>ML787194.1:198771-233134 GCA_009831015.1 Picea engelmannii
TAATGTTGTGTATTTCAATATATATCATTAAATTTATATATTTTTATATATTTAATGTATAAAAAAGAATATATAGCTGTTCTTTTTATTAGATATTTTCAATTAAAGGTAAGTGGTTCATTAATATTAATATTTTCAATTTTTTTTATAAAAATATGACTCGATCAACAAGTTAATAAATTATTCATTAATTATTTCTTTGATATATACAAAATTTCACTCTTCAAAAGATTAAATTTTTTTTTATACCGTGTTGTGTGGTTAGACAAATTTTATGATGAACCTTTGAATTTATTATTAAAAATATTAATCACTAACATCAAAACCCCTTCAAAGGTAACAACATTGAATTCATCTTTTTTTAGTACTCTTATTAAAAACTTATATTAGATTTTAGATTACACCTTAACAATATGAGAGATTGGATTTGATCTCTAATAAATTCAAGTCAATGTGTGAACTGACTTATACACCTTAACACCTTAACAATACCAGAGATCGGATTTGATCTCTAATAAACTCAAGTCAATGTGTGAATTTGGTTTTCAGTTTTTTTTATACCATGAAACACAAAATTAGAGGAGTTGGTAACAACTAAGTGATTTATTGTATAAATATATATTTTTTTCTAGATGTATTTTTTTAAATAATTTAAAATTAAAATACTATAGATGTTTGCGTGTTTTATCTAAAATAATTTAAAATTAAAATACTATAGATGTTTGCGTGTTTTATCTAAAATAATTTAAAATTAAAATACTATAGATGTTTGACGTATTTTATCTATGGGTATTTTTTAAGAAAACAACACCATCATTAGAATGGAAATTTATGAAGACGACAAGATTAATAGGCATGTGGATTATTGTTTTTTCATATCCTTTCATTGATTTATATCATAAACATAGTTTCCTCCTCTAAATATATTAGAGATGTATTTTTTGATTAATATACAAAGATGTATTTTTGTTTTAGAAAAAACCCGACGACTTATATATCTTTGAAGTATCCAATAAACAATTTGCATACCCTACCAATGTATCAAGGTTCAAATTCAAAGATCTGATGGCGCTCTGTGAGTCCATGTAATTTTAACTAAGTGACCATCTAAAATAGACTAAATAGACTCCAAGTTGCAGATCCTAAACAAATTTAACTGATTTTCAGCCAAAAGAATCTTTCTTCCATTATAATATTCCTAGGCTCAAGAAGGCCTTTTAGCCAGGATCTTTCGTCCATTATGCTCTCATAATGCGCAAGATGGTTTGTGACAAGATAATGAAAAAACGGAAGATGGTTTGTGACAAGATAATGGAAAAAAGAAAGCTATGAATCTATGATCTAACAATTAATAAACTCCCTCTATGGACTAACTTGTCGATGCAGGAGTGATTGATTGAGCCACATTGAGCAAAAAAGGAATGTCACGAAGGTGGGAATAGAAATGGGAGTGAAGTGCATAGTAATTACCTCTTCTATTGGTGAAATTTACATGGATCCTCACAGAAACCCACTCGCTACAGTGGAAATGACTCTTGGACGGATCCAGACTACCACATACACAATAAGGTAACACAAGAAGGCATTCAATTTATTTTTATTTCGCTTTAACAACAACATGATAACAAATATAGGTTATTGAATCTTTTGGATAATATAATGGACTAATTTTATCACTTTGTCTGGCTCATGCATTACAGAGTTGGTATTGTTATGCAAAGATTTTGGCAGAGAAATTAGCATGAGAGATTGTGGAGAAAAGAAATTTGGATATTGTTTGCAAAGATATTAGCAGAGAAATTAGCTTGGGAGATTGTCGAGAAATAAATTTGGAGGAAGCCCTCTTAACAGAGACAACATGAGGCCCTCTATTTAGCGATTTTCTTGATGAAGAACCGAAATGTGATTTTAAAACTTGTAGTCGTCCCCATTTCCTCTTCAATCTATCCAAATGAAGGCATATTTTAATCGTAGAAACCTGAAACGCTTCTCCACGATGATATTCATGAGAAACGAAAATGCACTTCCTATACAACATAGGGCCTCGTTAAACTTGACCTTTTAGGGAAAATTCATATGACACCAGAGCTGGACGAAACCTGCATCAAAATAGCCCGAGAAAATTTATGAAGGAAACTATTGCCACCAGCTCTGCAATGCTAGAATGTTTGGAAGTAGATTTCGAACCTACATATCCTACATATGAATGTTGTATTCTCATAATCCAGGTATTTAAATATTTTCCATGAGAGAATCATTTCTTCTGAAATATCTTTACTAAGATTTATCTCAACACAAATAACTCTCTAAAAATCTGATTGTATGTGTTAAATGCCCAAAGTATTCTCAATATCCTTAAACACTCATAAATACCAAAAATACAATGGAAAATTGAAAAGACTACCCCAATATAACATTCTAGTAACAAACATAGTATCAGAGTCAAAATAAAAAAAAAACTAAAAAATTATAAAAAGTATGAGGCTTGCCAAAAAAACAGAAAACCTCCTTAAAAATCCCAAAAAATCTGTTGATACTCAACATAATTATAAAACTAAACAATAAAAAACTACCTTTAAAATATAAAGAAAATTTTCCAATTAAAAATCTCACAATTCTTTGTGCAGAACTTTATATATCCATCGAATCAATGCCAATATAAAAGGCATATACCATGATATAATTTCAAATATTTAATTATTGTTTTCGAAGTTTAAAATGCACCATGAATATCCAAAATGCAAATGAATTAATTCTAAAAAAATCCAAACTTTATATTTGTTTTTTTAGGTCATGGAGAAAATGGATTGCTTCCAACCATAGTTGTTAAGCATGCGCTAATTAAGGAAACAAACATATGCTTAACATTAATGATTCGATACGCAAACATTACATGGTGGATTGCTTCCACCATAGAAATCAATTCAATTTGGTAGAGCTTGACATGTGGACACACTAGCATCAAACAAAGGATGGGGAATTAATGCAGCCCTCTGTTCTCTCCTTGTATTTCATATCATCTTTGGTGGATTTATATTCAAGGTGATGTGTAGCTCTCTGAGGTGACGTGTAGCTCTCCAATTCAATGTGGGTTGTTTTGGTTATCGAAGTTTGTCTATAGCATAGTCTTTATAATTTCACTATGGTGGATTGTGCTCAAGTATTAATTTGTGGATGAGGTGAGTGTTGCTGTTCAAAGTGGTGAGAGGAGACATTCTGTAATAATTAGTGGTTACGATGTAGTATAAGAACAAACAAATTGTAATGAGTTAATGGTTAGTGGTTATGATGTATAAGAACAAACGATTTGTAATGAGTGAGTTGGTCGAGGTCCCAAGGTATATGTAGGTTCTAGAGTGAGAAATTATGGAGGCTAAGAAAGACATGAACAAGAAAACCTTGCATTGGAATGATTGGCACATTGTGTAGGAGAACACCTTACAAATTGATGCCAAAGAGTGGGTGAGGCATGTAATTGAGACAAAGGCGGGTGAGGCATGTAATTGATACAAAGGCTCTAACAGGTTGAAGACCCACATGGAGGATCAAGAAATAATTATTTGTTAATAGTTGAATAGTTAAGAGCAATGGTAACTAGGGTCAAGAAGGAGTATATTACTCCACTTGGAAACCAATGCCCATATTATCCGATCACTCATACTTTGTAAGGACACGGTCTCATACTTTGTAAGGGCACTCTTAAATTCATAGTGAGAATGGTGTCTTTGAAGAGCAACCTCTCTAACTATTATAGACAACAATATTGTAGTGAATTTAGATGATGAAATATAAATAAAATTTTAGAATAATAATAATAATAATCTAAATCTATTTTTAATGTCACGACCAAGCCAAAGACCAAATTGGTGTACAAGACCCCATCCACCCAATGATTTGATTGGTAAAATCTACCTAGGTATACATACCCTACCCCCCTCTTACCTCTTAGGAGGAAACACATGTTCTTAACCATTAGGCCCACCCATGTTGTATATACCATGCAAAGTTTATGTATTAAATTGAATCATTTAATTTTATTTTTTAAATTATCAATTCTAATTAAAAAAAAATATATCAATTTAATTTCTAAAATTTACATAATATAAATAATTTTTTTAATATTATCATCAAACAATTATTATTAATATTTTAAAAATTAATAAAATTCAGAAATTTTACCTTCATTCAAACAATACAACATTTTTTTATTAAATATTATTATTACATTATAAATATGCATCTTGTACATCTAACAATTTTGTACTAATGCAAATAGTAAGAATGGATCCCCGAAATGGTACTTCCAACAATTTTGTGTTGAATGCAATATTATAGATCTGAGTGAATCGTCGAGCAAGCTCATATATCTATGTTAGAGTCAAATGCATTATGCACCAATACTCGTGGTATATTGAGTGTACGGTTTGGAGATCCTTAAATTTAAACACACTTAGTTATGCATATGGAGCGAAGAGGGGCGCCTCTGTGGACAAATTTTGATGATCTAACAGAGGTCGAAGTCCTTCCACCAGACATGGTATTTTAATTACGGTAGCGGCTTCAAGGATATATAGTGTTGTATATTGATTACCAGTTGGTTCAAATCTCAAGCCAGTTGGTTCAGGACAGAACCAGTGAAAACCAGTTTAAATAACTCGTTCTGATTGGAAAGATATTGACCAGTCGAACCTTGAAACACTACTCCATCCTCGTACGCCCTTCAACTACATAATGCTTGGGATATTGACTTATTAATTAGACAAAAAAGGTATTTAAAATAGGATAAATTGTATTTAAAATATTTTATTTTTTAAGTTTTATAGTGGAATTCAGTAAAATATCATGGTCACTTTTAAGTTATGTAAGTGTTTTTAATCCCATGCCACGTTGCTTCTGCTCGCTCTAAACAACTTCACAATTATAAAATTCCTAAATTCTTGAACAAAGAAAATTAAGAACGTTGACACTCTAGGTTTTGATCTCTGCAGTTTTATCTTTCAGGTGAATACATAAGGCCGTGAATATTATCTCTGGCGGTGAGGTGAATACATAGTGTGGTGAATCTGTGGTGAAGGTGAATATTATCTCTAGTCGTGAATATTAATTTTCTGGTGTTAATGCATGAATATTTATCAGGTCTATGGTGAATCTAGTTTGGGGAAATATGATCTACAGTAACTGTTAGTTTCAAACCCTTTTGTGAATTAGGTGCACAAGTTTCTTATTTATTTATTTTTCTTATTTATATGAGTAATTCAGAGTTGATACCTAAATCTAATAGAGGAAGGCCTAACAAAGTAACCTTAGATGGGTTGCACTAATATATAGAATCAATAGAAAAACATAGAGAAGAGAGAGAAGCCAAACTTCAAAGTGAATTAGTAGCAATGCTTCAAAGTGAGTTATTTAGATCCTTTGAAGACATTGTTGAGATAATAAATTTAGATCCTTAGAAGACATTATTGAGAGATAGATGGACAATAAGCTACTAGGGTTTCAAACCCAACTACATAATATGGAGGCTAGATTACAAGAAATAGAAAAAAACAACCAAGAACAAAAACAATCAACTAAGGAAGAATAGGTGGATGAAAATAACAGTCTTAGGGACAAAATTAAAGAGTTAGAAGATAAGCTAATTAAAAATTTAGGAAACAAATTGGATATCAAACCTATCAAAAAGGAAATGAATAAGCTCATAGCTTAACAAAAGAACCTTGAAACAATTGGCCGTATAGAAGCAAAAAGTCTGGGAAAACAATTGAACATAAAGATAGGTTGATTCAGGTTATGGTAAGCTGTAATGCCCATAAATATGACATACTTAGTAAAAATCCGAGCTTAAAAGAGTCTATAATATTTACAAATTAATGAAGGAGGTTCAAAAGGTAAAGGAAGCTAGAAAAGAAGGAAAGCATGCAATAATTAGGAATTGAAAAACTATTATTAGGGATAGAGACCAAAAGAACAATGATGAATAGAAATTTGGGACACTCTGGATCCTCTTTTGACATTGTCGTGGTTTCCCATGGAGTAAAGGGCCTATACTCAGTTGGATCTCAAGTGACATTGAAATTATTCTCTTGGTTGAAACTTTGGAGCATGAAGAATGTAAGGCCCCTAATATTGAAGGATTTATCTTGTGGTCCACATGGAACAAGAAGTCCTCACGTAAAGGGATAGGAGGCATAGTATGTTACATAAAAACAAACATCTCTCCTCACATCCGACTTCAGAGAAAATATTCTCTCAATCAGTACATTTGGATGGAGAATTCTGATATTAACGCTAAGAATATTTATATATCAATATGTTAATTTGCACTTATTAACTCTACTTTTTATACAAAAAAAATCCAGATAAGAATTTTCCCTACAAAAGATTAGAGCAAGATATCTACAATATGAAAAATGAAGGTAGTATATTCTTGTTAGGAGACTTTAATGCTAGAACTGCAACTAATCAAGCTATTATTTTAAGTAATGACTCCAACCCTAATCATCTTTGGCTAGATGAGGACCTTGTCTTAGCTAATAGTTACAAAAGAAACTTTGAAGACCTGATCGAGAATTCATTTGGTACTAAGTTAATCAAGCTCTGTAGTTCTCAAGATCTAATAATTTGCAATGGTGTAAAGAAGTGGCCAAATTCTAACAGGATGACTTGTATCCATGGGATGGGTAGCATTGTTGTTGATTATGTAATATCAGATACCCCATATACAACCAAATAGTAAACTTTGATATTTTAGATGACCACAAACCTGACTCCAATCATAGACCTCTAACCTTAAATCTTAACTTTGTCATGCACAAAAGCTATGTAGAGGAGCACTCCGGTAGCGAAAGGCACTTACTTTTTGACAAACAAAAAGTTGAAATCTTCTTAAAAGACTTAAGCAATGCTTTAAAACTCATATCGTATCAGAACAACATTGAAGCCAACTAACAGAATTTTACATCAACCCTCTCTAATAGAAAGCAAGAGAAGCTTTTGCACCTATTTAAGATAGATCCTAAAAAAAATTGGAAGCAAATTCTAACTCATAAAACTAAAGAAAATAATAATATTCCCTTGAAGGACTGAAATTTCTACCTTAAAAATTTGTATGAATCCCCTAACGTCATGGAAAACATTCCAAACAACTCTACAAAGGATGAAGTGTTTTCTATACAAGATATTAAGTTTGGGGTTAAACAACTCTCAAAAGGTAAAGCTAAGGACAACAAAGGTTACCAAGGTGAAATATTAAAAATTGAAGGACCTATCCTCATCCCTCACATACATAAGCTCTTCAATTTAGCTATCCAGTAAGGCTTCCCAAAACCTTGGATTCAAAGCCTCATTGTGTTGAGATTTTATGTAATTTCGGAAGTTATCCCTAAGTGTAATGGTATTGGTTATTCCTATGTGTAATTGTGAAAGGGTTTATTGATAATTCATGTCTTTTAGGTCTTTTAGAGTATAAATAGAGGTTATATTGAGTCATTTTGATCACTCATTGAATATAAGTACAAGAGAGTAGTACACACTTATTTAGGAGGCTATTCTTGGTCCGTGTCTGAGTCTCTTTGGTCTTGATTTCATGAAAGAGCATTGTATGTCATTTTACATGTTCGAAGAATCTATACTGAGGAAAGTTTGCAGGGTTTTCTCCCCATTGAGAGTTTCCCTAAGGATATATCTTGTTGTTCTGTGGATATCTATCTTTTAGTTGTGATCCTTTTGCATATTAAATAATAATATATATACAATATCATCTCTCTTGAAAAGTCAACATGGTATCAGAGCGGGACCGAGCTTAACTCCCTCACAGGAGGTCCCTGTAAAATAAGAGAGATAGCTTGCATTTTGTGAGAATACTTGTGTTAGAGATAATCACTGGGTAAAAATGAAATGGTTTTCCTTGAATGGATACATGGTCATTTTATGGAAGAGGGCGTCAATTATGCACAGTAGGATTGGGCTTGGGCCCATGAAAATGGTAGATAACTTTGAGTGGAATAGACCAAATATAGGCCAGTGCCGAATTTGAAGATGATAACAATAAGCTTTGCACAGGCTTTCCATAGAGCAATGTTCGAATTCACTGAGCTCGAATTGAGGGCGATTATAAGCGTACAGAGGATAATGCTTACATGATAAACTAAATGGGTTACGTACTTTCGAGCAACTAATTCACAAAGAGTTATTGCATGGATATGAGAACCCTTGCATTTATGAGCAAATTCTAAAGACTTGTCTAAGGAAGCGGGGCACAAATTTTACCTCTAGATGCTCAATATGATTCGTGAGAGTTGTCATAGCTATACATCTCCTCCCAGGATGCTTGCATTGAGTTAGCGAACTCTCCTTGGGTTTCTTGTTATTCATTGTCAGAGAAAATTGTTCATCTCCATGCTACTTGAAAAGATTTTAAACCCTATGAGATGGACCTGATCATGACTCTCCTCCTATGTAGTGGGGTACTTTATACTTCATCATGACAGTCTTGTGCACCATCGATGCTCATTAGGAGAGGCGACGTTCTCATAATATGAACTTATGACTCTATTTCCAAGTGGAGTAGGGATGGTGTTGAAGAGGTGAAGTAGTATGACTCCATTCTCTTTGTAATCAGTCTTAGAAGTAGAAAGGTTCAATATGCATGCACTCCAATGAGCCTGGGAGTCAAGGCTGTAATTCATGAATTTACCTTTCATCTGATTACCTTAGAAACAATAAGAAGTGTTGGTGGAAGTATAGAAATTACAACATATGAGGGATGGTGACCCTCTGTGAGAAAGTGCCTTGATGTTGAATGAGATATGGAAAAATCAACATGTGCAAACAAAGGAATAGAAAGGTCGTAGTGGATTGGAAGTCCCCATACTACTAGATCACAATATGTTGGTTAACATACATATCCTCCATCAAAAGCTTGTGAAGCATGGGGACTGATTGCTAATGGTAATAACAAAAAAAAAAAAAACCTGTGCCTCATACTATAGTACCTATGTTTGTTTTGCTTGCTTATATGATGTTTTAGGCCTCATCAATGATTAGTACAATGGTGTCGGTTTGTTGTGGTGATATTATGAACATGCTCACAACGTTGTGGTGTAATGTGTGGCACATAATGATATCATTACCTATAAGTTGAAGAGTTTTGCATTGATGACGATCGATTGTTTCCTGAACATGGAAGCTTGGGGAAATGTGTCATTACTCATTGCTTTCAAGCAGTCTCTATTCTAATCATGTGGTGTTGTGAAAGCCGCCACTAGTTCTTGCATGGAGTATTGACCTGCAACTATTTCCTAGTGTGGGGATAAGGTTAAATCATTGATCATGGTCATCATAAAGAGAAGGCGCTTGCACAAAGACCTCGTGGATGGTAGTTGTTGTTGCTTGAGATAAAGAATGGATTTGCTCCTTGTGTGGATATGTTTGAACCCATTGGTGAGTGGAAAACACTTGAAGGTGTATTAAATATTCTATGTGGTGAGTTGGTAAAAGATTAAGAATTAAAACATTGAATGACAATGTGAAAAATCATGGGATCGGACCGATTAGGTGATCACAGGTGGGACAAAATGGGATTTGCAATTTTCAATCTATTTAATTTTGGATGTGATTGTGTGCACCATGTGGTGCTGGTAGCGATGAAAATGATCTATGACATCATTTCAAAATCTCCAAGTAGTGGAATTACCATGAGGAAGAGAAAGAAGATGGCATTGTTTCAAATCCTCCAACGCAGATGATGACACAGATGTATATTGATAAAATGCTAGTGGGTTTATGAGCATGAGAATGTTATGGGAGGAATTTGTATAATGTGAAATGAGAATGCCTTTGACAACAATATGGTGTGAACAGATATGCTAGAGAGGCTTATGAGAGAGGCCTATGCAAGAATATGTTGTCGTGACTATTTTATACATGCAACGTAAGCCTATAGGGGACATCCTACCTTCTTGTATGTTGTGGGCAGCGTTAGCGTTGAATCATTTTGGTATCAGTTTGGTATGATAGCCTAAAATCTTTTGAAGTCCAGGTACAAGGAGAAGTTGTGCAACTACCAGATTAATGCTTTGGGAGTCGAACCTTGTTCATGGTTGGTGTTTGCATTTGCTTGGAGCCAAGTCTTTGGCATAGTCAGCATGAGTTATGATACAAATTGTTCGACGTTGTTAAGTATGTCACAATCACTTGAACCGTTGGTGCATGTTTATGTCAAATGATATTCATGAGAAATGCATATGGCAAAGTGTAAGATTGGAACGATTACCTTGGGCGAAAGACAAGAGAAGAACTATGGTTTCCATGTTTTTGGATTACTTGCAATTTACCATTGGAAGCAATAGTTAGGAAAGAGGTGATCAATAGAATGAAAATCCATTATATAGCCAATTGGGAATGCGAAGAGAATCCTCTCAGATGGAAAGAACCCTGATTCGGGTGTCTGAGTTTGTGAAGGCTCGTTTGGCAATATGTAAGGGAAAACAATGGAAAAGAGGCAATGTTATTGCTGCGTAAAGAGGCATCTATCAAATTTGTTCCTACAACTATAGAAGATGTGTGGAACCAGTGATGCACATGGTGTTCTATTGTGAATACTCTTTGCATTAATATGTTGATTGGGATACAACTATGCATGCCTACTATTCATGATAGAATCATGGTTCATAGAGGAGGCAATCAGTCAGGAGGGCTCGTGTAATGTCCCCAAGGCCGAGCCCTATTGTAAATCATGTCTATGAAGTACAAAGCTTGTTTATGAACTGTAATTATGTTTATAGGCTGGTGAGCCAAGTTTATATAAGCTGGTGGGCTTATGTGATTATTAGGCTAGAGAGCCTAAGTGTTGAAGGCCAAGCGCCTGATTTTTGTACATGTAATTATGCACGGTATTAATACAAAACATCTCTGTGTGTGGACCGACCACGATGAATGAGTGATGGAGGACTAAGAATCCACAAAGACTGGGTAGGGAGAGGGGGCTGAGAGGTTGGAAGAGGGGCTAAGATGAAGGGGCTTAAACCCTTAAGAATAATATTAAATTATTCTTCTAAAATGATGTGTGAAACGTGTTTCCCTGATCCCAAATCCATGGAAGGGGAAATGTGTGCCTAAAAGGGCACACCAGCTGATGAAGCACATGCAACCTCATGGGCGACACGTGTCGGCCTAGGCGCATGAAGTTAAAACCTACGAAGAGATCTGTGTTGGGGGTTCGTCCAACATTCCTCCATCCATCACCTGAGTTGGGAGTCCGTTCTTGATCCTCCGTCGAAACTGGCGGGTGTCCAAGAGAGACCTTTGTTTGGTGTTCGTACTTAGATCCATCACCCGAAACCTCTAAACCTCTGCATGGAATCTTTGTGTACCCTTACGCATTTATGAAACCATAACCAAGAATCCATCCTGTGTTGTCGGTTGAGAAAACCAAAGTGTCCCGTAATTGCTGAGCCTTGTTATGCTCCTGCACCTGTCTGTCGTCATCTTTGGGTGTTCGTGTCTATGGTCTAGTTGATTGTGGTGGCCATGCAGTGCTTGACTGCGTGTGGCTTGTTGGCCAGCATATACAACACTCTCTCCAGGTGAGAGAGGTGGTTGAGGTTGAAGGGACAGGTTGCTTGGCCTGTGAGCGACCTCTCTAGGTGAGAGAGTGAATGAAGGAAGGAGAGAACTCCTGGAAGGAACCCTATAGCTGCCACATAGCTCAGAGATTTCCCATCCGGTCTGTTGCTGAAGCCCAAGGCAAGGGAGGTTTGCAGCCAAAGGACTGTCTAGGTGACAGAGAAGGCATATGCTCCTAGGGTGGGATAGGTATGTGGGGAAGGAGAGTCTGTGGGCAGTGGGAATAAGTGGTTCCTGGGAGATAATCCTCCTTCTTTTACGTGTATTCTTCCTGTAAACCCTGCCTAGCCTAGGAATCCCTACCTGGTGGAGCTTAGTCCCAACTCGGGGGTGACCTACTGCTGAGAGTGATGAGCAGCGTAGTCTAAGGCTGCAAGGTTCGTGGGAGGTCTACACGTAGTTGGTGGTGTGTGACAGTTTCAAAGATAAGTGTCACTATGTTTTGTAATTCTGTAATTAACTAAATTGCATACCTGTGATTCTTGCAATGTTATCACGTATTTTGTTCTGCATATGAATTATTGTTATTTCCATTAACTCTGAAATGCTAGCAGCAATTCTGTGTTTAACTGTAATCAAACAATTGTATTTCATAAGAATGCATAATATGTTACAGTAGTGTTTTTCCACATAGTAATATTGGCCCGACCATGGGGTTGATGGTCGGGGGCGTTACAGTATGGTATCAGAGCCTAGTTTCAACGTTGAGCCTGGATGGGCTGGATAAGTGGTCTTTGGACTGAGGTTTTGAGAAGAAATTGTGTCGGGAGGACTAATTTCAAACCTTAGAATGTTTATGAGTGTCAACGGGCTACTTGACCGTGTTACAAAGCTCAGGAGGTGTAGCAGTATTATAAAACTACAGCCGGTGTGGTATATGGCCAGAGAGAGAGAGAACTCCACACCAAAAGTGTTGGAGCCATAGAATCTGTTCGGGAGGAAAGGAGAACCCTCACGATTGTCAAATCTGGAGAACGTGCACAAGGTTTAAAACCCTTTGGAGCTGCATAGGAGTGTGGAAATCGTGATACTCAAAATCTTGAATTCGTCAGGACCGTCCATCGGGAAGGACGCGTGGAGATCGATCCACCTTTCAATGAATCGTGACTTGAAATGGTCTAAGGGTGAGTTCGTGAGAATTCATGAAACAGGAACTCACGATTGGATCACAACTATCGATCTAAGAGGGATCTGGACCGTTAATTGTCTAGGAAGAAATCGACATTTCGGGAATAGGGAGGACGAAGGTGGAAAATCCTTCGACTTCGTGACACACAAAATCCCGATACGCAAAATGTCGATGAGATATGAGTCGTCAGATTGTGGGGAATCAAGACCATTGGATCAAGTAGATGATAGACCGTAATTTCGAAATTTTGGCAAACGAAAGTTCGAGATGTGTGGATGCATGAACTCCTTATGCCTGAAACTCCGAAACGAAAAGTGAAAGTAGTGGGGCCCTATGACATCGCTGGGAGTGAGGTGGACCTTCTTAAGGACACCATGTGTCACTACCTTGGTGGGCGACAACTATGTTGTGGGCCCGGAGGGTAAGGAAATCGAATTTTTGGAATTCAGGGATTGAAGCAACAAGAGACTTGGAGTCGCTACATCGTGAACTCCCGGTTACCGAAAACCCAAAACCTAAACTTCCGAAGTCCCAAAATATTCGGAGACGGAAGAACCAACCTGAAACTCAAAGTTCCGAAGTCCCGAAATCTTCAGAGACAGAAGAACTGACGCGAAACCCGAAGTTCTGAAGTCCCAAAATCTTCGGAGACGAAAGAACCGACCCGAAACCTGAAGTCCCGAATTGCGAAAGAGATTAACAAGGGTAGAATCGGACGGTGGAGCGCTTCCAAGAAGAAGTGCCAAAATCCCGAGAGCCATCGGATCCAACTAACTAATGAGGAAGTTAGGGCTGAAGAGCTTTGATAGGTGTAAGCTTAGGAGAGATCTGGACCGTCGGATCAAGGGAGGCTCACAACCATTGATCTCATACATGAATTTCCATATCAAAATTCGGGGATTGAAGCGATAAGAGATTTGGAGTTGCTGCATCGTGAAGTCCCAGTTCACGAAACTCCGAAAAGATCTGGATCGTTAGATCCAAATCATCGAGGATCGTTGGATCTCGTACAAGAACTTGTGTATCGGAATTCGGGGATGGAAGTGACAAGATATTTGGAGTCGCTACATCGTGAACTCTCGGTTACCGAAAACCCGAAACCCGAAGTTCCGAAGTCCCGAAATCTTCGAAGACGAAAGAACCATAGCAGATTTTTAACCTTTGGATGTTGGGTAAACATGGACCGTCGATCCACCTGATTTATGCGAATTCGGTAAATCGAAACTCCGAGAGATAGATGTGTGTACCTTAAACTCTTTAAAGGTCGAAAGCCCGAGTAGCACCTAGTAGTCTAGCATTTTGTCACGACCTTTGGTTACAAGGGTAGGTAGAAAGAGGGAGCTATCACCCGAAAATTACAGAGCTGATAAGAACTCAGAAAATTTGTGAAGTCGAAGCGTTTTCTTAAATCGTAATGGTTTTGAATGTGTGGAATTTGATAAGAATGATGACCTAACAAATCCTTGTTGTCTGCATGTGTGTTTGCAGAAGCTTAGCAAGTGCCAAAACCGAATAGGGTTGTCGTTGAGAGCAGAGAATGGAAGAGGTGCAGATTGCCTCCAATTCAGAGAACGAAAGAGAAGGAACGAATGTCAACTTGGGAGTCGAAGGATCAAACTCTAATGGGCAAGGAAAAGATATGGATAAGGAAGGACATATGATGAAAATCATTGAAATATTGTAGAAAGATGCCCAAGCTCGCCGAGCTGATAGTCGAACGCTCATGAAAGTCAGGGATAATCAAGGTGAATTCAACTTAAGGATGTTGAAGAGTCTGGAAAGAATAGAAAAGAAATTGGAAAAGGAGAATGACTCAAGAAAGACATAGAGTCATAGGACCCCTGAGAGGAAAATAAGATCAAGGAGTGTCAGCAGACATCGTCGTCTCTCCCCAAAGCATTCCACTAGGGAAGCACATAGTAGTTCAAGCCCATCTCCTACTAGAAAGCACAGGAGATCTAGGATGGATGAATTGAAAGGGGAAATGAACAAGATCAATCCTCCAACATTCGATGGAGAACATAAGAAGGAGGAAGATGCCGAAACTTGGTTACTGGGTATGAGGAAATACTTTCAACTGCAGAATTATTCCTCTCATGCAGAGGGCAGGATTGCCATGTATCAACTGAAGGGAAAGGAATCCATGTGATGGGATCAACTTGTGCAGGTGCAACACATCAGGGAAAGGGACATCACATGGAAAGAATTCAAGAGGTAGTTCAAGAGGAAATACTTAACTAAAAGATATTATGACAGAAAGATGAAAGAGTTCTTTGAACTAAAGCTGGAAAACAAGACCATTGATGAGTATGAACGAAAGTTTTTGGAATTATTGAAGTATGTTCCGTTCATCAAAGATGAGTCTGTCAAGATTCAGAGGTACCTGAGTGGATTATTGCCTCCTATTGGGGATAAGATTCAGTATGATGACCCAAAGACTATAGAAGATATGATAAGAAGAGAGAAGTGCTTATTTGAACAACAAAGAGAAAAGCCTACCTTTCGAAAGGCTTGGGATGACCAGAAAAAGTTCAAGAAAGAACAGAGGCAGAAGGGAAATAAACCACCCTTTTTCAGAAATAGTCCTCAAGGACAACCGTCTGTTAGAGAGCCCAGGAAGGTTGAAGTGAGTGGGCAAATGTCAAGGCCGCCACCTATGGAATGCTGGGGTTGTAAAGAAAACCATAGGTACAGAGATTGCCCCCACATAAATGATAAAGTAAGAGTTCTCCACAATGTTCAGCAAGCTGAAACAGTGGAGGACATGGGCAGTAGAATTCCAAGGATCTACGCAGCCCTGGACAACAAGTAAGTTGAGTATCAGTCACACATGATTGAAGTAGAAGGTATGATAAAAAACCAACCATTTACTATTTTAGTTGATTCAGGGGCTAGCCATAGTTATATAGACCCTAGAGTGGTAGAAAGTTTGCATTTGATAAGAAGCAAACACGAAAAGTCTTGGTTAGTGTAGCTAGCTACAGGAACCAAGAGGAAAGTCACGGAGTTAGTCAAGTCCTGTCTTGTAGACATGAATGGACTGAGCACGAAGGCTGATTTGAACATTCTGTCGTTAGGCTCTTATGACTTTCTAATTGGGATGGACTGGTTGGACAAACACCATGCCATCTTGGACTGTCGGAACAAGGCATTCACTTGCTTAGATGAAGAAGGGAATCAGAGAGCCATCCAAGGAATTCCTATATCTGTTACTGTTAGAGAAATCTCAGCAATGCAGCTGAAGAAGTGCTACAGAAAAGGTTGTCAATATTTGCAGCCCAAGTGGGGAAAACGCCTAAGGATAAGGTGTCAAGTATTGAGGATCATGAGGTACTTAAAGAGTTCGAAGATGTATTCTAGGAAGTACTTGGACTACCTCCAAAAAGGGATATTGATTTCTCTGTAAACTTGATGCCTGGAGCAGCTCCAGTGTCAAAGGCTCCGTACAGGATGAGTGCGCCAGGACTGAAAGAGTTGCAGCTGCAGCTTGAAGAACTTCTGAAGAAGGGGTATATACACCCAAGCATGTCGCCTTGGAGTGCCCTGGTCCTGTTTGTAAAGAAGAAGGACAGAATGCTGAGATTGTGCATCGATTTCAGGCAATTGAACAAATTAACGGTGAAGAACAAGTATCCTCTGTCAAGGATTGATGATCTCTTCGATCAGTTGAAGGATGCAAAGATATTTTCGAAAATAGATCTAAGATCGGGATATCACCAACAATAGAATAGAAGATGGAGACATCAACAAGATCGCCTTTAGAACAAGGTATGGTCATTACGATTTCACAGTGGTGCCGTTTGGACTGTCAAATGCACCCATTGTTTTTATGAGCTTGATGAATGGAGTATTCAGGGACTATCTAGACAAGTTTGTCATCGTCTTCCTGGATGACATTCTGGTGTATTCCAGGACCGAAGAAGAACACGAGCAACATCTGAGGATGGTGTTGTAGGTGCTAAGAGAGCACCAACTGTATGCCAAGTTGAGCAAGTGCTCATTTTATCAGGAATGAATCCATTACTTGGGACATATTATCTCGAAGGATGGGATAGCGGTAGACCCTGAGAAGATTGAATCCATTAGAGAATGGTTAGCGCCAAGGAACGTAACGGAAGTTAGATCCTTCATGGGATTGGTTGGTTATTACAGAAGGTTCATCGCAGGGTTTTCCAAGATAGCTCACCCTATCACTTCCTTACAAAGAAAGGGGAAATAGTTTCACTGGACATAGGGACGTGAGGAAAGTTTCCAGCGATTGAAGTAGTTGTTAACCAGTGCTCCAATCCTGAAGATTGCAGATCCAGATGCAGATTTCATAGTATGCACTGATGCGTGCAAAGAAGGACTAGGAGGGGTCCTCAGTCAGAACAGATTCATAATCTATTATGAGTCCAGGAAATTAAAAGAGCACGAGAAGAACTATGCAACCCATGACTTGGAGTTGGCATCCATAGTTCATGCTCTAAAGAAATGGAGGCATTACCTCATGGGAAGGAGGTTTGAACTCAGAACAGACCATAACGGTCTGAAATATTTGTTTGATCAGCCAACCTTAAACACTAGACAAAATAGGTGGCTCGAATTTCTGTGTGAGTACGAATTTGAGATCAAGCATATCAAAGGAAAGGAGAATAAAGTGGCCGATGCACTCAGCAGGAGGGTGCATGAATTACATGCTACAACCATTAGCATGTATCAAACTGATATTAAAAGTAGAATTCTGGACACTGCAAATGTAGATCTGCAGTACAGAGAATTGGTAGCCAAGCTACAGCAGGGTAAGATGCCACAAAAGATGGACATTTATAAATTGGAAACAGATGGAATAATGTTGTACAAGAACAAAAATTTTGTACCCAATGTCCAGTGCTTGAAACAGATGATTTTGCAGAAGATGCATAATGTGCCTTATGAAGGGCACCCTGGATATCAGAAAACAGTAGCAGTGGTCAAGAGCCATTACTTTTGGCTGGGTATGAAGAGAGAGATCAGTGAATACATCACCAGATGTATGGAGTGCCAGAAAGTTAAAGCTGAGCATAGGCACCTAACCGGGTTGCTGCAACCTTTACCCATTCCTGAGTGTAAGTGGTAAGTAGTAACGATGGATTTTATTACGGGATTGCCCAGAATAGCTAAGCTGCATGATTTGATCATGGTGGTGGTGGACAAGCTTACAAAAGCTGCCCATTTTATTCCACTGAAAAATACTCACAAGGCAGTAGATGTTGCTGATATTTTCATAAAGGAAGTGGCACGATTGCACAAAATTCCTAAAATGATTGTGTCCGACAGAGACCCGAAATTCACCTCAAATTTCTGGAAATGATTGTTCAAAGGATTCAGAACGAATCTGAACTTTAGTACAACTTACCATCCCAAGTTTGATGGACAGACAGAGAGGGTGAACAGAGTAATAGAAGACATACTGAGAGTGTATGTGATGGACAAACCATCAAGATGGGAAGACTACCTGCACTTGGTATAATTCGCCTACAACAATGGGTATCATGCATCGTTGAAGATGAGCCCATTTGAAGCACTTTATGGAAGAAAGTGCAATACACCAGTGAACTAGGATAATCTAGCTGATAGAACAGTAGTTGGGCCAGAGTTGCTCAAGGAGATGGAGGACCAAATGATAAAAATTAAGAAGAATTTGAAAGTTGCCCAGGACAGGTAGAAAAGTTATGTTGATAAGAACAGAACCCACAGAGAGTTCAAAGTGGGTGATCATGTTTTCCTGAAAGTGAAAGCTAACAGGAGTTCCCTGAAGCTGGGAAGTTGTGCCAAGTTGGAAGCCAGATTTTGTGGGCCATTTGAAATCTTGGAAAGGATTGGGCCAGTTGCATATATGCTTGCATTACCTGCATCCATGACTGTACATAATGTGTTTCATGTTTCATTGCTTAAAAAGTATATGCCTGATGCTAATCATGTAATTGATTGGAATGTGATCCAGGTGGAGCAAGAAGGTGTCCTACAAGTGCATCCTATGCGCATATTGGACAGGAAAAACAAACAGCTCCAGAATCGAGCTATAGGGCTTGTAAAGGTCTAGTGGACCTGGTACGGTCTTGAGGACACGACATGGGAGCATGAAGATGTTATGCAGGCAGAGTACCCACATCTTTTTGAAAATTTTGAAAAGCTTGCAGATGCTGTGTAAAGTTGCACTAAGGACAGTGCAAAAATAAGGGGAGGAGATTGTAATGTCCCCAATGCCGAGCCCTGTTGTAAATCATGTCTATGAAGTATCAATCTTGTTTAAGAACTCTAATTATGTTTATAGGCTGGTGAGCCAAGTTTATATAGGTTGGTGGGCTTATGTGATTATTAGGCCAGAGAGCCTAAGTGTTGAAGGCCAAGCCCCTGATTTTTGTACATGTAATTATGAACAGTATTAATACAAAACATCTCTGTGTGTGGACTGACCACGATGAATGAGTGATGGGGGACTAAGCATCCACAAAGACTGGGTAGGGAGAGGGGGCTGAGAGGTTGGAAGAGGGGCTAAGATGAGGGGGCTTAAACCCTTGAGAATAATATTAAATTATTCTTCTAAAATGATGTGTGAAATGTGTTTCCTTGATCCCAAATCCATGGAAGGGGAAACACGTGCCTAAAAGCACACACCAGCTGATGAAGCGCATGGAGCCTCATGGGCGACGTGTGTCGGCCCAGGCGAATGCAGTTAAAACCTAAGAAGAGATCCGTGTTGGGAGTTCGTCCGACATTCCTCCATCCATCACCTGAGTCAGGAGTCCGTTCTTGATCCTTCGTCGGAACTGGTGGGTGTCCAAGAGAGACCTATGTCTAGTGTTCATACTTAGATCCATCACCTGAACCGTCTAAACCTCTGCGTGGAATCTTTGTGTACCCTTACACATTTCTGAAACCAGAACCAAGAAGCCATCCTGTGTTGCCGGTTGAGAAAACCAAAGTGTCCCGTAATTGTTAAGCCTTGTTATGTTGTTGCGCCTGTCTGTCGTCATCTTTGGGTGTTCATGTCTATGTTCCAGTTGATTGTGGTGGTCGTGCAGTGCTTGAATACGTGTGGCTTGTTGGCCAGCGTATACAACACTCTCTCCAGGTGAGAGAGGTGGTTGAGGTTGAAGGGATAGGTTGCCTGGCCTGTGAGTGACCTCTCCAGGTGAGAGAGTACGCGGAGGAAGGAGAGAACTCCTGGAAGGAACCCTGTAGCTGCCACAGAGCTCAAAGATTTCCGGTCCGGTCTGTTGCTGAAGCCCAAGGCAAGGGAGGTTAGCAGCCAAATGACTGTCTAAGTGATAGAGAAGGAGTATACTCCTGGGGTAGGACAGGCACGTGGGGAAGGAGAGTCTGTGGGCAGTGGGCATAAGTGGTTCCTGGGAGAGAATCCTCCTTCTTTTACGTGTATTCTTCCTATAAACCCTGCCTAGCCTAGGAATCCCTACCCAGTGGAGCTTAGTCCCAGCTCAGGGGTGACCTACTGCTGAGAGTGATGAGCAGCGCGGTCTAAGGCTGGGAGGTTTGTGGGAGGTCTACACGCAGTTGGTGGTGTGTGACAGTTTCAAAGATAAGTGTCACTATGTTTTGTAATTATGTAATTAACTAAATTGCATACCTGTGATTCTTGCAATGCTATCACATATTTTGTTGTGCATATGAATTATTTTTATTTCCATTAACTTTGAAATGCTAGCATCAATTCTATGTTTAACTGTAATTAAGAAAGTGTATTTCATAAGAATGCATAATATGTTACAGTAGTGTTTTTCCAGTGGAGTCGCCAATTTTGTTATAGGATAAATCCATAAGTGCGGACACAAACCGATCTCCCTAGATACACCTGGATATAGAACAAAGCAAGACAGAATATGACTCTTTCCCTAAATTCTAACCATTGAATTAAATAGGAGGCAAGGACAAAGAACATACCTTATTAACGCTTCCTTTGGTCTTTGTTTGAAGGAAATCAAAATCTCAGTCCCGATATCATAACGGATCGGTAACTGGTAATGTGTAAGGAAAGCCATAGCTAGGGTGTTGAAATCATAGAAGAAACCTCATGGCAATTCAATATACCACTTCGCAGCAGAACTGGTAAGGGTTCGTTGAAAAAGACGTAGACGAATAAAGTCATCCATCAATGAGTTGGATGAGAACCATAGGTGAAAAGTCATGACATGATTGTTTGGGTCCTCTCCCACTTTTCCGTCGAATTTAGGAATGTCTGATGGAAGCTTGGCTAGAATAACAGGCCATTGGGGAGAGTGACGAATAGGATCATTTAAAATTCTAGACAAATACGGCAAATCCAACGTAGCAAGAAAAGGTAACTGTCGATTCACCTGCGGGTACTGATGGCTTTGGGGTGGAAGCCCTGTCGGCAAACTAGTAGGATCATAAGCAGTCTGCCCATAATGGGAAGACCCAGGCAGATTCGGTGGTGGTTGGAGAGGATAGTAACTCCAAGGATTGTAACCCTAAGCGAGGACTTGAGGTTGAGCATTCGGACCCTGACCCCAAATAGGATTGGGTATACCTGGATATGGTTGGCCTATTGTAGGGACAGGCTGGTGCCCCCCAGTCGTTTGAGGAAGATTTTGTATCATCTGATTCCAATACTGGGTCAAAGAGGGAGGTATATTTTGTCCAAAAGGTGGGGTTGGTCCCCCTATCGTAGATGGTGCTCCAATCGGAATGTGTGGTCCAATCGAAGGTTGTGTTGTAATTGGAGTGTGTCCGGTAAGAGGAGGTTGAGTCATACCACCTAGTCCACCAACGGGAATCTGAAAGTTTGGTGAAAAGGACGGAACAGTACCACTAGGATTAGGATTGCCAGTAGAAAACAAGAAAGGTTGCCCAGAAGGAAATTGAGGGAGTGTCGGAATAAAACCGGGAATAGGTTGCCTAGGAGAAGAAGGACCACCAGGAGAACCAGATGGGGTTTGCGGAGGAGTTGGATTCAATGCATGGTATCCGGGAGGTAGTGTTGGAATGACATTGAGCATTGGTTGCGTGTTTATAGGAGCAAGAATAGCCGCAGTGATCCCGGTTGGGACACTCGTATTATTCGTGAGATGGGCCATTTCGGCAGGGACAGTAAAGTGATAAGTTGTAGTCAATGGTACAGTCTCTGTCTCAGAAACCTCAGGTGGATTGAGTCTAAAGACCACAGGTGGATCAGGACCAAATAGGGCCCGGGGTTTAAAACATGTAGACCAAAAAGGATCTTGGCCTTCTGTGCCCGGAAAAGGTCCAACGGGTGATCCAGAAGATGTCACAACTAATTCTTTGGAAGAAGTCAGTTGTCTATTTGGTTTCTCAGAACGAGGGCGAAGTCGAAAGTCCTCTGGAGTATTTGTAATTCGAAAATGCTCTAGAGAATCAGTTCATTCCACTTGTGGCATGGTAGGGTTTTGGACTTCACTTGGTTGAGAAGAGCCCTCCGATGCAACTGTAGACAAGGGTTGAGTGCCTTCAGGATGCTCTGGAGACAAACCTTGCATTCTACGTGAACGACGTGGAGGAGCTATTGTGAACGAGTGACAAACTTCGCGAAGAAAATTCTATGGTCATCAACTTCGAGAAACAAACAATAACACACGCTAGTAAACACAATCTAGGAAGCAATCACCAAGCAAACAAGACCTTCTAATTTCGAATCCACTAGTTGGTGATGAAATCCAACGTTGCAACAACGAGACGAGAATGGGCGGGGCTAGGATGGAAAATTTACGCTGACGACCTACTTAACGGACTTACACCCTGGTGCAAGCTTCCACGCAGTAATTGTGGATTTACCCTCCAAGGAGTCCGAGTGAGTTTGGTCAACGTCAATTCTAGGTACCATGAAGAATTTCCCCTCCACAGTCACCTCGGGTAAGAACCTAGAGAGATAGGCCACTAAGGTCACCACCGACAAAAATAAAGCCTGGGGGAACAATCGACAGTCCGATCCACACGCAAGGGCAGGGCATCGAGCCCAAAATCAACTCAAAAGGCTTCCACTCATCATTGTGGGTATACCTACGAGTGACCCCCGTAATACGTGCAATCTCTACACTGACACCAACAAAGCAGGGTGAGTAACTCTGCCGATATCAATGCGACCTCATGTTTGACCCTTGTGTGAGAAGGGCTTCCCAGGACATGATGTTGCAAATGGAATTTAACACTCCCTAACACAAGATGCTATTGTGTGTTTTATTCTTTTGGAGAGTGTATCTCTCTTCCTACTCCAAAGCGCTAGCCTAGCTAAATGTTGGTGTAAAAGAGCCCTAGAAAAGAGTTACTAGATAAATTTTATGATTACACAGTGTTATTAAGAGCCGTTGTTTACTCAAAGGTAATGGAAATGAAACTCACGTTGCATGACTCTGACCCAACAATGCATGGATGAGAATGAAATCGATCATTTTGCATTCAATGAAACCTATGTATGGGAGAGAGAGAGAGTTTTCAAGATCAACCGTGAACTATAATGCACAATTTCCTTTAAAATGCCAATGCAAACAATCACTTATCAAATGACAATTCTCTATCGTGTCTTTTTCAAACGCTTCAACAATCCCAATAATTCAATAATTTGATTTTCAATGTTTTCTAAAACGAAAAGAATTTTTTGAAAGAAAAACTTATTGTTCACTTTTCAAAAAGGACTGACACCATGATAGTGAAAGTACTGAAAATCAAAAATCCAAATGAACAAGCAATGATAAAAACCCAATCAACTCTTTCAATGAAAACGAAAATAAAGAGCAAACCAATTTAGTCTTTTTCAAATGCAAAAGAAAACGAACTTTCAAACCAATAAGCAAATGAGAAAAACCAAACAAACTTAACTTTCAACCAATCACTGGATCTTAACTAATCAAACACATCCAGATTCTGAAGTCAGAGAGGATGGTTTTTCCAGGAAAAGCCAAGAAATGAAAGTCAAGTCAAAAAGACAAGAAAAGCCTTGAAACCCTAAGATTGTTCATGCACACAAGCAAAGACAAGAAAGATACCAATCAGAGATCCAAGAAATTCATAAGAGGCAATCAAACTGATCTGGGCAGCTGAAAATACCAAAACTCAAATCCAAACTTTTGAAAAATGGTGTTCCCAGGCAGGCAATATAACATAGTGCGAGAATCACAGATTCTCGCAGGTGACGCTTGAGCAGGGTGCGAGAACCTCGCACTGAAACCTATGGGAAGAGTGTGAACCCTACCTATTCTCGCAAGATACAATGAAGTGTAGAGCGAGAATTCCTGAGCATAATCAAAAATTTGAAAAATGAAGCAAAATTTAAAAAGGCTTCTGGACCCAGAAGCTCTATCAGGATATCCTGAAGACTCAGAGACTGATAGGACAGGAGAAAAATGAAACTAGAGAAAATGGCCACAGAAAAACACTAAAAGCCACAAATAAAATGGGATGTTCCCCAGTGGAGTCGCCAATTTTGTTATAGGATAAATCCGTAAGTGCGGACACAAACCAATCTCCCTAGATCCACCTGGATCTAGAACAAAGCAAGACAGAATATGACTCTTTCCCTAGATTCTAACCATTGAATTAAATAGGAGGCAAGGACAAAGAACATACCTTATTAACGCTTCCTTTGGTCTTTGTTGCTCTCGCTTTGCTCCAGTGCTCTCATGCAGTCTAGACCAAGACAACACAAACCAACCAAAGTGAAACTTGCACAATCTATTCAATAATCAATCTATGTATATGATCAAGGAATTATACAATAAAGTGGAAATAGATTTATGGGAAAGGGACATATTACTGTATCATATTAATGGAAAGTAAAGATTACAACCTGAGCCTTGATGTCGCAACCTTCCTTTCGATGGCTCCTAGCTCCGACACACACATTTGCTCCCTCTTTGCATGAAGAAGATCAACTTCTTTTGATAGGCCTGCTGTAGCCTCCCAGCTATTGTTCAAGCTTCAATTCCCCACACAAATCTTTCACTAATTCTCCAATGAATCTTGCTTGTAACTTTCTCTATGAGAATTCCCTCAATATATAGGAGAAAATGGATTAGTTACTTGGATAAGAATGATCCCAAAATATCAGGAAATCCAGTACTAGGATAACCACTCGAATGCCATCTCATCCTTCTCGAAGATTCCCTTCTAGAAGCATCGAGAATTCATCTTTTTCCTTGCTTTAAAGAAGGTTCGCACCCTATCAGTTCAACACAGTGCGAACTTCTTGCACCCTGGCTTAAGGCAGCCTGCGAGAATCATGCATTCTCGCAGGCAAATGTACTAGCAACCTGCGAACAACCTTCAAAAATGAGTTTTCTGGAAGAGATGAAAATAACTTTTTCTCAGGAGAAAGTTCTTATGGAGAGCCTGAGTACACAATCATTAATACATCATCATGAGGACCAAAATCATGGGTAACACAAAGGGAGTTGGCCTCTGAGTTTGACAAGAAAGATCTTACTCTCATACATTACTATTTGAGATTAGAAGTATGACATATGAGATCTTCCTTGGTCAGGGAAAATATGTTGTGGAGATCCTGAAGAGGTTCGGGGTGCTGGACTGTAAACCGATGGCTACACCGATGACATCGAATATGAAGTTGTTGGATGATATGACTTCAGAAGATGTGGATGCTACATTATACAAGAAAATGATTGGATCATTGATGTATTTGACGAATACACGACCAGATATATGTTTTGTTGTGAACACCCTAAGTTAGTACATGGTTGTCCCCAGACGTGTTCACCTGATTGCAGTAAGACATGTGATGAGGTACCTTAAAGGTACAATGGATTATGGGCTCAAGTATGTTGCAGACAATGAGATCAGTCTACTTGGATATTTGGATTCAGATTGGGCCAGTAGTTTTGCAAACCAGAAAAGTACAATGGGATGTTGCTTCACTTTGGGATCTGGTATGATTCCATGGATCGGTAAGAAGTAGTCATGTGTAACACTCATTACGGTTGAGGCAGAGTATGTGGCAGCATGTGCAACAAGTCACGAAACAGTGTGTCTTCAGTAATTGCCGACTGGATTATTCAATATTGCGATGGAGGCGACATGTATCTTGTGCGACAACCAAAGTTGTATAAAGTTTTCATAGAACCTGGTGTTTCATGATAGGTCAAAGTATATTGAAATCAAGTATCAATATATCAGCGATATGGTGCAGAAGGGAGCAATGAGGCTCCAATATGTGGCTACCGATGAGCAAGTTGCGGATGTGCTGGCAAAGCCGTTGTCAAGGATGAAGTTCGAGTACTTCAGGGACAAGCTCGGCGTAGTCCCTCTTCAGAGGGAGTGATGGATTCAGATGTTATCTCAAGGTAGTGGATGTCATGATGACATATTGTAGCTATTGGAGAGCTACCCACTGGCCCTGGATGCATGTTGAAGAGACGAGGTACAAATGTTATCGCAAGGTATTGAATGTCATGCATAAGATATTCGAGTTTTTTTGCTGGAAACTGTATAGTCTCATGATAACATGTTGTAGCTATTGGAGAGCTATCCACTGGCCTTGGATGCATGTTGTGAAGTCACTATGGATTTCATGTGATGTATAGATTCGTGTGTTCAACAATCAATGGTCATGAGCTCGTGTGGATGGAGACAGTGTTGGAGTCTGTTCTGGATAGAATACCTTCCTCATTAAGAGGGAGTGTTGAGATTTTATGTAATTTCGGAAGTTATTCCTAAGTGTAATTGTATTGGTTATTCCTAAGTGTAATTGTGAAGGGGTTTATTGATAAGTCATGTCTTTTAGGTCTTTTATAGTATAAATAGAGGTTATATTGAGTCATTTTGATCACTCATTGAATATAAGTACAAGAGAGTAGTACACACTTGTCTAGGAGGCTATTCTTGGTTCGTGTCTGAGTCTCTTTGGTCTTGATTTCATGAAAGAGCATTGTATGACATTGTACATGAAAGTTTGCAGGGTTTTCTCCCCATTGAGGGTTTCCCTGAGGATATATCTTGTTGTTCTCTAGATATCTATCTTTCAATTGTAATCATTTTGCATATTAAATAATAATATATATATATATATACAATATCAACTCTCTTGAAAAGTCAACACATTGTACCTATTTTCAAAAGTGGGGATAAAAACAATACCTCTAATTATATGACCATTATGATTAACCCCATTTTATCTAAGTTATATGGAAGTATTTTGAAAAAGAAGATCGACACATGGCTAGAAACCCATGGAAAGAGAGCTAGAGGCCAGGTTGCGTTTAGAGGCTACCATTCCAGAGTGGACCACCTTGTTACCTTTAGGATCATTGCAAAGAAGTGTCATAATGATAAAAATGATCTCCTTTGTTGTTTCATTGATTTTATAAAATCTTTTGACAATGTGCCTAGAACTACCCTTTGGAATAGATTAGAAGGCATGAGGCAAATGAAAAAAACAAAGAGCACTTCTTACATATAGAATAAGATAGCTAGTCTTTGGCATTGGCTTATCACACCCTTAACAAAGACAATCAATTACATATTTCCTTGCGGGGGGTGCTTAACTAAAGAGAGAAAGAGAGCTTAAAGTCCCTTTCAAGTTGAGAGCTATTGCAGTAAGGCTATATGAGAAAGTTATTGCCAAGTTTAGGAACACTAAGAGATGGTCGGAATAAATTAACTGTAATATAGGAGTCAAGCAAAGTTGTCCCCTATCTTGTACCCTTTTCGACATCTATATTGATAAGTTAGAAGATTGTTTAGAGGACACAAACTGTGTTGGCCCGACTCTTGATAGTATAGTCACCATCCTCCTTCTGTATGGTGATGATATTATTCTTATGGCGAAGATTCCCTATGACCTAAGTAAGAAACTAATAACCCAAAAGGACTTATGCTCTAGCATGGACATGACTTTGAACACTGACAAAACAAATGTTATGATAATTAAATCCAAAAGGATCACCTACGATACTTTTGTTTATGACAAAAATATCTTGGAGGAAGTGCCTTCATACAAATCTTGGAATAGATATCCACCACAAGCTCAATCAAAACTATAGTGTTGAAAAAATGATAAATGAAGGATGGAAAGCTTATTAGATTGTTGTTGGGATTAGTTTGAGGTAGTTTTGGGGGAGCGAAGATGTTTTTTTTTGACAAGAACGGTTATGTTGCATTAATCGGCTTTCTGGCAAGCCAGAATCAGAAAATTACATATCTGAAGAAGGTTGGTGACCTCTAATAGTGATGCCAACCTACTTGTGAATATCTTGGGAAACCAATCCCATTTGCTACTTAAGCTAATTCGAAAAAATGACAAAATTTGCATACATGAGTAAATTCTCACAAATTGTGAGCATAGTAGAAGACAGAAGCAAAGCATTAAACCGAGGGGGATGTAGATTTCCCCTTAATGTAGGGATCCAACTTTCTCTGAGAACCTAAAGAAATGTTAGAGGCCGCCTCCTTTTCTCTGCGCGCTTTATTGGTCTTTCGCCCTCGGGTGAGGGGTGGGGACGAAACTGAGTTGTCTTCAGGTTCAGAAGTTTCCGCGGAGCCTCTAGAGGGGACTGAAACAACCAGACCTGCAGAGGCAGAAAGTTCTGGAGCTGAAGCCCGAGTTTCTTTTGCTGCTATTGTTTCTGGGGGGGTGGAATTCAGAAGGCTTTCGTCTGCCGGGGGATCATCCTTAACTGTTGTTGCTTCTGGATCTAGGGCTTCATCATCCTTCAACGCGTCAAAGCTGTTTTTATTTTCTAGAGTTGCCTCTGCTGCATGGGTGGCCTTTGGGGCCTGGGCTAGTGGATCCTTTCGCCTTGGCTGCCGTCGTCGGTTAGTTACTGGCTGAAAATCATCTTCTTTGACTGGTCCTGACTCCTCAGGGGATTTGGGGCAGCTTTTTGTGAAATGACCGTAAGCATGGCACCAGAGGCACTTAAAAGGAATCTGCTCGTAGTCCAGCTCCTGGATGTGGCACCATTCCCCCAGGGAGAGCTTAATAGCGTCCGGAAGTCCTTTCTCGAGATTAACCTCAACGCAAATACGAGCRCAGGTATACTGATCCCCCCTCGGCTCCGCCCTGTCCAGGAAACGCCCAAGCTTATTTCCAATTTCCTCCAGAGAGCTTATCCCCCAGAGATGCAAGGGAAGGTGAGGCAGCCTAACCCAAACAGGGGCTGCTGTGATCTCGGCTCCGGGGTTGAATTCAAGAGTCCAGGGGGCTAAGAACAACCCTCTCGCCCCCATGAAATAGGGTCCAGATCTGAACACTAGATCACGGTCCTCTTTCCTCGTGAAGCTGAAGATAAAAAAAACCCTGCCTACTGCGCACAGAGAAACTTCTCCCTGTATCATCATCTTCCATCGATCATCCATCCATGCCTCCACTGTTTTTGGGCTTGGCCATAACCCCGTGAACTTTTCGATGAGGGCATTTTCTACTAGAAGGAGGGCAAGCTTGCAAGGGTCCTCGGGAGATAGTTCCAGAGAAGGGATCTCCTCCATCTTCTTAACAAACTTAGACGAGAGAGGAGGCTTGGATTTTGGTCCTGCTGAACAGATTAAATTTTTGAAAGCCTCCAATGGATCTATTCCCTCGGCGATCTGGACTGAGGCCATCGTAGAAGGCGGCGACTACCAGCAAAGGCGGAGCAAGTTGCAGAGGCCACTTCTCCAAACGTATGCAGGAAACCGCAGGCAAGAGGCGATCTACGGCATTGTACTTGGTCGCTTCTATAGTCAAGGCGCGCCCCTCCACAAGAGGACGGGCAATTCGCAGGGGGAGGCGAGCCCATTGCTCGAAAACGCGTGCCAAACACGCAGGCGAGAGGGACGCTCTGAAAACCCAAAACGGAACCCCTGCAACTTAAAAAACAACCTGGAAACGAACCAAATCCGTCCTGAAGCGATTTAGACCTCGATTTGAAGGTTATTCTCTGCAGATCGTTACCCAGAACACGCCCACCACATCGCCCAACACAACACTATGCTGAGAGAGCTATGGGAGTCTAGATCAGCGCCCCTGCAAACGAAAATCAGAACTGTGGCGGCTAGGGTTTGGGCCCTAGCCGTATTGGCATTTTCCTCGGCTCCTGGTCTTCACGACTCCTATGCCATCCTTCGTAATATTTTTCAGTTGAAGGACATGGGGGTGGGCTTTGATCCACTTTGGGGGAGCGAAGATGTTGGGATTAGTTTGAGGTAGTTTTATCTCAAGACATTGCAAGAATAATCCATCTCCTTATTACACTATGGAACTCATGAGAGTTCATTCTTATTATAACAATGTTGATTTTCTTTTTAAAACTAGTTATAACAAAGAGATAAAGTATGGGGTTGTCTAAACATTCTAAGTTTTGTCTTTTTTCACCTAAATCTCGGGATATAAGTCTAGGTGAAATCTTAATTTTCTATTGTTTAAATTGCATTTTTGGATGCATAAATGGATTCAAGTTCTTGAAAACACCTGGGAGACTCAAATTAGATTATACAGATTTAACCCCTCAAATATGCAATTCCAACAATTTTTGACCAAAAATAATGATAGGAAAAGAGCCAAAACTTAGAAAGTTTAGACTATGCATAAGATTAGAATTAATAGTCTCTTTATAATATCTTAATTTTCTCAACACCATAGTTTCTCCTTTAATTTATGTAATATTATTTTTTATGGTATCTATATTTTACAAAGTAATTTTTTTCTCCATTTTCCATTTATTTAACAAAGACTTAAAATCTTTATACCAACCTTATTAAGTGAAATGTGACCTTAACTAAAATTGGAAACTTAAATTTTAAGAATCTCATATTAATATTAATAGTGTTGGGATTGTATCTTAGGTAATTAATGGGAACTATATTCTCAATATAAAATATTTTATAATAATAAATTTAAAAAATTTAATAACATTTTTTTTAAGTAAGAGCTATATATTACCTGTCATGAGAAAAAATTACAGTATCGTACTGAGAACGAGTTTCTAGAGTGATGAGTTCCCTCGAAGGGAAACCAACTCAGACTGACAAACTGACTAGAAAGATTAGTGAAAATTAGACATATTTGCCTAAGTCACCCCAGTTGGGAAACCGATTTAGCCTATCCATGCATTCAAAATGTAGATAAAAAAATATTATACAATGAACCAGGAAATGCCTATCGACTAACAAAACCACAAAATAGACATTACTAAACTCCAATAGCCTAAATAGAACCTTCTAGAAACAACTGACAATTATCAAAATAAAGCATGCATGCTGACACCTGTATGCCTGTCATCTATCATGGTGTTTGGTGGGCTTGCATGTCCTCAACTTTCACTGTGCGTGCGCCATGCATGGTGTCTTGCTTGTCCTCGGTCGCCTATGCACCTTCATCCACACCTTGTTCATCGTCCCCCTAGAAGTCTGGAGCAAGAACCACCCCTGGAGATGCAGGGTCGTTGATGCTCAAGTCTGGAGGATGTAGGGAACAAAGCAGTGTCGAGAGTAGAGATTCAATTTGCTCTGCGCGCCGGTCCAAGTGTTCCAGCCTAAAACAAAGGTCATCGACGTCCTTATGGACTGCGAAGACCAAGTCTTGGAGAATTCAGATTGAATCTCAAAGTCCCAGGGATGAAACACAGTCTGGATGGAGTAGGGCTTGGCTATGGGATGCCTCCAATTGGAGTTCTTTCGAGTGCGTGTTACAATCTTCTAGCGAAGGCACAAAGGTTGACGACGGGGGTGGCGAAGGAGCGAAGGGTGGTGTACTGGAGGGTCGTGTCAGTGTTGACTGTGAGGTTGAGGCCAGGTCGGGGAATGGTCCAGGAGCGTAACCGAGAGAATTCCCTTAGAGATCAAACCATTCGACTTGGCAAGCCCATGGAGAGGACAGAGGTGGAATCCTGCCTTGGTCTAGTGAGGACTGAGTGGAGGACGAAGGTGAGGAGCTGTGCGAAGGAGCGAAGGAGGGCGGGTTCCTGTTGGCCATGGTCGCTCTATTCTGGTACCATAGGGCACCTCTCTTCGGCTTCCCTCACAGGTGAGGCATAGCCTGATGAACGAGAGGTAGAGGCAGAGAATCGAACAGGAAGAACCATGTAAGCACCACAGAGAGCGACTAAGAGCAAAAAATGTTGGAAGGGGAGGGCGATAGAAGCCAACTAGGGGGATGGGCGTCGCCATAAGAGGAACGAAGGAGAGTAAAGACGCACGAGCACAGAAGGAGCGAACATTGTACCAACGTCATAGCCATGACGAGAGGCTAGCTTTGAGCACACTGGAGCATTTAGTGGAAAGCGCGGTGAAATAGATGTTTGCAGCAATCATAAGGAGGTATTAAAGGCTGAAGGGAGCAACAGGTGTCGTCACGTGGGTTGAGGCGAGGTGGAGGGCAATGAGTTCCTTGCTAGACGTGTGGAGCGCGCTAACACCCCATCAGGGGGATTTACTAACATAAATTATTAATGATTTTTTTTTTAAGAATTAATTTTAAAATTTATTAAATTAATTTTAAAATATTTAAAATTAAAATTAACTATTTTTAGTGGTCTAGATCCATCTTAACTCTCCATCTATCAAGTATCAATAGGGGTCAAATCTATGGAGGTGAAAACCTTTTTTAGAGTGCAAAATAACTTGAGAAAAGGTTAAAGGTTTTCACCTCTAGAGATTTGATCCCTCTCCACACTTGATAAATTTGTGTGTGTGTGTCACGGCCAAGCCAGACTCCAAATTGGTGTATGATACCCCTTTGTTTGTGGGACAAGGGAGCCCCTCAGCCCAGGGATTCGACTGCTAAAGTCTATGGAGGTATACATACCCTACCCCCTTATGGATTTAAACCTGTGACCTCCAAGGAGGAAACACATGCTCTTAACCATTAGGCCCACTTAGATTGTAATATATTATCTCTCTCTCTCTCTCTCTCTCTCTCTCTCTCTCTCTCTCTCTATATATATATATATATATATTCTTGACTTTTTTAAAATGTATTCTTCAACGTACGTTTTTATTTAGAATATGTGCATTAGTTGAACTTTGTAAAGCCCATCCTAGTTTGAGCAATTATGTGAGCTATTGCATCCACAAACTCAATAAAACATCCTCTTAGAAGTCTAGGGATTCATCTTTCTCCACGTATGAGTTGAAAATATTTAGGTTTTTTTTGGGTTTTGTATGTCATGTACTTTAAAGTGACAATATACACTTCAACGTCACCTTCAAAGTCATTTTATGAGATTTTCAATTAAAGGTTATAGTAGATTTTAGGGTTGGCATTATGTTTTTGCATCGTGTCGTTGTTATCCCTAAATCCATTTGGAGCGACATGTGAAGAACAATAATTTCGTAGAGGATTTTGGTACGATTTAGATTTGTGAGTACTCCATTCCATGTGTTATTTTGTGTCTTTCTTATTGAGCCTCTTTTTACGACCTCATCATGTCCTAAGTAAAGTTAATGAAAGTTTCATCCAAATCTCCCTTACTTGTTTATAAGCTATAAATTTTTAGCATCACTATCTCCATCACCTTCTTTGTGATTCATGGTGGTCATTATGTTCACCTGATTATTTACTTGAGACTTAACCCTAAAACTTTGATATTGGCTTGTATTACGCTTATACACAGAATATAGTGAACATTATAACTATCAAATTAAGTGAAACTAACAACAAAATAATGCTTTGAATAAAGCTCAAATATATAAAAAAAAGGAGAAACATAAATTGAAATTTGTGCACGGAAATCACAAGGAAATTTCTCTCACAAACATTATTGATTATATTTTTGAAATCATGGAGAATTATAAATAAGAGGGTGGAAGCTCCTACCTATATAAAATAAATAATTCGTACTTGATAGAGATCGAAACTTGAGTCCTTCGAAACCATTTTTTTCGAAAATTTGATTCACATAACTTGTGGGTTATGGGCCCACTCTTATTTTCTCTTTAATAGATTTCTACATGAATATTAAATTCATGTCTTTCAAACACAACATTTGAAAATAATAACTGGGCACTATCATCACACACGCACACTCAAAACACCATGAAATGGGCATCATTTCATACAACCAACTCTACATCAATCCCAATGATCAACGTTTGATCTTCATTAAAACATTTCAAGAGGGTTCACTGATTCTCCATATAGTATCGCGAGTTAACAATTTGGAAACCCACACTGATCCGGATTTACAATCATGATTTAAAAGAAGCACGCAGACTTCGATGGAAATACTCTATATTCAACATTCATTTCATCCAGTAATCGATCCTTCTTGTGATCGATGATCATGATCTCGTTACACACAAAATTCATTCCAACAAAATAATACCCAACAAAGAATTAACACAATCATAATTTTAATTGATTCACGCTCATCATACATGGCACCATGGCTGGCCAGATATTCATTCTAATGGCCACCTCTAACAATTCACAAGTTTAAAATTTATAAGAAACAAGTACAAAATCGTGGATCATTCCAAATCCACTATTCTCTCCATGAGATCGATAATTGATTCCTAAGATCCCTCACGGACCTTATTTTCATGCTTTTAATGGTGATTTAGTGCCAACGAGATACAAATCTTGTTCTCTAACAGTGGTGTCTTCACATTCTCTTGGCCACGTCACGTCAACATCCACCTTCTGTAATGTTTTTTTTTTTTTTTTTT
>ML787194.1:265057-279868 GCA_009831015.1 Picea engelmannii
TATTTGGGTCATATTGTATCTCATGAAGGTGTCAAGGTAGACCCTAACAAGATTAAGGCCATGATGGACTGGTCGATTCCCAAAACATTGAAGAATATTAGAGGATTTTTGGGTTTGACAGGTTACTACCGCAAGTTTGTTCGACACTATGGAAGAATAGAAGCACCTTTAACGACACTAACTAAGAAGGATGCATTTTCATGGACTCCAGAGGCAACTAAATATTTTGAACAAATTAAAGAGGTGATGTGTAAATCTCCTGTCTTGACCACTCCAGACTTCACAAAAACTTTTATTGTGGAATGTGATGCCTCGGGAAATGGAATCGGTGCTTTCCTAATGCAAGAAGGAAGGCCCCTGGCTTTTGAAAGTTGACCACTCAAGGGAAAGGACTTACACAAACCCATTTATGAGAAGGAAATGATGGCAATACTGCATGCATTGAAGAAATGGCATCCTTACCTAATAGGTAGGAACTTCAAGGTCAAAACAGATCATGATAGTCTTAAATACTTCTTGGAACAAAGACTATTTTCAGAAGAACAACAAAAATGGGTAACCAAGATATTGGGTTATGATTTTGAAATTGTCTATAAAAAAGGGAAGAAAAATGTTGTGGTAGATGCACTCTCAAGGAAGGATGAATATGTTGAGGCCTTTGTCTGTGTTATCTCGATCATCCAACCCAATTGGATAATAGAAGCAAGGGATGAATGGAAGAATGACAAAAAGGTGTGGACTCTCATTCAAAGGTTGTAGCAAGATTCCAGTACATCAGATACATTTACATGGAAAAATGATTCACTATAGTAGAAAGATCACTTATATTTATGTAAGAAATATAAACTCAAACAAAAAGGTACTATTGGAATTGCACACCTCTCCAGTAGGAGGGCACTCGGGATTTTTAAAAACCTACCATAGGGTCAAGAAGCAATTTTTTTGGGATGGACTTAAAAATGATGTTCAAAGGTTTGTGGCAGAATGTTTGGTTTGTCAACAAAATAAGGTGGAAACAATTAAGACCCCAAGTCTTTTACAACCATTAGCCATCCCAAGTCAGCGCTGGGAAGAGGTTTCCATGGATTTCATCATAGGATTACCAAAGTCTGGAGGAAAGAGTGTCATCATGGTGATTTTTGATAGAATGACCAAGTACGCACACTTTTGTGCACTCTCTCATCCCTTCAAAGATAGTACAGTTTCCACCGCATTCATGGAGACAGTTCAAAAGCTACATGGCATCCCAAAGATTATTGTAAGTGACAGAGATCCCATCTTCACTGGACATTTTTGGACACAATTATTTTCTTGTTTGGGTACTCAATTGGCTCATAGCTCATCCTATCATCCTCAATATGATGGACAAACCGAGATAGTGAACAAATGTATAGAAGGATACCTTCGTTGCTTTGTCTATGATAAACAAACACAATGGTTCAAATGGCTACCCTTGGCAAAATGGTGGTATAACACTTCCTTTCATACTACAACAAAAATGACACCATTTATGGCACTCTATGGATACCAGCCTCCTTCCATCACTTCTTCTCTAAAATAAAAATCTAAGGTTCAAGCCGTGGAAGATCACATTGAGCATCAACAACAAGTTCTCCAAATATTAAAGGACAACTTGACCATGGCACAAAATCGTATGAAACAACAAGCAGATCAACATTGTAGTGAAAGAAGTTTTGAAGTAGGGGATTGGGTGTTTTTAAGACTACAACCATACAAATAGATGTCTCTCAAGCAAGCCAAGAAGGATAATAAATTATCACCAAAGTACTATGGCCCTTATAAGGTGTTGCAAAAGATTCGTACTATGACATACAAATTGGAGTTGCCTGCATCTTCACGAGTACACCCAATTTTCCATGTTTCATGCTTAAAGAGGGTTATAGGTGACAAGATCCCAGTTCAAACTATATTTCCAGAACTTGATGAGGAAGAAAAAATCATATTGGAGCTTGAAGCCATCACTGACACAAGTAAAGCACCAAGCACCAAGTAACCCCCCCTGCTTCTACCTCGAATGAGACTTCGCCTGCTTCGCAGGTGTTTCCGAAAGGGTCGGTAGTTAGGGTTTTGTTGGTGCATTGTTAAGCATTGAACCCTGGGTCTGCCCCTGTGCCAACATGCTCATTCTCCTCCTAAATATGAGCAATAATGACCCTTAAGTATTCTTGAACATTTCTTTGCTTTCTTTACCCATGTCGAGGTTTGAAAGTTTCGTTCAAAGTTCTGGAAGTTGTGCCTTGTTTCAATGATGCAACTATTATGATACCATCTGACTCATAAATAAGGGACTTATTGATCTGTAATATTTTGTGGATATTCCATTGGAACGGTTCATCACAACATATCTAATAAAATATTGAAAATATTTACTATTATTTTTTCTTTAGATCTCCAGAATATTTAGTTACTAATTTTTTCCCTATGCATGAAATAGATCAAATGTGGAAAATAAAGAATAGTAAAATACGATCACACCATCCAAAAATAAACACAAGATATGACCTAGGAAACCTAATACAAGAGAAAACCCATCTAGAAGGTGAGGTTACTCTGCTCTCTTTTCTCTATTATAGAAATGAATCAAGTACAAATAAAGAGGCACTATCTGTGGAGTTTCCTTTGACATGAGGCATGTATGGCTCCTACAAAATATCTTGTCCTCTGTTATGCTCATAGAATACCACTCTCATATGTTTTTCTCAACTATGGAACAAGATACAATGCAAAAGAATGGAACCCCTTCTCGTCTTAGTGACCTAGTATTTAACATAGCCCGATAGCCATCTGGGGGTAGGTTTTTGATTTCCTCAACTCTCAATTGTGATAGGGTTTTGGACCTTCTATAATATTTTTGAAATTACATACATGGCTAGCCCCATATGCGTGAGTAACGGGGGCTGACATGGCATCCTCTCATACCATGGTGGTCAACACGGTAGGTCAACTTACGGAAGGCATAAATTTTTCATACGAGCTCTGATTGATGTGATTTTTGCACTGTTGGAAAGGTATTGATGTGTATAATATCATAATGGGGTTTGAGCTAAGTAGGGAAATTTTTAAACCCCAAAAATTTCTTTTGATGCCTCAAAATGGCCCTAGAAGGTTTCAGACCCCAATTTTCGAAACTGGGACCTTCCACTAAAATGGCCCTACAAGCTTATTCCTCCAATTTTTTCACTCTAAAAGGATCGAGATAGATGAAAAACAATATAATGATCCAATCCAAATCATACTTCCCCATTTAGGGAGGATTTTTGTCCCCAAAATATTCACTGAATGAGGTGAGGAAATTTTTCCTGTATCTTCTCCTTGGAGTACCACTTTGTTTTTCTTGGAAGTTTTCCTTTCAACAAAATCTACCAAAGGTCATGATGCCCCTATATTGTAGTTCTGGACCGCTTCTTCAAAACTATTTCATCTTCCAACTTTTCCTGAGCATCTGGTGCTAAATATTCTATGGAAGGTAGGACCTGCTCCTCCTCTTGATCCAACATGGAAGGCTTATAGATTTTGAAGTTTTCCACAATAACTATTGAGTAAATGCACATGTATGGGGGTAGACTGAGCCTGTAGGAATTATCTCACACCTTTTCCAATACCTCAAAAGGACCATACCGCAAAGCCTTGATCTTCTTACCAGGACCATGTAGCTTTTCCTTATTCAGTTGTAACCATACTTTATCTCTCACTCTAAATGTTTTCTCTGTTATGTGTTGGTCATGTCTAGCCTTGTAATTTTCCCCTGACTTCCTCAGTGTATCTTGTACTTGCAAATGGATCTGCCTAATCTTCTCAACATTTATTTTTTCTTTTAATTCAACTTTTGTGAGGTCCTCCATCACTCCTCCTTGTTGTCCATATACAATGTCTAAGAGTGAAGGTGGAAAATACCCAAAGCAAGTTTAAAAAGGTGACTTACCAGTATAAGTGTGTACTACTCTATTATAAGAGTGTTGTATATAGATAAGATTTTCATCCCAAATCTTTGGATTCTTTTGATTGTGACCCCTCAAAAGATGCACCAAAGTATTGTTGACTGCTTTCATATGTCCATCTGTCTATGGATAGAATGTTGTAGACCTCTTCAACTTAGTGTCCATCTTCTCCTACATTGTATTCCAAAATGAACTGAGAAATCTGGTATCATTATCTGAGAATATGCTCCTTGGTATCCCAAAGTGCACCCAGACCTGTTCTAAGAACTTATTTGTTCCTTCTTGTCCATTGATGGTATTTTTACAAGGCATGCGAATGCACATATTGTTGAACTTGTCAACTACCACAAATAGATAGTCATGTCCCTTCTTGGTTGTTGGTAGACCTCCCACAAAATCCATGGAAATGATTTCCCAAGGTTGAGTGGGTACATGTAAGGGATGGTATAGACCTTTCTTCTTGATGTTGGGATTGTTGGTATAACAAAGTATACATTATCTGATATAATGTGTTATATATTCTTTCATTTTGGGCCAATACACATACCTGTGTAAGCTAGAAATTGTCTTCCCAACACCAAAATGTCCTGCAACCTTGGAGGTGTGAGCCTCTCTGATAAGCTGCAATCGTTCACCTTTAGGAACACAAAGCTTGTCGAGCTTGTAGAATAATTCATTCTAGAAATGATAGTCATCCTTTCCATCACCTTCTTCTATATGAATTTGGCCCTGTAGCCATTGAAACACCTCCTTGAAGTCCTCATCTTCTATGTAGGCCTCTTTATATGCATCATGGGTAAAAGGTTCCAAGTGCATCAGAGTTCCCAAAGATGTATTCTTGGATATGGGTGGCCGTGAAATAATTGTTGCCAACATATTTGTGTTACCCTTCTTATAGATTATGACAAATTGAAATTGTTGTAAAAACCCCATCCACTTGTAATGTTTGGTTTGTTGTAGCTTACTCTGGGCCTATAAATAATGTAGTGGTTGGTGATCTATGTGGATGATGGTATCCTTTCTCATTAGATAGTGCTTCCACTTTTTGACAGCTTGTACCAAGGCATAGAGCTCATTGTCATAGCTAGGGTAGTTGAGAACCACCCCATGAAATAATTCATAATGATAGCATACATGCCTTCCTCCCTGCATTAGTACTTCTCCCATGACATACCCACTTGCATATGTCTCCACTTTGAAGGAATTCTACAATTTTGGTAGTGTGAGCACTAATGATTGAATCATCTTTCTTTTAAGCTCATCAAAGGAATTCTACTGATTCTTCCCCCACTCGAAAATCTTAGCACCAACTGTTATGGTGTGGAGTGGTGTAACTACCACTAAAAATGAAGCTATAAAATTCTGCAAGTATTGTGTTTCCCCAAAACAACTCCTAACTTCAATGACATTTGTAGGAAATAGTCATTTCATGATAGCCTCCATCTTTGCGAGATCTATCTTGAGCTCCCCTCCACCGGTCAGATACCCCAAATACACCAAACACTACTGAGAAAACTCACATTTCTTGAGATTAGCCAACAACTGGTGATTTTTCAAAATCTCTAACAACTGGATAAGATGTGATATGTGCTCCTACCAGGTAGCACTATAAAAAAATATATCATCCAGATAAACAATAAAAAATGAATCTAGAAAAGGGTGTAAAACATCATTCATTAGTCTCATAAATATAGTCGATGTGTTGCATAAACCGAATAGCATAACCAACCACTCATACAAACCTTGCCTTGTCTTGAAGGTAGTCTTCCATGTATCTTCTTCTTTGACACATACCTGGTGATATCTAGATTTCAAATCCGACTTAGTGAAGTACTTGGCATGCTACAATTGGTCCAACAAATCATTGATCCTTGGTAGGGGTTATTGATTCTTCAGTGTTATGTTGTTCGTTGTCTTGTAATCGGTACACATTATCCAAGTCTCGTCCTTCTTGGGAACAATTAATATGGGTGACCCACAAGGAGAGGTACTTGGTCGAATCACACCTTGATCTAACAATTTTTTCAATCGCTTCTTCACTTCATTTGCTTCTAGAACAAACTATCTATACAACCCAATATTCAACAATGACGAGTCTAGAAATAATTGTATTCTATGTTCCACTTCTCTCTTAGGTGGTAACCCCTTAGGCTCCTAGAACACTCCTCTGTAAGCCTGTAGCAACTCCTCTAATTGATGTTTTTACTCTTTAGTATGCCCCTCTATGGATGCCTTCACTCTCATTGACTCATCATCAGACTAATTTTCTCTTAAGAAAAGAAAAAACATATTACTTACTAGAACTAACCAATTTCTTGGCTTGGTTGGCATTTACCAGTGAGATATTTGACTTGCCTTTATGCATGTTTATGATGTAGGACTTCCCATCCTTGATCAATTGGTATTGGTTGTCTCTATGCATGAAGATTGCATCCCTCACACAAATGTAATGGCTTCCAAACACTACTCCACATACATTAAGGGGTCCTACATCCAATTATAATTCATCAATAAAATCAACACTTATAGCAAATTTAATCTTACATTGTTTCATTACCTTTATATATGCATCCTTGTTTACCCAACCCAATGAATATGGGCTAGGATGATTGTGCACCCCCAATCCAATCTTGTTCACCATATATGTTGTTATGAGATTAGCTTGTGAACCATAGTCGAATAGAGCATCTATATTGGTCTTCTTGACCTAAATATTGATGTTGAAGAGCTTGGTCATCTACTTCTCTTCCTGGTGGTGCAGGCTACTCAGATTAAACTCCTTCTACAAAGATGTGCAAACAATCTTTGTATCCACATTTGAGCTACTTTCAACCTGATTGTTGGAATTTGTGGCCAGAAGGTTCCTTTTCTCTCTGTCTTTCTTGCGGTTCTTCGGGTTCAGCTCTGGATATAGTTTCCACCATTTTTTCTCTGTGTGGCCATTAATATTTCAATGATTGCAATGGTTGCTGGGATATTTACTATGTTGTGCAATGGTTGTTGTCTTATTATATTTTCCCCATTTCCACTTCTTTTTTCCCTCCTTGGAAGCTTCTTGGTGTCCTTTCTTCTTCTAACCACTTGGTTGCCCCTTCTTTTAGCCTATGTTTTCTAGGTACTATACATGTACACAAGCCTCATCCAATGTCCATATTTTGAAGAGCATCACCTTATTTCATAGATGACTATGAAACCCCCCTAGATACTTGAGGAGTACATATGGGTTCTTGGGAAAGATACCCAGCATGATGGACATCTTCTTGAACTTAGTGGTGTACTCCTATACACTCTTGCCCTGCCTCTACATGAAGTAGTTCCACCGGATCCATTGGTCGTCTACATACCTGATAGTGTAAAATTGGGACTTGATGAGGGTTTTGATGTCCTCCCACCTAGTTAATGGTGGATCATCCTCCAGCCTAAGTGTTTCTATGTGGCTTTCCCACAAGTTTAAATCATGGCCCTCTAACTTCAAAATAGTAAATGAAATATTCCACCCTTCATATATATGGTGAACACTAAAATAAACTTCTAGTTGTTGCAACCAATGATTCAGTTTTAATGAATCGATCTCGCCTTGGTATGGCTTTATGTCCACTTTCGCTTCCATCTTGAATAAGGACTGTGAAGGGTTCATGACACTTGAACTCGACTGCTCTTTCTCATATTTTTTCTACATCTCTTTTCCTGATTCTTCCTGATATTCTGATCTATTCTCTGAGTTAGAGCCTCCGTCATCTCCAAACGGTATGTGCTTTCTTGCTAGAGCTTCCATGAGGAGGTTCAAATCTCTCTTCTATTGGATCTCAAACATTATTATGAATAGACTTGTCCACCATGGCTAGGGTTTCTACAACTTTTCTTTAAGTTGATTCTTGGATCCTACAACTTCCCACAATTACCCAGAAGAAAAATTTTCTCGGATACCAATATGATCTGTAAACTTCCTTGGATATTCCAATGGAATATTTTTTCACAATAGATCTAATAAATACTGAAAATATTTATTATTAAGATTATTTTTCCTTTAGATCTCCAGAATATTTAGTTACTAATTTTTTGTCTATGCATGAAATAGATAAAATGTGGAAAATAGAGAATAATAAAATAAAATCACACCATCCACAAATAAACACAAGATATGATCTGGGAAACCCAATACGGGAGAAAACCCAACTAGAAGGTGAGGTTGCTCTTCTCTCTTTTCTCTGATATAGAAATGATGCAAGTACAAAGAAAGAGGCACTCCGTGTGGAGTTTTCTTTGACTTGAGGCTTGTATGGCTACTAAAAATCTCTTGTCCTATGTTATGCTCACATAATACCATTCTCAGATGTTTTTCTCAGCTATGGAACAAGATACAATGCAAAAGAATGAAGCCCCTTCTCCTCTTAGTGGCATGGTATTTAACATATCCCGATAACCATCTAGGGGTAGGTTTTTGAATTCCTCAACCCTCAATTGTGATAGGGTTTTGGAACTTCTATAATATTCTTGAAATCAAATTCGTGGATAGCCCCATATATGTGAGTAACAGGGGTTGATATGGCATCCTCTCATGCCATGGTGGTCAACACGGTAGGTCAACTTGCAGGAGGCATAAATTTTGAATATGAGCTCTGATAGACACAATTTTTGCACCATTGGAAATGTCTCGATGTGTAGAATAGCGCCACGGGGTCAGAGCTATGTCTGGAAAGTTTTTACCCCAAAAAATATCATTTGATGCCTCAAAATGGCCTCGGAAGGTTCCATACCTCAATTTTCCAAACTGGGACCTACCACTAAAATGGATCTGCAAGCTTATTCCTCCATTTTTTCCAATCTAAAAGGATCGATATAGATGAAAAACAATATAATGATCCAATCCATATCACTTATAGTCCACTCATTTCACCAACATTGATACTGTGTAGAATTATCTTTATGTTCTCTTGTTGGAATACTGAGAGGGGGGGTGAATCAGTATGAACACTTTATTATTAATTTTAACCACAATATGTAATCATTAATTTCATTAGTAGTATATCATCAATATATCATGAGCAGTATAAATCAACATAGCATAATAGACATCCACAGAAACACAGTGCACCAAAATTTACATGGAAACCCAAATGGGAGAAAACCATTGAATATTTTTCTTATATATCAAAGAATACATTCATTGGAAGCACCAATTTCCCAATTCTCCAACTACAACTGGAAGGAGGCTCCAACCCCCTATTTACAGGCTCCAACCTAAAGGAATCTACAACTCCTTGAGTTCTCTAGCTACAACTCAAAAGAGGCTCCAACCCCCTATTTGCACGCTCCAACCTGAAGGAAGCTCCAACTCCCTCAGTTCTCCACCACCAACCGAAAGGAGGCCATGACCCCATTTCCTTGCCATGTTTTGTCGCCCAAAAATATAAATGTAGACCAACTGTCACTACCAAAGATACTATCACTTCCTCTGATAATCAACCTGTGATCAAATTGCCATCCTGTTAGCACTTGGTAATTTTCTTTGGGTTGTATCAAAGAAACCCCAAGGTAACCATTTCAACCAGCTTTAGATTGTATTCTGACCTATACAATCAGAGAGGGCTCTCTCAAAACCAAAAGGCTTTTACACTCAATAAATATATAGTCAGATTCTGATATAAGATAGGTTTTTTTTTTTTTAAAGGTTGGTGGGACGAGCTTGAGAAGGAAACCATTGGGCAATGGAGTCAAAGTCTAAGCTTAAAGATATTGAGTTAATGACTAGTTGTGTGCTTTATGAAAACATAAGCAAGGTAAGTGATGTTTTTCAGCAAATAATAAGTATTGAGATGACACCAGAAAATAGAAAGGGACAACCCATTGCATTGAGAACATCTAAGAAATGATGAGTTCTCAATATAACTTTAGAAGAAGAAACATAAAGGGGATAGATCGCCATGTAAAGGGCACCGAATATAGATGAATTCTGAACATGAAATCCAAACATAAGCGAGTATTCACTGCATGAATGGAGCATCAAATAAGATGAATTCTAAACATATACTCTCAGTCAAATAATGCAAAAGAACAAACCATAATGAGGGAAAGTGTTAACAGGAAAAACAAACTGAGAACAACACCGCAATGAATCTCTGCTTCATGGAAGCATTGTACTTTTGCATTAACTCAGACAAAACGTTCTGGACAATATTACACGGTCCAATGGCTTCTCTCACAGAAAGTCGAACCCCTTTCATCATTGAAACTAATAGTTTAAATAAAATTACAATTTAAAACTGCCCATGGTTCATAGGAAACAACCATAAATGAATAATTCTAAATAAAATGGAATCTTCAGAAAAATCATTGCAATATGCCTAGAATGCTGAAGCTGGAGTGGAATCCCCTTCCTGAAGATCTGGAATTGACAATTTAATGCCTCAAAACTTTGCCTTTGAATCTGGAAATTGACTGTTTTAACTGATGTTCTGTCTTTGAATGAGCCAAACCTGTCACTAATATTGCGCTTTGATGAGCTTGAATTGGATTATTTACAAAACTAAAGGTAATGTGTAAATGCTAGGTGTCCTCGATTCTCTCAAACTGCCCATCAAATGCCTCAAAATGTTGGATTTGTGGATTCTGCTCCTAGAAAATTGGGATGCTCTGCCCTCTGGGTGCCATTTGTGTCCCTATATTTTAACTGCCCGCTAATTTAGTGCCATAAAATGCTGAAGAAAATCCCCACCGAATGCTAGAGTTGTCACTTGAAATCTGAATATATCTGCCACACAATCACCCATTTTTCTCTGTAATTGTCAAGTGGGTTGCCATTAATGTCATAGAAAGCTAAAAATGATATTTGAAAATGTTGACAAAATATCTGAAAACTTGGAACTCCATCAAATCCTCACTACTAGCTGGTTCTTATAAAGTGGATCAAGCATCTTCGAGAGCTAAAATTATACTTGGAAAAATCTCTTCATGATGGTGCATATTTTTCCTTATTTTTGGATATTCTATTTTACCCAAAAAAAGAAAAACTACTTGAATTCGGCACAAACTTGGGTAGTCAACCCTGAGATCCTGTTGTCCAATGTTATAGAAAATACCGTCACTTGCCATCGTCACTTCACTTCCTTTTGATCTTCATGGGCTTTAAGATAATAGGCAACTCGTTTTGGCACCTTCTAGCAGCATAGTTTTCTGTATTTTCATCGCATTTCTCATCCAATGAGGATGCTATCAATCACAGATAGTTTTTCCCTTATACTTTAGAACCAGCAGATCATCATACACCTTTTGCCTTTGCACTCTCAGAAAATTTCAAAAATTGAGAATTTCCTTCATTTTTAGCTTAGGTGTAAAAACCCTGAAATAAAGCTTGGATTGGAACGAGACTAACTTGAACAGCTCCTCAAAATCACATAAACTGCTTCGTGTGCCTTTCCAGATAATCTGAACCTTTGAAAAAACAATATACAGACAAATAATGCAGCTTGTTTGACACATTCCAGAGAAGAAAAATAGTCCCATTTAGGTCTGCGTAGAATCTCATCATCATTTATTGGACTGTAACAAACATCCTTTGTTTAAAAGCCTGCCTGACATTTGCTGAAGGTGGTCTGCGTTGAATAATTATGGTTCTTTCATATTGTTATTTGGGTAGTGATCTCTACTTAGCAACGTTTTTTGTAAGCTGGAATGTTATGTATGCATTTGGCATCTGACCAGAAACCCCGGGCATTCTTCAACGCTCCTCGGGCACATTTGACATTTGTTAACTGTTGGGACAAGCGTGGAAATGTACTTTGGAGCTTATAATTATTCATTTTCCTTGACAACTGGATTTCAATTTGTGCCACGATACCCTGAATCTCTTTTGAAAATTTGGCGTTTCTTTTGACATTCTATTGATTAAAATTTCAACAAATTTGAATTCCTTGGCGTTGTAATTGATATCTGATCGAACTCTGTCTCTGTCACTGATTTTTTGTCGACCTTTGGCTATGCAAAAGCACACCTGGCATTAGCGAGCATATTTTCTTTGTGTTGGATTCTAAATTTGGAACTCTTAATGATTTCCTTTGGCGGTGACCACACTGCAGGTAAAGTTGATGTGTTCCAGGAGCAGATGACATTTGGCATTCTCGACGTTTTTCCTCGTGGTGCATGTGCAATGGTATCAATGTTGCCTGTTGTTGCTCGATCCATTTGACAGGTTAGGTTTCGAATGGGCGTTTAAACAGGCTTGGCACCCCTTCTTTATCGAAACAAAGGTGAAGCCTTACTGTTGTGATGTTGGCCGTTGACATCTGCGCAAACATTGTCAATACTCAATTTCGAAATTAGAATCATAAAAATCCTTGCGCCATATTCCATGAGTCTGTCACTTAGGCGAATATTGTTGAAGTTCATTTGACATGTGGCTTGAGCTCTTACTCAACTTTTGATTCTATGGGAGATATCTCACATTTTTTTTGGATGAAAACTGTATAAAGGTGTTTATATACACTAACGCATACAACCTTTTTCGATGCGTAGTGCACTTAGACCTATTGTTAGAAATTAATTAAACAACCAGTCCAGTGGTTGATAGAGATAAGTCTGCAATAAATGCATCGACTTTGGTAAACTCTTGAAAGAACCAGAAACGTTTGGAAGAAGCAATTCCAACCATTGATCTTGAAACTAATCAACGGTGTAGCTCATCCCACCACTGTATAAATACTCATGCCTGTAATGCAATAGACAAGTTGTTTTGTATGTTCTTCGTGTCTCTTTGTCTGTGTGAGTTCTCTGATATGGTATCAGAGCCGTGAGGGCCGTGTGAGTCAGAGAGGGCAGAGTTGTGAGGTCCCAGAAAGTTGTGAGGGTCGTGTGAGCCGAAGAGGGCAGAGTTGTGAGGTCCTAGAAAGCTGTGAGGGTCGTGTGAGCCTAAGAGGGCGTGAGTGTTGTGAAAATAGTGAGGCCTGAGAGCCGTGAGCACTGTGAGTTGTGCCGATCTGTGAAAGGGAGCTGTGACTGTTGATTTGTAAGAGAGTTGAGATTATTTCATGCTCCCTGTCTGCTGTAAACGTGAAGGAGGTTCTTGTATGCTGTAAATGTGGAGGCTGCTGTAAACATGAAGGAGGTTCTTGTCTGCTGTAAACGTGAAGGAGGTTCGTTGTCAATTTGCGTGGAGATTATTTGCTTCTCCCTGACTGCTATGAACTTGAAGGAGGTTCAAAGGCTGCTTAAGAGAGCTGTCAATCATATTATTCGTTGCTCCCTGTCCGAGAGCGAGTCGTGGACTCTTGGGGCTATTAGAGTCAGGGCATTCAATTCTTTTAAGACGTCGTGAAGGTATACACTGGTAAATTTCAGTAAAAGGGAATTTTTTACATATTTTTGAATGGCTAGAAAATTTCAGTAAAAAGAAAGTTTTTGTCCTTTTATGGGTGAATATTGGACGATTTGATGAGAGAAGTTTTTTAATGGTTGAATGTTGGAAGATTTGGTGAAAGATTTTTTTTGTATTGTGTAAATACGAACATAAATCATAAATTAAAGATAATAATGTGGAAAGGCCTCATGGTGTGAAAAAATACTTGAACTAAGGTTAAATGGTGGTGTGTGATAAGGTGATGATAAGGTGTTTATTGGTAATATGATTATACGTTTTTCATGGTGAAGTTATATATCACATTATAAAGAGGTGAAGTTATATATTGTGATTTGGGTTATCTAGAATTTGAAGCATCGATTATTACAAAGTTTTTTTTTTAGGGGTGTTCTAGAGTATTGGTTATTACTAGCCATTTTAGTGCTTTAAAAAAAAAATAAAAAAAATGACAATTATCATGGCAGATTCATATATAAATGAATCAAATAAGTTAGATGGAGAAAATTATGTCAATTGGAAGTTTAAGTTGCAGACGTTGATGGAAGGATATAATGTTTGGTCGATTGCATGTGGAGACGAAGCAAAATCAGTAGCCCCAGCAGCCTCAGTGCGGGATTGGGAGCGATGAGAGACTAAAGCGAAGGTGCTCTTGAGGATGTCAGTCAAGGACAATATCATCCAACACATTAGGGAATGAAAAACATCCCATGAAACTTGGGAGACACTTAAAGGTTTGTATGAGACGACGAACACAAACCGTGTATTATTTTTGAAGAGTAAACTTCTTTCAATTAAGATGGAGGAGAATGAAAATATCAGTAACTTTCTTCTTAGAATCAAATATTTGAAAGATAAGCTAGGAGATATTGGTGAAAATATTTCTAGTACCGACTTGGTCACTGTCACATTAAATGGCATGTTAGATCAATATCAAATGTTCATTACTGGTCTGGCAGCTAGGGAAAAGGCCCCTACTTTTGATGAATTGATAGGTATTCTTCTGCAAGAGGAGGAGCACAGAAAGAATCTCACTGGCAGATCTCACAATTCAGATCTGGCATTGGTGGCGAAAGGGAAACAACCCTACAAAGGAAAGCCATGGAGGATAAATAAAGAAGGTAGGCCACATTCAAAACCAGATAATGGCAGGGCACCACCAAGCACAAACGCAAATGTGAAGAAGAATGAAGGATGCTACTACTGTGGTAAGTTTGTACATTATGCTAAAGATTGTAGGAGGAGGAAGTTTAATGAGTCCAAATATAACAAACATTCATGAAATTTTGTTGATAAAGGTGCCAGAGTATGTGATGATTTCAAAAATCTCAAGTTGTTTGTTTCTGATGCTGCTTTATCGGCAGACACTGATGATGCTAATGCCTGGTTTATTGATTCTGGTGCTTCAATTCATATGTCATGTAATAGGAATTGGTTTGATACATATCATGAAAACATTAATGATGTTCATAAGATCTATCTAGGAGATGATAGGTCACATGC
>ML787194.1:286612-328041 GCA_009831015.1 Picea engelmannii
GGTTTAATATGAACACATGTAAGCCAATATCTATTCCATTAGAACAAAATGTTAAGCTCAACAATAATGATGACTCAAAAGAAGTGGATGGTACTTTGTATCGACAATTGGTGGGAAGTCTAAATTATCTCACCACAACCAGGACAGATATTGCATATTCAGTTAACATTCTTAGCCAATTTATGGCTAAGCCTCATGAAAATCATTGGAAAGCTGCAAAGAGAGTCCTCTGATATTTGAAAGGGACTATTGATTTTGGTATTGAGTATACTAATGATTTTGATGTTGAGTTGACAGGTTTCTCAGAATCTAATTGGGCAGGAGAACCAGATGACAGGAAGTCTACTACAGGATATGCATGCAGTATTGGATCAGGGATCGTGTCCTGGAGCAGTAAGAAACAACCAACTATTTCTTTGTCATTCACTGAAGCTGAGTACAAAGCATTATGCACTGCCACCTGTGAAGCAATTTGGCTAAGGAGGATACTTAGAGATGTTTGAGAAAAGAAAAAAGTACCAACAATCATCCAATGTGACAACCAAAGTTATATCAAACTGGCAAACAACCTAGTGTATCATGCTAGGTCAAAGCATATTGAGACACACTATCATTTTGTAAGAGAAAAAATACAGTCAAATGAAATTGATGTATTGTATTGCAACACAAATGATAATGCTTCAAATATATTTACAAAGCCTCTTGGGAAGGCTAAGTTTGTAATATGTAGAGATAAGATAGGTGTTGTAAAGGTTGTTTAATTAAGGGGGAGTGTTAGAAATTAATTAAACAACCAGTCCAGTAGTTGATAGAGATAAGCTTGCAATAAATGCACCGATTGCATCGACTTCGGTAAACTCTTGAAAGAACCAGAAACGTCTGGAAGAAGCAATTCCAGCCATTGATCTTGAAACTAATCAACGGTGGAGCTCATCCCACCACTGTTTTAATACTCATGCCTGTAATGCAATAGACAAGTTGTTTTGTATGTTCTTCGTGTCTCTTTGTCTGTGTGAGTTCTCTGATACCTATCTCCTCGGTGGCTTGGCGCTTGGGCCCCTTTTTTTGGATTAACTTGTGAGGTGGCGTGTTGTATTTGGTGTAGGTGCTTGGCTCAATAGCTGTGGATTTGGATAGTGGCCTCAACCCCAATTTTTGATAAAATACTGCCATAGACCCGAGAGCATAAAGTTGACTATAAAATCCCAAATTGGCTTAATAAAAACAAATTATTTTTTATTTTTCCAAACTTATAACAATCTGCTCAAAGCCACATTTTTATCAAATTCCCAAAATGAAGAAATTTTCACCCAAATTCAACCAAATATCTAATGCAGAAAATCCAAGAACCCAATGATGATGCTTTGTTTAGAGCAAAATTTCTCTTATGCCAAAATTCTAAATTTTGCATGTGCCAACATCTGGATCCAACTGGGGATGGCGTCCTCCCTGCGAGGTGACAAAGAGCGTAGACCAAGTGCCTGATCAATTGGGATGATCCTATATCGAAGACTGCAACATATACCAATCCTTCATTCGAAACCAAATGCAAACTAATAGTTGAAGCTGAAAACCAATAGCTACTGAAAACTGAAAGCACACATGCTGAAGTCTAAAATTGAAACTAACAAAAATTCTTGATCCACAAGATTATTTATATACAAATGATCCTACCCTAGTTTCTAAAAACCAACGTTGAATCAAGTGATCTCAAACTTCCAGTAAAGCCAATCAAGCAAATGGTTTTTTAACTGTTGCTCACTTTCAGCTCCTTTGAGTAAAAAGAAAAACTGAAAATACGAAAATTTATACAACCATTTGAAACTATCTCCATAGTTTATGAACATTTCAAAACTCATCTTCATCTTAGATTCTAACAGGATTGCAAAAGTATCCTCAATGATATGAAAAAACATTGTTTGTTTATCAACAATTTTTTTTTCTTGATATATGGTTGTTTCATGTTCTATGTCTTTAAGCATAATGTTCTCAAATGAAAAATCAACCATTTTCTCGATAGTTTCCTCAATCTTGACATCAAAAGGCAGTTGAAAAGGATCTTCAAAGGACAAGCTTTGATAATGAAAGTCTTGGGACTGAATTTGACCTTCTAAGGTCTCAATATCATTCTCAATTTTTTTAACAAACTCTTCTGAAAAAATGACCTTATCTTTAGAAGAACATTTGCATGACTTCAAATACATGGGTAAAATTTTTGAGAAGGCCTCTTTGTTTTATCATCATCAAACATGCCAAAATATTCTTTAAAGCCTTCAACAAAAACATGATCTTCTACTAACTCTAGTTTTTCCATCCATGTTTCCAAGAAGACAACCCAAAAACCTGATATAGATCTTATGGATTTAGGGGGTAAACTATCATCCCAACTTCTACACTTCCCTTGGAGTGAATCATAAAACAATCTGATGAAGACATCTTCATGCTTGACTCTAAGGATTTTAGTAATTTCCCGGAAATTTGAGATATGCTCTAAAGTGAAGCCTAAATCCTTAAATTTAGTACCATTGCTTAAATAATATGTATCATTGGGTAAAGGATTAGGAAAACCATAAATCTGTGAAAAATCAAAGCATGCATACCTCAAAATGATAGTACCAACATATGAGTTCTTCATTAGTCCAGTGGAGTCATCAATGAATGCTTCAAGAAATGAATCTTTCTGACAGTGGAATCACCTTCCAACTGATTTTCTGATGTGTAGATTTGCCAGAGCAGAAATACAACCAATATGTGCCTAAGTGTCCGCTGCTCTCAAACCTTAGAACTAAAACAATGTCGTTCTTCCCGAGGAGAATAGTATCTTTTGTCCCCGAAAACGATGCCAAGATGTTAGCACTTGGTAATTTTCTTTAGGTTGTATCAAAGAAACCCCAATGTAACCATTTCAACCAGCTTTAGATTGTATTCTGACCTATACAATCAGAGAGGGCTCTCTCAAAACCAAAAGGCTTTTACACTCAATAAATATACAATAATAACACTCATAGGTCAGATTCTGATATAAGATAGGTTTTGTTTTTGTTTTAAAATGGTTGATAGGATGAGCTTGAGGAGGAAACCATTGGGCAATGGAGTCAAAGTATGAGCTTAAAGATATTGAGTTAATGACTAGTTGTGAGATTTCTGAAAATAGAGGCAAGGTAAGTGATGTTTTTCAGCAAATAATAAGTATTGAGATGGCAACAGAAAATAGAAAGGGACAACCCATCACATTGAGAGCATCTAACAAAGGACGAGTTCTCAATATAACTTTAGAAGAAACATAAAGAGAATAGATAGCCATGTAAAGAGAACTAAATATAGATGAATTCTGAACATGAAATACAAACATAAACGAGTATTCACTGCATGAATGGAGCATGAGATAAGATGAATTCCAAACATATACTCTCAGTCAAATAATGAAAAGAACAAACCATAATGAGGGAAAGCGTTAACGGGAAAAACACACTGAGAACAACACCGTTATGAATCTATGCTTCATGGAAGCAATGTACTTCTGCATTAAATCATACAAAATGTTTAGGAAAATATTACACGGTCCAATGGCTTCTCTCGCTGAAAGTCGAAGCCCTTTCATCCTTGAAACTAATAGTTTAAATAAAATTTCAATTTAAAATTGCCCCTAGTTCATAGGAAACATCCATAAATGAATAATTATAAATAAAATCGAATCTTCAGAAAACTCATTGCATTATGCCTCAAATGCTGAAGCTGGAGTGGAATCCCCTTCCTGAAGATCTGGAATTGATGATTTAATGCCTCAAAACTTTGCCTTTGAATATGGAAATTGACTGTTTTAACTGATGTTCTGCCACTTGTTTTTGACTGAGCCAAACCTGTCACTAATATTGTGCTTTGATGAGCTTGAATTGGATGATTTACAAAACTAAAGGTAATTTGTAAATGCTAGGTGTCCTCAATTCTCTCAAACTGCCCATCAAATGCCTCAAAATGTTGGATTTGTGGATTTTGCTCCTAGAAAATTGGGATGCTCTGCCCTCTGGCTGCCATTTGTGTCCCTATCTTTTAACTGCCCGCTAATTTTGTGCCATAAAATGCTGAAGAAAATCCCCATCGAATGCTAGAGTTGTCACTTGAAATATGAATATATCTGCCACACAATCACTCATTTTCCTCTTTAACTGTCAAGTGGTTTTCCATTAATGTCATAGAAAGCTAAAAATGATATTTGAAAATGTGGACAAAATCTCTGAAAACCTGCAACTCCATCAAATCCTCCCTGCTAGCCGGTTCTTATAAAGTGGATCAAGCATCTTCAAGAGTTAAAATTATACTTGGAAAATTCTCTTCACGATGCTACATATTTTTCCTTATTTCTGGATATTCTATTTGACCCAAAAAATATGAAAAACTACTTGACTTTGGCACAAACTTAGGCAGTCAACCCTGAGATCCTGTTGTCCAATGTTATAGAAAATACCCTTTCACTTGCCATCGTCACTTCACTTCCTTTTGATCTTCATGGGATTTAAGATAATATGCAACTCGTTTTGGCACCTTCTAGCCACATAGTTTCCTGTATTTTCATCGCATTTCTCATCCAATGAGGATGCTATCAATCACAGATAGTGTTTCCCTTATACTTTAGAACCAACATATCATCATACGCCTTTTGCCTTTGCACTCTCAGAAAATTTCAAAAATTGAGAAATTCCTTCATATTTAGCTTAGGTGCAAAAACCCTGAAATAAAGCTTGGATTGGAACGAGACTAACTTGAACAGCTCCTCAAAAACACATAAACTGCTTCGTGTGCCTTTCCAGGTAATCTGAACCTTTTCAAAAACAATCTACAGACAAATAATGCAGCTTGTTTGACACATTCCAGAGGAGAAAAATAGTCCCATTTAGGTCTGCGTAGAATCTCATCATCATTTATTGGACTGTAACAAACATCCTTTGTTTAAAAGCCTGCCTGACATTTGCTGAAGGTGGTCTACGTTGAAGAATTATGGCACTTCCATATTGTTATTTGGGTAGTGATCTCTACTTAGCAACGCTTTTTGCAAGCTGGAACGTTATGTACGCATTTGGCACCTGACCAGAAAGAAAGCCCATGCATTCTTCAACGCTCCTCGGGCGCATTTGACATTTGTTAACTGTTGGGACAAGCGTGGCAATGTACTGTGGAGCTTATAATTATTCATTTTCCTTGACAACTGGATTTCAATTTGTGCGACGATACCCTGAATCTCTTTTGAAAATATGGCGTTTCTTTTGACATTCCATTGATTAAAATTTCAACAAATTTGAATTCCATGGCATTATAATTGATATCTGACCGAACTCTGTCACTGTTTTTTTGTCGACCTTTGGCTATGAAAAAACACACCTGGCATTAGCGAGCATCTTTTCTTTGTGTTGGATTCTCAATTTGGAACTCTTAACGATTTCCTTTGGCGGTGACAACACTGTAGGTAAAGTTGATGTGTTCCAGGAGCAGATGGCATTTGGCGTTATCGACGTTCTTCCTTGTGGCACATGTGCAATGATGTCAATGCTTCCTCTTGTTGCTCGATCCGTTTGACAGGTTAGGTTTTTAATGGCGTTTAAACAGGCTTGGCACCCCTTCTTTATCGAAAAAAAGGTGAAGCCTTATTGTTAAAAAGGTGAAGCCTTATTGTTGTGATGTTGGCCCTTGACATCTGCGCAAACATTGTGAATACTCAATTTCGAAATTAGAATCATAAAAATCCCTGCGTAATATTCCATGAATCTGTCACTTAGGCGAATATTTCTGAAGTTCATTTGACATTTGGCTAGAGCTCTGACTCAGCTTTTGATTCTATGGGAGATATCCCACATTTGTTGGATGAAAACTGTATAGAGTTGTTTATATGCACTAACATATACAATTTATTTCAACGCGTAGTGCGCTTAGACCTATTTCCTTGATGGCTTGGTGCTTTTTAGTCTTGGCTTAATTTGTGATGTTGTGTGATGTCTTTGGTGTAGCTGCTTGGCTCGATAGTGGCCTCGACCCCAACTTTTGATAAAATACTGTCATAGACCCGAGAGCATAAAGTTGACAATAAAATCCCAAATTGGCTTAATAAAAACAATTTATTTTTTATTTGCCCAAACTTGTAACAAACTTCTCAAAGCCACATTTTTATCAAATGTCCAAAATGAAGAAATTTCAGTCCAAATTCAACAAAAGATTTAATGCTATTTTTTATTTGCCCAAACTTGTAACAAACTTTTCAAAGCCACATTTTTATCAAATGTCCAAAATGAAGAAATTTCAGTCCAAATTCAACAAAAGATTTAATGCAGACAATCCAAGAACCCAATGATGATGCTTTGTTTAGAGCAAAATTTCTCTTATGCCAAAATTCTAAATTTTTCATGTGCCAACACATCCAACCTGTCACTGTGACATCAACCTGTCACTGATCATCACCCTTTATTAATTGTGCATCAACCTGTAACCTTTCATTGATATACCATCATCCAATTATAACCAGATCCACTCACATGGATACCAAAACCATCAACCATGTACCAGAACTTGTACCATACCAAGTACATCAACCATGTGCTTCATACATGTACCATGGACATGCCTCACACCATGCACCATGCACCAAAGATGTGCCTCAAATGTATACCAATGCCTCAACAAGGTACCAAAGGCATGACCATCACATCATCAACAAGTAACCAAGATGTATCTCAAACCATGTGCCTCAAGCATGTGCCAACATCCATAAACCATGTACCAAGAGATACCATAAAACATGTGTCATATCACTCATATACCATACAACAAAACATATGCCAAGTATCCAAGATGTGCCTCTAACAATGTATCATACCATCACCAAAGTGTACCATGCTCAATCACTACTATGACATGTACCATAACAACATAAGCATACATATTAAAACTAACACACAAGCATACCTATGATCCTGTAGACACCATACTGTATCAGATAATAGATGAGTAAGCCAACTTGGGCATCAATAACCTGGTACAAGAATCGGTTCACACCCTTTCACAATATTTTCACAGGTCCACGACTTTCTCCACTACTACCTGCAAATATCTGCGCTTTTCTCCATTGCAGCCCGCGTACGTCCGTGCCCTTTCGACCTATAACCCATGGATACCTCAGAAAATAGAGTTACTCGCATTTTCTGCAACTTTGAGACTTTCACCTTCAACCATCCTTCACAACCTCAGACTTTCTACCTCAGATTCGCCAATAGACCAAAATTTCTTCACAAGATAGATAATCAATAGAGATGTGTGTGAATTGTGTTTATGAGAGACTACTTGAGGTGTATTTATACTTTTTTCTAAGTAGCCTCTTTCCTTACTTTAGGGATTTCTTGTTACGACCACTTTACTCTTTCATTAATTGACTTGTAACCAACTAGGGGCTTCTTAACCATTCTTTGGGGCTTCCAACTTCACAAGGACATAACTCCTCAACCGTGAGGAACCATGTGGCATGCCACCTATCACTGGAAACAACATGACGAGGACTATCCATACATGAGTACGTTACCTGCAATTACACTGTCCTTCATGACCTTTTTCCTCGATCAACTTTGGGTTCCATAACCATACCTTTGGGGCTACCATAATTCTTTTGACTGATTTTACATCCATTTGATACACCTTGATTCTTTTAGAACATGCATAGGCTAAGATCAATTTGAATGCTTCCATCCTGGCAACTAGAGCAAAGGTCTCTTCAAAATATATACCTTCAATATGAGTATATCCTTTGCATACTAATCTTGCTTTGTTTGCAATTACCTGTCCATCCTCGTTTAGTTTGTTTCTAAAAACCCACTTTGTACCCATCACGTTCTTGTTCTTCAGCCTTGGAACCAGTTCCCATGTGTCATTCTTCTCTATATGATCCAATTCTTCATCCATAACCTTGATCCAGTGTTCATAATTGTTGGCTTCTTCAAAATTTCTTGGTTCAACTGCAGATAACAGTGATACATGCCTTTGTTTCGGTGAACATATTCTTCTTTGGGTTTCAACTCCTGCATCTTTATTCCGAATAATTTGTTCTCGTGGATGATTTTTCTATAATCGTCGCCTAGGTGTCTTGGCAGGCATCTACTGCTCATATTCCTCTTGCTCTACTTATGGTTTCTCTTCTTCTTCTTCTACTTCTTCTTCTTTTAGATCTTCTTCATCATCCTGCTCTTCTGAATCTTTGCTTCCTTCTTTGACCTTCTGTATATTCTTGTCAATTGTTACATTGATTTTTTTCACGATTTTGTTGAGTCTTGTACTAAATAATTTATATGCTTTGCTTTTTCTTGAATACCCAACTAGTACTCCCTTATCAACTCGGGAGTCAAATTTTCTAATTCTTCCATCTTCTATTTTGATATAGCATTTGTTTCCAAACTCTTTGAAATAATTCACATTTGTCATTCTTCCTTTCCATAACTTGTAGGGAGTCTTATCACTGTTACTTCTAAGCATTCATATGTTCAGGATATGAATTGTTGTATGTACTTCTTGTGCCCAAAAGATGTCACCCAACTTGGAATCTTTCAACATGGTTATGGCCATTTCCTGTACTTTTTTGTTCTTTCTTTTGACAACTCCATTATGCTGAGGTGTCTTGGCTGCTGAGAACTGTCTTTTTATTCCATGTTCACCACAAAAATCCATGAATTCCTTTGATGTAAACTCTCCTCCATTGTTTCATCTCAAACACTTGATTTTCAAATCCATCTCGGTTTCAACCATCTCTTTGTATATCTTGAAGTTTTCAAAAGCCTCAGACTTCTTCCTAAGAAATAAAACTGCAGTCCTTCTTGTGTAGTCATCAACCACTAGCATAAATTATTGTTCGCCATTTTATCCCTTCATTCTTGTCGGTCCACATAGGTCAGTGTGTACAATATCCAATGGTTTTGTCATGGAGTACTCTTTTGATTTGAACTTGGTCTTGGTTTGTTTGCCTTGTAGACAATGTTCACATAGAGTATTTGTTGGCTTTGAAATCTCAGGCATTTCTTTCACTGCTTCCTTTCTGCTGATTTTGACAAGGTTGTCAAAGTTCATGTGATCCATTCTTTTGTGCTAGAGCCAACTTTCATTTTCCTTTCCTAAGAAACGTCTCTCCTTTTTTATTTCATTTAGGACATATATGTAGTTTGGGGTTCTTATAGCTGTAGCCACCAACTTGCTTGATCCTTCTTTCCTTATCTCACATTTTTCTAAGTAAAAAAAAAATTGTGTCCTTGATCACACATTTGACTTACACTTAGTAGATTGTGCTTCATATCTTCGACCAGTAGAACATTTTTTGCCTTGGCATCTTTGCTTCCAAGCTTGGTTGTGCCTCCACCTATGATTTTGTATGAGTTATCATTGCCAAATGAAACTGATCCATCTCATTCCTTCTTCGGGGTCAAAAAAATGTTCTTGTCACATGTCATATGCTTCAAACAATCGTTGTCAACATACTACCCACTTTTCTTGTGTTGTGCTTGTAGAGCAAGCGAGCATTTTTCAATATTGAATTGATATTTCTTCCTTCTTCATATACTTCATGGTTCATGTTTATGATTGTTGATATTCTGCTTTGGTTCCTTGGAGGAACAATTATTCTACAATCTTTAGCCATGTGTCCAAAATTGTTGCACTTGTAGCACTCTACTTCATTACTTAGTGAACCAAAATTGTTGTGATTATTGTTCTGTGCTTCATGTGACTTTCTAGGATAATTTTTGTTTGAATAGCCTTCATAGTTGCTTATGTTCTTGGTATAGGCTCTATAGTTTGCAGCTTTGTGTCCAAAATTGTTACAAGAATAACATAAACCAAGAAAAATAGTTTGATACCTGGATGTAGGGGATCTTCTCAATGGTGTTTCTCTTCTGAAGTCTTATTCTTCTTCAGATGTTGTTGACTGCTAATTTTATATTTTGAATCTTCTAGGTGGTCTAGTTCCTTTGTGATTTTCTTCTTGAGTCTTCTTGTATTCCTCTTTCTTGACAGTACCTTTGATGATTTTTGCATAGCTACTTTGTTGTGCTTTCTGTTTTGTTTTCTTGGAGCTCGAACCTTTCTCAGTCTGCATTTGGTTGTATCCTATCCCGGACCTGTCATAGTATGGCCTTTGATTGTTGATGATCTCATCCAATATTTTGGTGTTATTTTGTTTCATATCCTTCTTCTGAAGATCTCTCCTTAGAGTGATTATTTCTTCTTCCAAGCTTTCAATCATCTTCTCCTTTTCTTTTAATTGACTTATGAGTGTTTCTTCAATCCTTCTATCTTCTCCTACCTATATTTTTAACTTCATGATTATATGCTCAACTTTTTTTGAGTTGGAATTCTGAGATCCTTCTTTCATCTTTAATTCTACCTTGAGTGATTTGTTTTACTTTCTTTCTTTCCTTATTTCTTCTAAGGCACTGATTAATTCTGCCCTGAGATCGACTTCACCTTCTTCTTCAAAATCTTCTTCATCATCTTCTACTTCCATGAAGAGTACTCTTTCTGAGTCACTGTCACTATCATCATCCTCGTTTGCTGAGGAGTGTTCTTCCTTTGAGTAGAAACTTTTCTTGAAGAATTTATTTTTGTTTCTTCTCTTGTCTCCTTTTTTATTTTTATTTTTCTTCTTAGGATCTTCTTCTTCATTGCTACCTTTATTTTTAGCATAAAGAAATTTAGAAGAAAAATGACCAATACCTTCACAATTAAAATATTTCAATGGAAGCATACCTTTGTACTTGTTGGTTCCTCTTTTCAACTTTATTACAAAGTTTGCCACTTTTCATCTTCCTTTGAATCATTGTTGCATCTACAATTTGGTTTTGACTTTTGCTTGTTCTTCTACTTTGTCTTCTTGTATGCTTTGAACATTGCTTCCTTCGTGACTGGATTCTCTTATTCTATCCTCATTTCATAAGCTATGAATATTCCATGTGGCTTGTCCATGCTCAAAGTATCAAGATACGTTCTTTCTTACAGGAATGATATCTTAGGATCAAATCTCATAGGGAGAGATATTATAACCTTTTGAACGACAATTGATTCATCAACTTCTTCTCCCAGTCCTTTAATAGTGTTCACTGTTTCATCAAATTGCAGAAAGTAGGATGCAATGTCTTCATATTACTTCATCTTCAAGTGCTCAAACGTATCTCTAAGGATTTGAATCTTAGCTTCCTTGACTTTGGAATCCCCTTCATAAATATTTTGAAGTTTATTCCAAAGTTCCTTTGCAGTGTTGCAATGCATAACCTTGACAAATACTGAATCATCCAGATTTCTTAGAATGATGCCTTTTCCTTTGAATTTTATTCACCGAGTTTATTTCCATATTTGTTAGTTGGGGGAGTGGTTGGTGCTGTATATATGTCTACTACTGACTACCAAACATCAAATCCCTATGCCTGTAAAAATGTTTTCATCCTTTTATTCTAGAAGACATAATTCTAACCATCAAACATTGGTGCTCCAATCTTAGCATATTCCATGATCTCCTTCTAGTGGTTAAACTATTTCTTGAAGGACCTGCTCTGATACCAATTGTTGGTCTACTAAGAGCAGGGGGGGGGCAAATCCCTATGCCTGTAAAAATGTTTTCATCCTTTTATTCTAGAAGACATAATTCTAACCATCAAACATTGGTGCTCCAATCTTAGCANGAATAATAGACATCCACAAAAACACAGTACACCAAAATTTACGTGGAAACCCAAATGGGAGAAAAAATCGGAATGATTTTCTTATATATCAAAGAATAAATTCATTGGAAGCACCAACATCCCAATTCTGCACCTACAACTGGAAGGAGGCTCCAACCCCCTATTTACAGGCTCCAACCTAAAGGAATCTAAAACTCCTTGAGTTCTCCAGCTGCAACTAGAAGGAAGCTCCAACCACCTATTTACAGGCTCCAACCTGAAGGAAGCTCCAACTCCCTGAGTTCTTTCCACCATCTGGAAGGAAGCCGCGACCCCCTTTCCTTACCTCATCCTTCCGCCATGAAATATAAATGTAGACAAATTGTCACTACCACTGGTACTGTCATTGCCTCTAATAATCAACCTATAATCAACTTGTCATCCAAACTGTCACTATCACATCAACTTGTAACCGATCATCACCTTGATCAACTGTGCATCAACCTGTAACATGTCACTATCCCAGTCACTGATATACCATCATCCAACTGTAACCAGATCCACTCACATGGATACCAAAACCATCACCATACCATGTACATCAACGATGTACCATAACCTTTACCATACCATGTATCAACCATGTACCATACCAAGTATATCAACCATGTACCTCAAACATGTACCATGAATATGCCTCACACCATGCACCAAATATGTGCCTCAACAAGGTACCAAAGGCATGACCATCACATCATCAACAAGTAACCAAGATGTACCTCAAACCAGATGCCTCAAGCATGTGTCAACATCCATAAACCATGTACCAAGAGATACCATCAAACATGTGTCATATCACTCATATACCATACAACAAACCATGTGCCAAGTATCCAAGATGTGCCTCTAACAATTTATCATACCATCACCTAGGTGTACCATGCTCAATCACTACCATGACATGTACCATAACAACATAAGAATACGCCTTAAAATTAACACATAATCATACCTATGATCATGCAGACACCTTGTTGTATCAGATAACCTATGAATAAACCAACCTGGGCATCAACAACCTGGTACAAGCATCACTTCACACCCTTTCACAAGATTTTCACAGATTCATGACTTTCTCCACTACTACCCGCAGATATCCACTCTTTTCTCCACTACAACCTGCATACATCCACGTCCTTCTGACCTATAAATCGCGGATACATAATAAATTAGGGTTACTCACATTTTTTGCAACTTTGAGACTTTCACCTTCGACCTTCCTTCGCAACCTTAGACTTGCTACCTAAGATTCATCAATAGACCAAAAGTTCTTCACAATATAGATAATCAATAGAGACTTCTTGAGGTGTATTTATATTTTTTCTAGGTAACCTCTTTCCTTACTTTAGGGGTTTCTTTTTACAACCACTTTACCCTTTCATTAATTGACTTGTAACCAACTAGGGGCTTCTTAACCATTCTTTGGGGATTCCAACTTCACAAGGCCATAACTCCTCAACCGTGAGGAACCACATGGTGTGCCACCTATCACCAAAAACAACATGACGAGGACTATCCATCCATGAGTATGTTACTTGCAATTACACTATCCTTCATGACATTTTTCCTCGATCAACTTCGGGTTCCATAACCATACCTTTGGGGATACCAGACTTCTTCAAGTGTTGACATCAATGACAACCAATCTTTGAAAATATCTATCTTAGTCGTGTACATAGTGTTCTATTTGCACATAGTGCTCTCTTCCCTCTATGAGGAGATTTGTTCTTCTCTATTCTTCTGATGGATGAAAGGACTTTGTTCTCAATGGAGCATGCACACACCAACCAACTCTACTCCAGATTGATTAGTTGGCTCCTTTCTTTGTGTAACCACTCCAAGATGGCCTTTCTTGAGTGTTTGGTCTCTTAATTTGACTTCAAGATAGTAAGGAGTTATCAAGACTCTCCTTTGAACCTTTATTTATATTCTAATTCCTCTATGAGATTCTTTACCATGATACAAAATGTGGGAGTTTTGATAATCCGAGTAGACACCACCAAAATGTCCCCTCAAAGGATTTTTACAAATAATTAAAAAATACAATTCTCTTAATTCTTCCATATAATGAAGAATTCCTCTAACAATAGTCAATCCAGTGTTTAAAAAAAACATACCAAAGCAATTTCAATGGGGAAGCTTCCTAGACCTGAAAATGTCAAACCTGGATTTGATTGATGTTTGGTTTGTATCTCAATACGAGGGTACAAACAAGAGCTTATGGACATGCCGAACCACACCACATAGCGTAGATACCACTTCACCATTCAGGTCAATAGTCCCATGGCCTATTCTAATATCTACTCTATACCATTGTAGGTAAATCTATGTGGATTATTATAAAAAAAAATAAAAAATCACCCCAAAGCACATTTTCTCATACCAACAAGACAATTTAATCATCCAACAAAATAAAATAGGCCAAAAAGGTAGTATAATCACCCAAAAACCAATATAATCACCCAAGGGTATGTGAAGTCATCTAGGCAGGTGAGAAATGACATAGTGAAATGGGAAAATATCCCAAGCACTTGGAAAACATCCTAGACAATATGAAAACATCCTAGACAATATGAAAATTACTCCTAGGCATGTAAGAATTTGTTCTAGGCGATATTAAATATTCCCAGCACTATCTAAAAATGCCTAGGCATGTGATTAAATCAACCAAAGTGGAGAATCAACCTAGAAAAGAAGGAATCAATCCATGGGAAGGTGAATTGCCCAAGAATATCCTGATGGTATGATCAGGAAGAAAGAGATTCTAATGGTTGCATACTAGGGATAGATTTACAAGTTTTAACCAAGCAATTGCAACAAAAAAATATTAACAACCATTGATCTTAGACTTCAAAGGAATTGGACAATGGACATTTTGAAACTCTCGGGGTTCTTCATTTGTACACAAAGAATGAATTTACATTCCATTAAATAAAATACATTCGTTTAACATAATTAAGAACATCATTACACACAACATTCAATCAATGAACACAAGAATTTTACCCTAGAAACCCAATTGGTAAAACCAACTTCGAATGGGGCTCAGTCTTTACATTTTGGCAATCTCTGGTTACAATGAAGTTGATGCTGTTTGTGCATCCTCCCCTCCTTGGAAAAAAGACCCATTGAGAATAAGAGTGAAGGAGGAAATAGGGAGAAATGGGGGGTAGGGGAAGGCCAAAAACCATGCCCCTTCACTTCCCATTCCTCATCCTTCTCTCCTATTCAATTTTTTTATTACATTTAATTCTCTATTTTCCTCTCATATTCTCATTTTTGTCTTATTCAAATTTCACATTTACATTGTTTAGATAGTATGTCAACCTTCATGAACTGTTAGTTTAATCTTGTAGGTACTAATTATTACACCCATTTGTTGGTTCGTATCCAATTCGGATCAGGAGCTACGGTTGTTCCTAAGGTCTACACCTAACTTCTAAAGGGAAGAGCTAGGCCACCTCAAGTTTTGGAATGATTGGGTTTTTATGAAATGATTTTATTGGTCAGTTGATAAATGGGTTTTCAAGGGTAGAGAAGTAACTTGGGCTATATAAAACTATCATTGTAAGGTTTCCTTTAGTTGGTGGCACAAATCATGGTGAGAAGACATAGATATGAGGAGATAAACAAAAGAAATACAAACAAGCAAACCATTAGTTACTTATTATATGAAAATTCAGATTTGAAATGATATTCCAGATATAAAACTTGGATCTAGATACAAATCCACCAGACAGGTTGCATTACAACAATTTTTTTATTGAAGTAATAACTGAAGTCAGGTTTCATGACAGTAAAAGGTTCATTAAAACAATAGATGAAAGGAATAGAAACAACACATTGTGTACATTTCCAATTTGGATCCAAATAAGATAATAAGATATATGAGATTTGAAAACGAAAACACAGTCTGTTACCAAAATTTATATTAACCAAGTGGGAAACTTAAACAATTTTGCTTCAAGGTCCAGCCATAATCGTTATGCTTGATCCCCCCCAAAATCAACCCTATTACATTCAAAAATCTATCTATTTATACTTTTCCCCCAAGAGAGTTCGACCACCTATCTCAACTCTAAACTTTAATTTTATCTTTACATCACAATCAGACTCTCTGGGTACAACTTCACTTGTTACTTCTTAATTACAATCTGTAAACATTTGTTTAAACTGAGCGGAAGTGCCAATTCATAATCTTCTCCTTAATTTGACCTCAAAAACCATTGTTTTTATCAAAAGATAACTACTTATTACAAGTGTAAACAATGCCTCTAACTAGACCTAAACAAAATCATATTAGTGCAACTAGAGCTGATTTTTTGATAGCTGAAGTAGAACAGGCTCTTATAAATTAGTCCTCCCAAGTTATTTCTGACTGTCAACTTTGCATGGATTCCCACATACACCAAAAACTAGAGACCAACCTTGAACACTAGAACAAAACTCACCCAGAATTTGGTGAATTTATGGGAAAAATGGCCTCAAATATCTCTTAGACTCTCTCAAACCGTGATACTTGTGCAAAACTTGAGAGGGGTTTTTGTGCATGGGCCTGTTCCCAACAAAAACAACTTTTAGATTTCAACATTTCATTTCCATATGTTCGAGAGGCATGCCCAAAGGAAATGACAAAAACAAGAAAAAACAAAGCATTGGATGAATTTATGAAAAAATGGCCTTAAAGGTCTCTTCGATTCTCCCAAACCATGATACCTGTGTAAAATATGAGATAGGTTTGTTTGTATGGGCCCGTTCCCAACAAAAACCTTTTTTAATTTTCAAAAATGCATTTCCATTTGTCCGGGAGGCATGCCCAAAGACAATGACAAAAATAGGAAAAAACAAAGCATTTTCAAAAAATTTGGGCAACGTCTTTGATTTTTCTTCTGCAACTTTTGATACATCCTTTGTATATTTTAATGTTTCTCTTGAATATATTGATATTTTTGTTGTAGCTGATGAATTTCTTGCTTCATTCTAACTTCTGTTGACTGATGCTTTCCACCTGCAACTTGTTATCTTCCATTTCCTCGATCTTAAGATTGGTCTCAATTTTCACTTTGTTCTCACTATTAAGCTCACGCCTGGGTTTTCTCTCAGGTTTTTCATCAAAGGTGTCTTTTATAGGTTCATTCTCCACCAACATTTCCCCTTTATCTTTGGTTTGATCTCCTCTAAAACCTGTTTTGGTACATGCTCTGTTTCTGGGCACATACCCTCAGAATCATGCTCAGGGTATGGACTAGTGTCCACCAGATCTTGCTCTAGTTGTGCATAAGAATTGTACTCTATTTCCAGGACAATAGGTTTGACCCCTGAGGTCTCTCCTTTGTTTTTTTTCTGCCTGGTCTTTCTGTTAGGTTTGATTGGCATTCGTGAGACTTGGTTTCCCTCCCTCTTTTTGTCACGTTTTTCCTTGGGAGATTCTTCAATGCTTGTGTCAGATGACACATAATCCATTGCAACTATTATCGAGTTAATCCACCTCTTCCTTTGATGTTTGGTTGTCTATGATTTGGTGGAATTTTCTATTTTCATAGTAGTGGGCATAGTTTCATCTTCACGACGTTCAGGGGATGATTGGACTGGTGAGATGGCCTGTCTTTCTCCCCTCTTGACATAAACCTTGCCAATATTGCTTCTGTGGAGAGTGTTGATAATAGGTATGTGATGTTTCAGGTTTAATTACCAGCAGCAATAATAACCACACACACAACCCTGCAATAATAATAACTTGATGCACATACATATATATTCCTTAGCATGAAGTTTGTAATGATGGTTAAAATGGTGGAAACACGCATGATATCGAGTGCACAAAGAGATGCAAATGCATGTGAGGCGCCAACACAGCTTAATTCAAACTTTTAAATATTTTATGAATGTTAAAACTCATAAAACAACTCGTTTTCTCTTGTTTGCAAGAATAGGAGCATTCTTGCAATCGATGTCTTTTTTGCATCAAAAGGCCTAAATTATCTTGTTTGATACACAATAGTGACATAAGCATGGTGATGTGTTTTTTTAATTCAAATCATGTCTTGTATTGACCTTATAAAGAGAAAGGAAGCGATGAAAAAAAAAGGAAGATATAAACAAATTGCAATGACCCAACACACCATTGAAGAGAAACTAAGTAAAAATTTGGTTGACAGATGGATGGGATGATGGAGGAATAGGAGGAAGAGGCGCAAACCTAGGATTTAATATCGGCTCCAACTAGGGATAACACTTCCCTACGAGGTGCTAAGAACATCAGATTGTGTGTCTTAGTTCTTTATTTCTTCCTCCCTACCACCAATCACTTTAATCTATTTACCATCCTTGTTACATGTCTTATTTCAACTGAAACTCAGATCTGCAACTATACCCTAGTGACTTTATTGGGCTATGGATTCTTTTATTCACACTAAACTACTGCAAACCAAATGCTCAGAAAAACGAGCTTATTCTCCTATTCTAATTTGTTGAAATTTTCTACTCAGGTATAAAGAAGATTTCCATAGTAACCATTCAAGCAATTTTTTGATTGACATACCTTCTTGTATGAAAACGTGGAAAGAACACAACAAGTGAAACAAAAATTCCATATTCAATCTATACTCATAGCTGCAAATGGATGTCAAAGAGAAATTTGCAACATTTGGTAGCTTTGAAAAAACTAAATCCATGCAATCAACTATTGGATCATAAAAATCTACAACCACTACCTTTTCTTGTTGTGCAAAATAGATGAACTGTCTCGGAATATCCTCAGCTTTCACTGATCCATTTTTGATGCAAACATCTTCCTTCTGCAAATCTAAAAGTGAAACAAGAAAAGGATGCAAACTATATCCATGGCTCTTGGGATCTTGAATTGAAATATGCTCTTCATAAAAAGTTTTAATTCCCCTTTCAAGTTCTGCGTTATAACATTCATAGACTAGTTTTCTTCGATAATGACCGATCCATGTTGATATAAAAATTTGCTTCTTTAAATCAGGTTGTAATTTGGAGACACAACTTCCATAAGCAGGATTTGATTCTTCATAGATAATGGATCTGATGTCCTCATGAAACTACTGGTCAAATTGTTTCTGTGTTAAATTTGCAACCTTAACAACACTGTTATCCTCTTGCTCAGCTAAAGGCATATCATAAATACTAAATACATCATAACTATTAGGAGCAGTAAGATGTCCTGGACACTGTTGACACTCCTTATCAATTTTATCATCATAAGCAAACAAAGATTTTTGATCAGTTATATGAGCAGCAAGGTGTTTTGGAATAACAACTTCTTCTTCCATGAATTGATCATTATCTTCTACAAAATCAACTTCTTGAAAATCTCCAAGAAAATTTAAAACATAATCATCCTTCTGTACGTAACTAGAAAAAATTTCTATTGAACATGGCGAATCAACTCGTTGATATAAATTCCCTAAATCTTGGATAGTAGAAAAATATGACTCAGCAGTTTTAAGATCTAGAGGAAAATTAAAATGTGAAAATGATGGATCACAATACTGAAGAGAATGTAAGCCAAAATATGATCTCTGACGTTTATATTCTTCCTCCTGTTCCTGATCTTGAAGTCTGTCACATGCCCGAATATTATCCTCAATCTCTCTAGCATCAACAAATAACTGGCCTAATGATGAGGATCTCGTTTCTTTCAGAAGGCTGAATATCCTTAGGCATACTGTAATAAAAACTGTGAAACCTCCTATTGAACGTGGTAAGATCTTTGCCCTCCTTCCTCTTTAAAGAATTTAATTCAATCAAGCACTGATCAAAATATTTGTTTTCACCCCAATATTTCAAAAATGCAACATGAAAATCAGTCCATGAACCAATGGAACAAGCTTCAAGATTTCTAAACCATAATGTTGCATCTCCAAATAAAGATTTGCAGAATATCCTCATAACTACATCCTCATGCATAATTTGAAAATATCAATGAAATTTTCAAAAGCTTCTAGGTGATTCTCAGCTACAACATGGTCTTCTCCATTGAACATAGGAAGGTATTGATAAAATTGGGAGGATAGGAATGAAGGATAAGTGGTAGCTTCAGGGGTTTCTAATACTTCTTGATCCTGGATTGAATTTCAGTAGGCTGATTACAAGGTGGAACAATGATTTCAATAGGTTGTGAATCAGATTTATTATTCACAAGCTTACATGACTGGTCATGATATGAAGAATTTTGGATATGACCAACATTATTGCTAGTGGGTTCAAATGAAGGAATGAGATTAAGATCAATAATGCAAGAATGCAGATCTACTCTTCTCAATGATGGATTTACCACTGTAGGTTTATAATCATCTAAGTAAAAAAAGCATAAGATAATTCTTTTCACATGTAAAGGAAAAGACAAGAATGGATTGATGAAGAAAAACATGAACTCTTTGAAAAAACTGATGGCTTGGTACCTTGTCTTTTCCTTCCTCCTTTTCATTTTCTGTCAGTTGGGCTCATGATCCGGATTATTTTCAGCACAAATGAGAGTGGAGATATAATAAAGAAATGTATAGAGATATCTAGGATATCCAATAATATAACAAAAATGTATCAAAGATGCAACCATAAACACAAAGATACAATAATACACAATTTTCTATTAATGAGCGAAAATGTACAAAGACTGTAAAAATACAGAGTGAAAGACTTGCTAGAATGGTGGCAGCTTATCTGTGAGAAGAGATGTGTTTACTACTCACATTCATAAGAATATGATTTTACAATGAGGCTCCAAAGGCCTTTTTATCATAAATAAAATCCAAAACCCTAACCTCGGAAGATGAAAAGCCAATAGTTTTGTGGACCCCGTTTTGGGTAGTTTGGTGTATCAACTTCCCGGGGGCGTAACTTTGGCATACAATATCTGTTTGGGGTGCACGATAGCTCATTGGGAAGGTATCACAGAGGAGATTCATTTTGGGGGCTCAATCAGAACCTTTGGTTATCATTGAGAATCTCAATCCAGAAAAACCTTCATTTAGGCCCTCAAAATGGCCCCAGAAGTTAAAAACTTCTAAAAATAGTAAATTGTCGAAATTGCCAGAAAATTGTTTTGAGCCAGATGGAAAAGGTGGGTGGCCATCGATATCCACTTGGATCAATCCTCCCTCCTTATGAATCAATTTTCTCCATTGCGTTGAGTTCCCGGGGGAGAGGGGAAAGCGATTGAATCTTTGTGCGCTGCTTGCCTCGCTGGAGAAGTTGCGATGTGGAAGGATGTCACGAACTTGTTGCTGGTGGGGTTGAATCTATTCAACCAGTCGGGCTACATGATATTTTTGGGTGTAGAAGGAATATTTTCAATTTGATGCATTCTTGTCGACCTGCTTATGTTGGATAGAAGGTGCTTGGGCTGAGATTGTAGTGGTTGTAGTATCCTTATATTCACCTTTTGAACAGATTGTGAAGAAGATGAATTTTGTAGTATGAGATACTACCTTGGGACATTGTTTAGGTGGGAAAGTAGTTGGAACTACCTCTAGTATCCTATGGAGATGACCCCCCAGAGTAATAATGACACTACGGGGTCAAGAATCATAGATAGCATGGCGCTTCCACATATATGGTTGGCCAAAGAGAAAATCACAAACATCCAGCGAGGAAACATCACATAATACCTCATCCTTGAAGGGTTAGATGTCGTATGACAATCGACACTGTTGGCTGACACGAAGATCTTGTCCCTGAGAAGCCACCCAATGTTGTATGGTTGCGGGTGTGGGGTTGTCAACAATCCAAACTATTTGACAACCTCTATTGAGATGAGGTTCTTCTGGCTTCCGCTATCAATAATAAAATGCAGTGGGGTCCCCTTCACCCACATCTGTGGATGAAAAAGGTGCTCCCCCTCTTCATAATATGTGGGTTCTTCTGGTTGAATTGTTGATGCAGTCGCGACAATAGCAGTAGGGTCTGCGTCGATGATCTATCTTCTATCAATATTTTCTGAATAAGATTCTGAATTAGGGTTTAGCTTCTTGTCTTTGATCTTGGCCACCAATGATTTTTTTGAGCGACATTCATTGGTGTTGTTCTAGGGGCTTTTGTGGAAATCACACCATTTTACGGTGTCCTTCTTCGTCTTTCCGTGACCCTTCTTTTCCTGTGACTTGGACTGGTTTTTGGGAGACTGTTTGTTAGGGCCATATTTATCATACTTTGGTTGTTGCGGATTTGCAGACCCGAACTCCCAGTTATTCTGGTGCTTAAATTTCTACTCAATTTTAACAACATATCGATAAGCAACACCGGCTGATGAGATGTCCAAAAAATCCATTTCAGTTTGGATGTATTTGTGTAGAGCCCCACGGTATTTCAAAACCAAATTTCATTCAGATTCTTTGATACCCAACTTGGTGCATAAGGTATGGAAGGTATTGGTGAACTCCGAAACTGCTTGGCCCCTCTCTTGTCCCAGTGTGGTCCATCTCATGTACTGGTCCTCATAGTTTCCAATAAGGTAATATTGTTCCTTTACCGCATCCACAAAAAACTCCCAAGTGGGCTCGATCCCATATATTCTAGACTCCTATGTGGAAATTTTCTCCCAGTAAGTTTCCCACCAATGTTTGACATGGGGGATAGCCTTAACGAGTGCAGAGGTGATATTTTCCCTGTCGGAGAAATTATGAACAGAGAAATAACCTTCTAGCAGATTTAACCATTTTTCTAGGGCATCTGCATCTATATGTCCTTCAAATATGGGAATATCAAAATTAACTTGTACCTTGAAAGGCGAGGTGCCTCCAAAGTGGTTGCTTGATGAAGAAACGCTTTTTTTTATCAGTGGGCATTGAAGGATGTGGGAAAAATTCTCCATCATTTCGTCCCTATGTCCCGTGAGAGCTTGCTCAAGCAACAGATTAATAGAATCGTTCGCTCTGTCATTTTTCTTTTCTTCCACCATGGAGGGTTTATTGGGCGTGCGAGAGTGATTGTACTCAAGAGATACAATCTCGAGACCCAACTTGCTATAGTCGGACCTCGTCGAGGACATGCACTGAAAAATGATCAAAAGCAGTCTGCTCTGATCCCACTGATCTGGATTATTTTCGGCACGAAATGAGAGCGGAGATATAATAAAGAAATGTACAGAGATATATCAGATATCCAATAATATAATATAAATGTATCAGAGATGAAACCATAAACACAGAGATATAGTAATACACAATTTTCTATTAATGAGTGAAAATGTACAAAGACTGTAAAAATCCAGAGTGAAAGACTTGCTAGAATAGTGGCAGCTTATCTCTGAGAAGAGATGCGTCCGCTACTCACGTTTGCAAGAAGATGATTTTACAATGTGGCTCCGAAGGCCTTTTTATCATAAATAAAATCCAAAACCCTAACCCAGGAAGATGAAAAGCCAACAGTTTTTTGGGCCCCATTTTGGGTAGTTTGGTGTATCAACTTCTCGGGGGCGTAACTTTGGCATACAATATTTGTTTGGGGCGCACAATATCTCATTGGAAAGGTATCGTCGAGGAGATTCATTTTTAGGGCTCAATAAAAGCATTCGTTCATCATTGAGAAGCTCGATCCCGAAAAAACTTCATTTAGGCCCTCAAAATGGCCCCGAAAGTTAAAAACTGCTAAAAATAGTAAATTACCAAAATTGCCAGAAAGTTGTTTTGAGCCAGTTGGAAAAGGTGGGTGGCCACCAATATCCACCCGGATCTCTCCTAAAAAGTAGGGAAACATATTGTATGTAGACATCTCTCTCAAACGCAAAGGAAACGAGCTAGGTCTAATTCTAAAACAAAAACAACCACGTACCGATCATGTACCTGTCTTTAATGGGAACCAAGCTCTAACATCAACCCAAGTGCTAAACTCTCGGAGAATCTCATAATGCCAACCAAAATAGTGCATGTTGGTTCTTAAACCTCAAGATTTTCAAGGGTGAAAATCTAGGGGTTAACATGCTGCAAATGACATTACCTCTTCATCCTTTCGTGAAAGAGCATCGACAACTTTATTGTCCTTCCCCTTTTTATGTGGTATTTCCATATCAAAAGCGACAATTTTCTCTAGACGTTTCAGTTGTTCCATTGACAATGTTTTTTGTTGTAGAAGGTATTGAAGGCTATTGTGATCTATACACATCAAGAATTCGCTTCCTAAAAGATATTGTCACCCTTTTGCTAAAGCATGCATAATGGCAAGCATTTCTTTATCATATGTAGACTTGCATTCTCTTTTATTGAGCTTCCTACTTTCAAATGCTATAGGGTGGACTTCTTGCATCAATAGTACTCTTATCCCATACCCTGAAGCATTGCATTCGATTACAAAAGGTTTTACTTAGTCACCAGGATTCGGATGCGGATACAGATCCGCCAGTTTTTTAAAAGCCAATATCTGGATACTGCAGGGAAATGACAAGTACAAACACTATAAATATATTTTTATAAACAAAATTTACATAAAAATTAAAAAAATATAAACACACATATAATACCTATAATTAATAATAAATAAATCATATATAATACAGAAATTATATAACTTAATTAATAATATATAACTTATGTAACTTTATTAATAACTTATATCATACACACACAATATAACCCATACAACTTAAATACAATATATCCTATATAACTTATATGATATAACCTATATAACTTATAGCATATAAGTTATATAGGTTATATTGTATTTAAGTTGTATGGGTTATATTGTGTGTTTGTTATCATATAAGTTACATAGGTTATATTGTATTTAAGTTGTATGGGTTATATAGTGTGTGTGTCACACACACACACACAACTTATATACAATATAACTTATATCTTGTTGATGTTTTGATAGCAGTGGGAGGTATTCCCTCTTGGACAACTTTTCTTAGAGACGAGGAAGATTCCAAGAAGTCAACGGAATACCATTGAATAACTGAAGAGCACCCCATAAGAGAAGTCGGTCCACAGGAAAATAATAAAGTGGAAATATAATTTTCAGGAACAAAAGTCGGCCCACAGGAAAATAATAAAGTGGAAATATAATTTTCAGGAAGAGAAGTCGGCCCTAACTAAGTGACATAACAAGTATAAATAAAGGTGATGCCTTGCTCATTTTATCATCATCACATCAACTTTTTTCTTTTAGTGTGCACTGCCCAGTTGTCTCGTGCCAGTTACAGTCGTAGTTACTAGTTGTGCTAGTTTTGTGGTGCACTACCTTTTTCTTGGTGATTTCTCTTATGTGCTAAGGTTGTTTGGTGCTGCTCAGTTGTCTACCCTCACTAGGGTTTGACAAAGAGAAGAGATAAGTTCTTGTATCATGGTTTCTTCATTATCAGTTTTCTCTCGTGAATATAGTTTGTTCATGGTTGTATTGTATTATCAGAAGGATTCTCTCTAAGAAAATTTGGTTGGGTTTTTCCCTGGGTTTGGGGTTTTCCTAGGATAAAACTTTGTGTCATCTTGTGCTTGTTTATATTGCTTATATTTTTAGTATATGGTTGTTGAATGTAAAAGAATATCTAAATACTCTGGTAAATCTATTGCTCTGAAATTTAAGAAAATCTAACATGGTTTTCGAGCAGGTTACCTTTAGAATAGTCTAATCACTAGAAGGAAGATTGTACTTTGGGACTTGCCGCTGCACAATTTTCTTTTGTCTAGCTCGTTGAGCACTTATTCCAAATTCATTGGGACTAACTCCACCACAAAGTAATTCACCTAACCCTAGAACATGCCCTAAAACCCTAGTGTTGACTTTTTAAGGAAGTTGAAATTTTGGGATTTTTGGGGCCTAGGGTTTCCACCAACGAAAATGATTACTAGTATGAGAGTTGAAGATAGGCTGGATGGAGCAGACAATTTCAGATCGTGGAAGCATATACTACTTCTCATTCTAGAAGAGAATGAGCTCTTGGATCATGCCAAGCAAGTTCTCCTAGAACTAGAAGAGGAAGATGCCAAGGAAAAATATAAGAAGAATGAGGTCAAGGCCAAGAGGATCTTGACATATTCAATCGAGGACCACTTGATTCCTAATGTATCAGAATTGAAGAAACCCAAGGAGATTTTTGATTCCTTAACAAAATTATATGAAAGAAAGAATACACACAGGAAGCTAACCCTAAGGCATCAACTCAGAAACGTGATGATGAATAAATCATATACAGTTTCTACCTACTTCATGAAGATTTCTCAGATAAAGGATCAATTAGTAGCTATTGGAGATTCAATGAATGGTGCAGAGCTTGTGACTACAACTCTTAATGGATTCCCTTCTTCTCGAGACACTTTTGTTCAAGGAATTTGTGCAAGAATGAAATTGCCCAAATTTGACAAGCTATGGACAGACTGTACCCAAGAAGAATCAAGATTGATATCCAAGTCACAGAAGACCAATGATGAAGAGAATCAAGCTCTTTCTTCTCATGTGAAGAAAAGGAAAGAAAGAAGAAACACCAGTCCGAAGAAAAATAGAAGATTAGTTTCAGATCACAAGAAGGATGTATCTAAGATTAGATGTTTCAACTGTCAGAAGTTGGGACACTTTGCTTATCAATGTCCTCAAGGGAAATGAAAGATAAAACATCATGCACATGCAGAAGATATGAAAGAGTTCACATATCATAAGAAGACAAAGGAATCAAAAGATGAAGAGTATGTCTTTGTGTCAACCCTCACAGGTACCATCACTCAAGGAAGTGATATTTGGTTGGTAGACAATGGTTCTTCCAAGCACATGACCGGGTTCTAAAGTTCTCTTACAAAATTGACATAAAAGAGTTCATTCCTTCAGGTTGAACTTGGGGATGATTCCAAGCATGCAGTAAAAGGAGTAGGAGAAGCCTCCTACCAGCTTGATTCAAGTAACTCTATTTCAAGAAAAGATGTATTGTTTGTACAAGGTTTAAAGAATAATATTCTTTTTATTATGCTTTAGATGATTGAGGCTTCAAAGTAGCTTTTGTTGATGGTCAAGTCCTCCTATGGCCTAAGGGTTCAAGTATAGATTCAACTACTATGATTGGTGTCCGAGAGGGAGGATTGTATAAATTGAAGGGACACCCAGAACAATCCCTTTTACACAACAATGTTAGCTCTAGTGAGCTATGGCACCGAAGACTTGTTGACCTCAACTACAAAGCCTTACTATTTTTGAGCAAGATGGTTACAGGTCTACCAGATATGCAGGTAGAGCATAATGGAGTATGCAAAGGATGCACACTTGGAAAGAATGCCTAAGGAATTTTTTCAAGCAGTGAAAATAAATCCAAGGGGATCTTGGACATCATACATTTAGATGTATGTGGACAAATGACGATACCATCTCTAGGTAATTTTTTGTAATATATCATTTTTGTTGATGATATATATCAACAAAAACATGGATCTATTTCTTCAAAGTAAATGATGAAGTTTTCAATAAGTTTCAAGAATTCAAGGATTTAGTAGAAAATCTCTCTGGAAGAAAGATTAAAGTTTTGAGATCAGATAATGGAGGTGAATACACCTGAAATGATTTCAAAGATTTTTGTAGAGAAGCAGGGATTAAGAGGGAGATGACAACTCCCTACAACCCCCAGTAGAATGGGGTTGCAGAGAGAAAGAAAAGATCAATTTTAGAAGCAGCTAAAGCGATGATCCATGACCAAAACTTGCCCATGCATATATGGGCAGAAGTTTCCAGTACAACTGTATATGTCCAGAACATAAGTCCTCATAAGATACTAGGGAAAAAGACACCAGAAGAAGTATTCACTTGAAAGAAACCATAAGTCAACCACTTAAAGATATTTGGCTACCCAATGTACATACATGTTCCCAAGGAAAATAGAACGAAGCTAGAGCCTTCAGGAAAGAAGGGCACCTTCGTTGGATATAGTGAGACTTCGAAGGCTTATAGAATATACATCCCTAGACAGAGACATATTGAGATTAGCAGGGATGCCACCTTTGATGAAGAAGAAGAATTAAGGATATCTAGAGAGTCTCACATGGATGAGGATAGATAGGAGCAAGTGGATCCAAGGGATGCAGTAATGATTGAATCTACTCTAGAAGAACATATTCCAGAAGATCAGAGTGAGACAATAGAGCCAGAGATACCTGTAGATCCACCCAGAGAAGTTACAGTTACCAAGAAGAGACCAACATGTCTCTGGGACACTTTGTAGGAAGCTGAAGGACCAGAGGATCTTTTAGAGAGAGTAAGAGACCATACAAGTTTTCTAGCTATGTGGCGTTGATGAGTAAGATCATTGATTCATAACCTTCCACTTATGAGGAATCTGCAAAGAAGCAAGTGTGGAAGGATTCCATGATGGAAGAATACCAATCCATCATGAAGAGTGATGTGTGGGAAGTGGTTTCGAGACCATAAAGGAAGTCAATGGTGAGTTCCAAGTGGATCTACAAGATCAATCATGTTGCAGATGGAAGCATAGAGAAGTACAAAGAGAGATTTGTGGCTAGAGGATTCTCCCAGAAAGAGGGAGAAGATTATGACGAGACATTTTCTCCAGTAGCAAGGTACACTTCCATTAGAACTATTATTTCTATTGCTTCTGTTATGGGATGGAAATTACACCTGATGGATGTCAAGACTGCTTTCTTGAATAGTGTAATTGAAGAAGAAGTGTACATAGAGCAACGACAAGGTTTTGTGATCCATGGGAAGGAGTCCCATGTTTGTAAATTGAAGAAATATTTGTATGAGCTTAAGTAGGCACCCAGGGCATGGTATGTCAAGATAGAGAATTATCTGATGAGCTTGGGGTTTACCAAAAGTGATGTAGATCCAAACCCTTACTACAAGGTTGAATATGGTTGCCCATTGATATTGGTACTATATGTGGATGACCTATTTCTTACAAGGGATGAGAAGCTCATAGATGGGTGCAAGAGGTAACTCAATTAAGATTTGGAAATAAAGGATCTGGGTTTGATGCACTATTTCTTGGGATTAGATGTGTGGCAAAGACCAGATGACATCTTCCTTAGCCAAGGAAAGTATACAGTTGAGATCCTATAAAGATTTGGAATGATGGATTGCAAGTCCATGGCCACACCTATGGCTAAGAATCTAAAGCTCTTTAGTGATTCTTCTTTAGATTTGGTTGATCCCACAATGTACAGACAGTTGATCGGATCCTTGATGTACCTAGTTAACACCAGGACGGATATATGCTTTGTAGTGAACACATTGAGTCAGTACATGATTGAGCCTAGACATGTACATTTGGTAGTAACACAGCATGTGTTGAGGTACCTGCATGGTACAGTTGGATATGGACTCATATATGTCTCGGACGCTAAAGTAAAGTTGCAAGGTTATACAGACTCTGACTAGGCGAGGAGTGTAGTGGACTGGAAAAGCACATCAAGATGTTGCTTCATTTTGGGATCATGTATGATCTCATGGTTGAGAAAAAAAAACGTCATTGGCACTCAATACAGTAGAGGTAGAATATATAGCAGCAATGTTGCAAGCCGTGAAGCAGTGGGGCTCCAGAAGTTGCTTGTAGGGTTATTTGATCTAGAGTTGGAGACAACTTTGATATATTGTGATAATCAAAGTTGTGTAAAGATTTCATAGAATCTAGTTTTTCATGACAAGTCAAAGCATATAGAGATCAAATACCATTTCATCTGAGACATAGTGTAGAAAGGAGCAATGGAGCTTCGATACATATCCACAAATGAGTAGATTGTAGACATTCTCACCAAGCCTTTGTCTAGAGTGACGTATGAGTACTTCAAAGACAAGCTTGGAGTGATGTAGAATTTCCATCCTCGTTGAGAGGGAGTTGTGATGTTTCTCCTACATCAGGCATATACTCTCCCTTTGGCCAAGGGTTTCCCAGATTAGTCATGTGAAGTGACTAAGGGAGTAATGAGTATACTGGTACAAGTCTTGCCTATGCCATGTGAAGTGGCTAGGTTTGATTGGGACTTGTACTGTGGTCTTTCTTACGCCATACGAAGTGGCTAGGTGTGATTGGGACCATGGTGTAGCCTTGCCTAATCCATTTGAACTAGCTAGGTGTGAATGGGGATATGGTAGTAGTCTTTTCCATACCATGTGAATTGGATGGGTGTGATTGGGACTACTAGGAAAGGAGAAACATCATAGCGTAGTCTTATGACTATGGTGGTAGTCTTGCCCATACCATGTGAAGTGGATGGGTGTGATTGGGACTATTAGGAGAGGAGAAACATCATAGATACTTGCAACGTAGTCTCGTGACTATGGTGGTAGTATTTCCCATGCCATGTAAAATGGATGGGTGTGATTGGGCCTACTAGAAGAGAACATCATGGAAGAATACCTCCCTAGCCAAGAGGGAGTGTTGATGTTTTGATAGCAGTGGGAGGTATTCCCTCCTGGACAACTTTTCTTAGAGAAGAGGAATATTCCAAGAATTCAAAGGAATACCATTGAACAAATGAAGAACACCTCGGAAGAGAAGTCAGCCCACCGGAAAATAATAAAGTGGAAATATAATTTCCAGGAAGAGAAGTCGGCCCATCGGAAACTAATAAAGTGGAAATATAATTTCCAGGAAGAGAATTCGGCCCACAGGAAAATAATAAAGTGGAAATATAATTTCCAGGAAGAGAAGTCGACCCACAGGAAAATAATAAAGTGGACATATAATTTTCAGGAAGAGAGGTCGGCCCTGGTTAAGTGACAAAACAAGTATAAATAAAGGTGACACCTTGCTCATTTTATCATCATCACATCAATTCTCTTCTTCTAGTGCGCATTGCCCAGTTGTCCCATGCCTGTTGCAGTTGCAGTTACCAATTGTGCCATTTTTGTGGTGCTCTACCTTGTTCTTGGTGATTTCTCTTGTGCGCTAAGGTTGTGTGGCACTGCTCAGTTGTCTACCCTCGCTAGGGTTTGATAAGGAGAAGAGATAAGTTCATGTATCAGGGTTTCTTCATTATCAGTTTTCTCTCGTGAATAGATTTTGTTCATGGTTGTATTGTATTATTAGAAGGATTCTCTCTAAGAAAAGTTGGTTGGGTTTTTCCCTAGGTTTGGGGTTTTCCCAGGATAAGTCTTTGTGTCTTCTTGTGATTGTTTGTCAGGCTTCTATTTTCAGTATATGGTTATTGAATGTAAAAGAAGATCTAAATATTCTGGTAAATCAATTGCTCCGAAAATTTAAGAAAATCTAACATATCTAACCTATATACTATATAACTTATACATAACCTGCGCGAAAAAGGAAAAAAATGCACCAACCAGGAAAAATAAGCATCGAATTAAAACACCTTTTTGCGTCATCATTCCATTGAATATGAATATTCTAAGAGACCTACTTAGAATATTTATATGAGGCCCGTGATCCATCATTGTCAATTCATCTAATCTCTTCCCTTAGCTCCTCTTGGTTTTTATTCATCCTTTCCTCGAAGTCCTTGTGATCATCTTTGTATTGTTTCTCAAGTATCTTCATCTTGGAATTAATATCAACCATCCTTTTGGTAACTAGAGGAGTATTTTTTTTATCATTTTTTATTGATATAGTTTACTGTTGTACGGACTTGCTCAGATGTACAAACACTCCTAGCAATTAATGTAATTTAAGGTTGTATGGAACATTGTGGATGGATCTGTGGATGTATGTCTTCTAGTCTTGGGTGTACAAATTGTGATGGTTGTACGACAAGATTCCTCTTTTGGTGATTGTACAGTCACATGTACATAGGATGACGACTGTACTGTTGACAAGTATGGTGGTTATGTTGATGGAAGTAGATGATTGCTATGTACAAAAGGTAGACAATGGAGTACAATGAGAATTGTGAATTTGTACAGTTTGTAGCGGCTGCTGCACAGGCGTGTATGATGACAACAGAAGGTACGAATGACAGAATGTACATAAATGTATGGCGACAACTGCTACATGGAATTGTATTGTGCTTGCTGTACAATGGATTTGATACCAATGGGGCCAATATTTACCCTCTTGCTTAATGTAATTCTTAATGTAATTGAGAATAATAAAATATATATGTATAAAAGAAGAATGAAAAATGATGATAAATTACAATGAGGGGCCCCATATAAATTTTCATAAATATGTGCCTTTTTCATTAAAAGTTATGTCTCTTAATTATGATATTGACTTATATAATTATTCCTTTCATTATATTTTATTGTAATTATATGTTTATTTATTTATGTTTATTATTACTTAGCTAAGTTAGCTTAGACTTTATGTATGTAACACTCAAAGACCTAACAAATTAGGTTAATGGAATTCATGATATTTTGGGCCAGTGAAGGAAGATAGATCAAGAATTCTATGCTCCTTGAACTGCATATCTTACTCTATGCACTTGACCCCTACTCAATGGGTTTTAAAATAATTTCGAGTTGTAGAATAGAAAAAAGGTATGATGGTTATTGCACGTGCTAACTTCTAGAACTTTATCGTAGTATTTTGCTAATTTTTCATCCCAAACTTGTAATACATAAACTTGGGTGCTCAAATCTAGACAAGTTACTCAAAGGCCCTAAAGGTTTTAAAAATTGAAACTTTCAGTGTTGGGATTTAGGAGGTCTAGGCCCCACTATTGCACTGATTAATGCCTCTCCACTGCGCTAGGTTTCTCTACATATATTGATGAGATACATGTATAGCATTAACAATGAGTACATATCAAAAAAACTAAAATCAGAATTAATGACGAGATTAAAGGATAACTTCGAAATTGCAGGGATACAATGTCTTCAAAGCATGTCAGTGAATGTTTGTACAATATTATCAATAATCTAATTTTGTAACAAAACCCAATGATTTCAAGACTTAAAATATCACAAGATAAAATTTCTCAAGACAAGATCAAGATAAAATTTCTCAAGACAAGATAATCATCAAATCATAAAGGTTGTTGATGTATAGATAAAATTTCTCAAGACAAGATAATCATCAAATCATAAAGGTTGTTGATGTATAGTAGGAGTAGCCCATAACCAAACTTAGCGATGATTGCAATTAGGCACAATAGGTTGGTAAACATAATACGTAAATCCAAGATGCTCAAATATAAGTCAAAGTTAAATGAAACCATCAAAATGAAAAGGGGCTCCAAAAATAATTCTGGAGCGTGGCGCAGTCCCTCTAGTGTTGGAGTGTGGAGTGTGCAGGGAGCTGCGAGCTGGAGTGTGGCTGAGTTTGCTGTATGCTGTGGAGAGCCCTCGCAGCCTGCCACCAGGCCCGCGTGCAAGCGTGAGTCCCTCCTCGCGCGATCTAGAGTACTGATATCTGATATCACTGATATCCCTCTTGGTTAATTGTATTTCCTTGAGTTGTTTGCCTTCGAATGGTGCGCTGTCCCTTCACTCTGCGTTGTCCCTGCGTGGTGCGCTGTCCCTTGCTGTGAAAAGGTCTGTCTGTGTGTTCGCGAGTGGAGTTGTGAGGAAGATCGGGAGTGGAGTTTTATTATCTGATATTTTGGTATTGTTTTCAAGAGGAAAATCGTTGCTATATGCTGGTCCGACCGTTCGTTCTCAGATCATTGTTGCTGTCTATCTGGATTGTTATTGTATATCTGCAGTTGTTGCTGTCTATCTGCAGTGGATTAAATAATTGCTACAAGAGTGGTGTATGGTGCTTCCTTCTTGCTTCATGGAGTTGAACGAAATCACTGCTAAGTATTTTTTCTTAATTGATCATTGAATTATTTGCTATAGAAGGTGGCAAACCCTCTTGCTGATTCGTATTTAAATGAGTCCACTAAACTTGATGGCAAGAATTATGTAAACTGGAATTTTAAGCTGACCACCATTCTCGAGGCATATAGCCTATGGACGATTGTCAAAGGAGATGAGCCCAAATCTACTTCTGCTGCCTCAATTCCAGATTGGGATAGGCGAGAGATGAAAGCGAAAGTGTTGTTGTGGATGTCTGTAAAGGACAACATCATTCCTCATATAAGGGAATGTAAATCTTCCAAAGAGACGTGGGAAGTTCTCAGAGGTTTGTATATGCAAACCGGATCTTGTTTTTAAAAACTAAGCTACTATGTATCAAAATGGGAGCCAATGAAAACATAAGTAATTTTGTATCCAAAATTAAAGATTTAAGTGATAAGCTAGGTGACATTGGTGAAAAGGTTTCCAATAATGATTTAGTAACAATTGCTTTGAAGGGTTTAGTGCAATATTATAAGGTCTTCATTTCAACACTCTCGAACAACGCCCCCTATCTTTGATGAATTGGTTGGTATCCTCCTTCAAGAAGAAGAAAGAATCAAGAACTATGATCAGGACTCAAGTGGCTCAGATTTGGCCTTGATTGCAAAAAGATAAAAGATCATACCAAGGTAAACCGTGGGACAAGAACAGAGGTTGGTTTCAAGCAAAGAAGAAAGGTATGACACATCATGATTCTTATGTTAAGAGAAATGTTGAATGTGATTATTGTGGAAAACACGAACATCTTGCTAAAGATTGCTATAGAAGAAAGAATCATGAATCAAATCAGAGATATAAAAGGCATAATGGAAATTATGTGCATAAAGACATTCAGTCAATGATGGATTTAAAAATCTTAAGTTATTCATTTCCGAAGCTGCGTTGTTTGCTAAAACTGATTATGAGAATGCATGGTTCATAGATTATGGTGCATCAACTCATATGACCTATAATAGAGAATGGTATGATGAATATTATGAGAAAATTGATGGCACACACATTTACTTAGGAGATAACAAATCACATAAATTCCAAGGCTATGTAGTAATAAGTGTGAACTTACCTAATGGACAATTGAGACAGATTCATAATGTGATGTATGTTCCTGGTATTAAAAAGAATTTGATATCTGTTTCAACTATCACTGATAATAATCTAATAGTGGAATTTGGTAAGTTGAGGTGTGTTGTGAAAGATATCTAGAATCACTACATGGTTGTTTCCATAGGTACTGGGGTTGGTGGATTGTATAAGTTGGATGTGACAATGAAGCGTCATGTTGCATTGACATCCACAACAATGTCAATAGAAGAGTTATGACACCATAGGTATGGAAACCTAAATTACAATGATTTGATGTTGTTGCAAAGGAAAACTATGGTAGAAGGTCTTCTTGTTATGAATTATGATCATTTTCCATGTGAAGCATGTGCACTTGGTAAAAAACATAGAGAGGAGTTTCCCATTCATACAGAGAAAAGACAAACATATATTCTTGAATTAATTCATACTGATGTATGCAGACCTATGCAAACTAGGTCACTTGGTGGTGCTTCCTACTTTCTTACTTTTGTTGATGATAGATCTAGATATACATGGGTCTATTTCATAAGGACAAAGAATAATGTATTTGAGTACTTTAAAGAATTCAGAACTATGACTGAAAAACAGACAGGAAAATGTATTAAAGTTCTCAGATCTGATCAGGGTGATGAATATACATCAAGTGCATTTAAAAGTTATTGTAAATTTCATGGGATCTCACAACAATTTACAGTACCTCATACACCTCAACAAAATGGTGTTGTTGAGAGAAGGAACATAACACTGGTGGAGTGTGCTGGCAGTATGCTTCAAGGTAGAAACATTTCTAATGGTTTTTGGGCATAAGCCATTAATACTGTAGTTTATTTAAAGAATTGAAGTCCAACTAAGAAATTAGATTTCCAAACTCCTTTTGAGATTCTTTATGGTTATAAACCCGATGTCAGTCATTTAAGAGTATTTGGATCCACTGCCTTTGCACATATTCCAAAGGATGAGAGAAGAAAAATTGATGCAAAGTCAATCAAGTGTGTTTTTATTGGGTATTGTACTGATATAAAAACATACAAATTGTTTGATCCCAGTTCACATAAACTGTTTGCAAGTAGAGATGTAATGTTTCATGAGAATGTAGATAGAGTTGATACAATGAATGATGCAGATGATTGGCATAATGATAATGATGAACATGTCAAAATAGATCCAATGGTTAAAAAGGAACAGAAACAGATACTTGTTCTAGAACGGAATGAAAGCAGTATGGACACTTCAAGCAGTCATGATACATCAAGTGGAGAAGAGTCACCACAGAGCAGGAGACGAGATGAAAGCAGTGAAGGACCAAGGAGGTCATCACGACAAACTCAACCACCTATAAGGTATAAATATTATGCATTGATGTCTCATGTAATGAATGTTGTAGAACCTGTAAACTATGATCAAGCTAAAGAACATGAAGAGTGGAGAAATGCTATGAATGATAAATATGAATCCCTTATGAAAAATCAATCATGGGAATTAGTTGAACTGTCTGAAAATAAAGTCCCTATTGGAAGCAAATGGTTGTATAAATCTAAATTTAAAGCAGATGGTAGCATTGATAAATATAAGGCAAGATCAGTTGCAAAAGTATATTCACAAAAGAAGGGAATTGATTATGAAGATACTTTTTCACTAGTAGCTAATTTTAATACAATTAGAGTACTGATTGCTTTAGATACAAAATATAATTGGAAAATACACTAGTTAGATGTCAAATCTTCTTTTCTGAATGGTGATTTAAAATAAGAGGTTTATTTGGTTCAACCTGAAGGGTTTGTCAAGCAGGGACATGAGCATAGTCTGAAGGTTAAGGAAAGCATTATATGGTTTGAAACAGGCACCAAGATCCTCGTATGTAAAGATAGATACCTTATTTGATCAGAATGGGTTTTTGAAAAGAAAAAATGATCCTAACCTGTATGTTAAGAAAGATGAAGGAAATGCTACTTTAATATCTTTATATGTGGATGATCTCATTATTACAGGCAGTGCATGCAAGTTAATTGAAGAGATTAAAATTCGGTTGTCTCAAGAATTTGAAATGAAAGATCTTGGTGAATTGCATTATTGTTTAGGCATTGAGGTTTGGAGAGAGCCTGGTAAAACATTGATCGCTCAAAGTAAATATACAAACTAAATTCTTATAAAGTTCAACATGAGTGAATGAAAAACTATGTCAACTCCCTTAGAACAGAATGCAAAGTTGTACAATGAAGATGGATCTAAAGAGGCAGATGGTACTTTATATCGTCAGTTGGTGGGAAGTTTGAACTACCTCACCACTACGAGACCATACATTGCATACTCAGTTAGATTCCTTAGTCGGTTCATGGCTAAGCCTTCAGAGAGTCATTGGAAAGATGCAAAGAAAGTAATCTGATACTTGAAAGGAACAATAAATTTTGGTATTATGTATACTGATGAATTTGATGTTGATCTAACAGGTTTTTCTGATTCAGATTGGGCAGGAAATCCTGATGATAGAAGATCTACCTCGGGCTATGCATTTCATATAGGATCAGGGGTTGTATCATGGAGCAGCAAGAAACAACCTATTGTTTCTTTGTCGTCAACAGAATATGAGTATAAAGCCTTGACCAGTGTCACCTGAGAAGTTGTTTGGTTGTGGAGAATTTTTGCAGATGTCTAGGAGGAGAAAAATGGTCCAACATGCATCAACTGTGACAATCAAAGTGCTATCAAATTGTCACACAATCCAATATATCATGCAAGATCAAAACACATTGAGCTACAACATCACTTTGTGAGAGAGAAGATTGAATCAAACGGAATTGATTTGATATTTTGTAATATCAATGATAATGTGGCTGATATATTTACCAAACCTCTTGGTAAACTCAAGTTTGAAATTTTTAGAAGCAAGTTACGTGTCATAGAAAATTCGTTTCTCCATTAAAGGGGGATGCTATAATAATGAAGAAACATCTAGAATCTATTAAAATAGAATATAGTTTAGAGTTTGTTTTCATTGGTACGCAGATTGAGGTGAAGGTGGTTTGAGATCCACTTTGATAGGAGTGGGTTCTAATCTATAAATGTATATTATTTCTCTCATTAAATCAAGTTTCGTGAGCTCTGCCTCACTAGTGTATGGTTCAATCTATGTTTTCAATTGATGATTGGGTAGAACATGGAGCATCAAAAAGAATATTGGGATATGTAAAGGAACCTTGGAGTATGAGCTGAAATATGTGTTGAACTAAAATTTTAGTTTTTCTAGATATTCTCATACTAACTGGACATGTTCTAGAGATGAGAGGAAGTAGATCATAGGGTATTATTTTCATATTGGATCAAGTTATCAACAAATATATATTGTATGAGTGGGAAGTAGCCAAGTGTGGCATTGTCATACGCTGATGTTGAGTCCAAAGCAAGTATTAGTGCAACTGGTGAAGTTTGGCCAAGAACGATTATTGTGGACTTGGATGAAAATCAAGACCATCCAACTCCATTATTTGTGATAATCAGAGCATGATTGGGCTCATAAATAATCATGTTTCCATGTGAGGACCAAGAACATTCAAGACCATCATCATTTCTTCAAAGAACATGATGGCAAAGGTTTGATTCAGTTGATCTCTCGTAGCACTAATGGGCAAGTAGAAAATATCTTCACTAGAGAATTTTCCAAAACAAATGTTTTAATATTTTAAATATAAGTTAGGGTGAAGAAGAATCATTTGAACATGAAGGTGAAGTTTGGTTAGTTAATGTGAAATTGACGTTCAAGTGAGTGTTCTATATATTAATATCAGATTGAGATAGTCAATTAGTGGTATTGGTTCCCTATTTTACTATAGTTGGTTTATGCCCACAGTTTTAGGTAGTGGCCTTTGTCAGCTCCCTATCTAAATCAAGGACCAAGTAGTCTGTCGAGCTATGGTCTATCTAGCATCGACAGCTTGGAGCGGTTTATGTGACAATGACCTAGGTTCAATTTGTGGCAGGAATTCTCCTCCCTTGCATGGTGTTTGCAATATGTGGTTATTGATTATTTTGAATATTGTTGATCTAGCCTTTGGGTAAATTATTGTATAATGCTGACAAGGTACCAACAAACCCATTTCTTCATGTAAATGTGTGAGGGTGGGTTGAGCTTATTTCCAGGTCAACTGTCTATAAAAAGACCCGTTCCCATTTTAAAAGATAATTGTTTTTAAATATATTCAATATCTTTTTATAGGTCCAAACATTCATATATATATATATATATATATAAAATGATGGTGTTGATTATGTTTATAGATTTATATATTTGTAAATTTTATATTTATAAATTTAATATTTATGTATATTGGTGCATATGCTACTGTTCAACAGGTTTATATGCAAAAACTTTTCAAAAATCTACACATTGATATCAATAACCAATCCATATCTAGGTAGTTAGAGTGACTGATAATATATATTTTTGATAATATTGTTGTAAAATTACAATAATTATTTTTCTTTCCCTTAACGAGTCAGTATGATTTATGTTTTGGTCTCTAACATTGAAAGTTAGTTTGTCTAGTTTCCTTGTTCCTTGTTAAACAACACAAATATCATTTAAGCAAGCATTGATTGAACATAAATAAAATGGTCCCTTTTTATGTCATAACTTCTTTCATATGTCCTTTCCATATAACCTCTTATACATTAACAATATTTCAGTGGCAATTCTCTTATTTTATGTACCATGATTGGATAGCTTTCTGTTATTATTTTATTTTAAGTTATTTTACAGAGATTTTAACCCCAGAAAATGTTTGCAGATTTTGGCCATATTACATAAAAATGTTGTCCATATGTGACAAACCCAATTCTTCTAAGGTGGGAAAACAGGTTGTACTCGTGACAATATTTTTTGAAAGCTTAATATCATTGTGTAATAGATTTTGGTAATCATATCTAAATTATTGGCTTTTTTTGGTTTCGTGCATACATAGTTTTCCCAATATTTAATGGTTTGGATTTCTGTTTGACTATGTTTAGTGACTTTTGTTACAAGATCCTATGGTATTGGGGGCGTGGTCGGTGTCATGGCTCTCAATAGTCTTTTTATACTTATCACACAACATGGTCTAGAGTATCCTGATTTCTACAATAAGCTTTATACACTTATAGAACCATCTATATTTATGACTAAATATCGATCTCGTCTTTTTCAGGTAACATTCATTTCCTAATCATTTTTTAATATTTATTTTAAGTATTCATCTTTCAGATTGGCTTAAGACTTTAAGGCGAATATGTTTTTACTTTGATTCTCCTAAAATCTCATTGTTCTATTCAAAAAAAATAAAAATAAAAATATATACCTCATTTTATTACCAAGTTAGAGGGCTTTGTATTGTGTTCTCATCAAGAAAATGCCATGTATGTTACATTTATGAGATAATTTTGTTGCATCTATTTCTAGTTCAATATTTTCCGAAACCAATTGCTTACTAAGCTTTGTTGTTATTAGTGACCTTGAGTTAGCAAAAGTATACAATTCAATATGTTACTTCACGAAGAAACAGATGTGGAGGACATTCAATCCTTTATAGATGATAGTAACTTAGAAAGACTACATATGAGTTTCCATCTTTGTGAAATATAGGATGAAGTCTAGTTGATACTTTTTAAGAAGTTTCCCTAGAGTCTTATTTTTGGATATAGAAAAAGGTTCAAGTTGTCTTGTCAAAACATGCTGATTTTTGAAATGAAGTACAAAGAATGTTATTGTATATAAGTGCAATGGAAAAATGTCTTGAGAATGGTGTAATCTCACATTTGACTATGATCAAAGCATATTTTTTCATTAATGCATTTGTTTAACTATTAATATATCTTTTATTATAATATTAGGTTATGGTTAAGGTCGATGTAGTCAAATTATATATGGGCCCATAACCTCTTTGTTGATCTATGGCTATGGGTTGGCGGCATCACCTTTTTTTGTAACTGTGGAATAAGGGTTTCAGACCATCTATTTTTATTCTTATTTTCAGCGACAGATCAAATATTTTTGGGCCAGTGGCATTTTGCTAACCACTGTGGAACTAGGTGTTAGGACCACACAATGTACCTTTTTGTCTATACTTTTTGCCACTATTATACTCTTGATCACCTGTATTTAGACTCATACTATCACTTCATTTGATCATTCCAAGGTATACACCGTTCTTTCTCATTACTATATGTTTAATCTATTTTGCATAATATTTTACATCACTTTTGTACTTAACCATTGATTAGACTGCAGACTAGCATTTGAACTCTGTTGTTGAAACACAGTCCAGGTCGCAGACGCTGAAACACAGAACTGCTACACAACCCGGACTCGCAGATGATGAAACACAAGAGCTGTTACACGGTCCGAGGTTCCTGTTGCTGAAACACGAAACTGTCACAACAAGTCCAAGGTTGCTGTTGCTGAAACACAGAAAGGCTATACAGTCCGAGGTCCCTGTTGCTGAAACACAGAGAGGCTATACAGTCCGAGGTCCCTGTTGCTGAAACAAAGAACTGTCATACAGTCCGGAGTCGCAGAGGCTCAGACACAGAGCTGTTACAAAGTCTAGAGCTGCAGATGCTGAAACACAGAAGAAACCGCCAGAACCAACGATGCTGAAACACAAGGAAGCCGTTATCGACATAGTCAAGAGCGCAATTCACGTGGCTGAAACAACCCGTGAATTGTGATGCTGAAACAACATCGACAACTACGAGAAGAAGCTGTTGTTGGAAGATTGGTTGTTGTCATTGATGTCAACCGTAGTCATGTGTTTTGGACCAGAAGATTGATGAAGTTATTTGGACATGAAGGAAAATGAAAATGAAGATACAACACCCATGGATGTATAGTATACATCATGTTGTTTCTGGTGGTATGTGGCACGTCACGTGGATCCTCATGGTTGAGGAGAA
>ML787194.1:366662-383569 GCA_009831015.1 Picea engelmannii
CCTTTTCACCATATAACCTACTAACTAGCATGATGAAATCCCTCATGGGTTCTCATAAATTAGAGGTGGGCTACAAATTAGATGGGAAATTCAAAATTATTTCTTTTGTCTTCCCAGATAATTTTGGCCCATGAACACCTACCCAAAATACCGAGTGAAGAAATACTCTGTGTTTTCTCAAAGGTTTGGCTCCAACCCTAGATGCAAAAGTCTTGCATGTTAAGTTATATTTTCAATGTTTATCTTTAGCTATATTATAATATGAATATCGTTGGCCTAACGTTTCCTTCTCCCTCGATGGAGTGTAGGTACAACCAAATATGTATCTATCAGACCTATCATCCAGCTCGAGTGATGAAATTTCGAGAGGGACAAGGGAAAACATATCCAACACATCTTACAAGGCGAAATCAACTAGAGGTGAAAAGGTTAGAAGAAAGTTTGGTAGGCGCATGAAATTCTTTCTTGCTGAAGGAGGATCATGCTCTTATGACGATGAGAGCATAGGTGACACCGAGGTTCCCTTGAGGTACAAACACCTACTGAAACATTGGGTACCCAAGGAACTCCTCGAGCTGGACACCGACTTCTGTGTTAATGAGAGGATTTATCGCATTGCTTCATCATCCATCCATGGCCTTGGTTTATTCTCCATGGACAGCATAAAGGTAAAATACGACGGATTAGTTGAATTGTTTGAGTATGTTGGACCATGTTACACTTACGGAGTATGGTTGAGGATGGTCCAATATATGCCTAGTATGTGGAGATACGCACTCGCCACAAATTATATACAGTTGAAAGAAAATGATAGGCATAAAGGAGCGACTATGTATATTGATGGAAGGCCAAAGGCATCGGGGAATATTGCAGGTCTTATAAACAGTACAAGGCCTAGGACGACAAGAAAGGAACCCAATTGCATTTTTGAGGAGCATGAAGGTAATATGATATTTGTATGTGCGGTGAAAATAATAACGGCAAGCGAAGAGCTGCTAGTCGATTACAATCTGAATCGAGTCGACCTAGGAACGTCTTCTTTTGCTACGGTACAAAACCCATTATACCCAAACTTAAAAAGGGATTACTTAATTTGTGAATGTTCAATTTGTGACGAAATTTTATTTTATTTCTAAAATATTTTACTTTTAGGCATATTTTGCGTTCCTCTACACTTATCCCTCTAACATCAAGTGTTCTTTTATCTTCACACAAGCATAGCACAACCTAAAAAATTTCAGTCAACATTTACAATCTTGGGTTACCTCATTCCATCCCTCTCTTATCTTACCTACAGTTTCTCAATCATAATATCACCAATTCATGGATAGAATGAAGCTTGTGCCTCTTATGTTAACTTTGAACAACTACAATGGCATCTATAATACATTTTAGAGGGCACATTTCTCATGGAAACTACCTTACTACATCCTTGTTGAATTCTCTGATTCTCGGATCTGATAGTTATTGTTTTATAATTTCAATGCAACATTTTGTTTCATGCCACAGTTATCATAGAATAACTATGCACTGAGAATCTCAACTATTACAATGCAACATAAATAACAAGATCTAGAATTATTAACCATGCTCAATAGACACGAGAACACAATAATTTATCCTAGGAAAACCAAAACCAAGCTTGGAAGAAAACCCAACAACATTTCTTATAGAATAATCAATTCAAGAGTTTACAAGTTTATCACCATCAAAATAGACCAAGAGATATCAAAGATTCACCTCCCCAGCCTAGCGCAACTCCCAAGAAGTAGCACACAAGATAGAATACCAAGAACTTCAAGTTGCAGCGAATTTTACCCTGAATTTTACAAAACTCATTATACCCAAACTTAAAAGGGGATTAATTAATTTGTGAATGTTTCGTTTGTGACGGAATTTTATTTTATTTCTGAATGTTCCATTTACTAATTTTTGCTCGATGTTTCATTTCCAAATATTTTCTAATTTGTATCTGTGAATGTTTCATTTGATAATATTTGCCAATATTCCATTAGCTCATATATTGTTTTTTCAATATTTCTTGCACGTACTAACATTCTTCTTGAAATTATGCCAGAGTGATGATAGTGGCAAAGGCCTTGAGCATGGAAAAGGAGTTGATCGGGGAAAAGGCCCCATTCCTAGCACTGCATCGACCGAAAACGATGAATATATAAGTGATGAAGAGATATTTGATTCTAGAGACCCCTTGTAGACAATAGAATTGTCCCTAAGAAAGGCCAATAGGGAATTCTGTGATTTGGTCGCTGCTGGGGCGGAAACTGCTGAGGATTTCCAAAGGATAGCTGAATTACACTTTAAGATAACAAATTATGGGGTAAGTCATGTCATCTACCAATATCAATTTTTGGTTTTAAATTTTGTAATTCGATATATGTAATTAACACATATTTATCATTGTAGAATTTTGTGAGATCGATGAGAGGGGAAGTGGAAGGTCCTGGTAGCATCAGCGAGACTGCAACAATGAACCCGCATGGCCACGTAGACACCAAGCTAATTTCCACCCCAAGTGTGCCACGTGAGACTCATGATTCTATGGCTTGTAGGGGTGATGCCACACCCCCACAACACACTCTAGATCGTGCACGTGGTGATCATGATCATGGAACTGATCACTCTTCCGTTGATTGTTACCCTGGTGCTACATGAATCCAAAGCACAGGAACAACCGCGGTATCATTTTTGGTTGACCAGGACATGGTTCCTCTAAAAATAGTACATCTACCAGGTATTTAATATATGTCTTTATAGATTCCTGTTATATAATTGTTTAAACAATCACATATCAGTGAGATTTAAATTATTAATGATGACAATGTTTTACAGGAAATAATGTGTTCTACAATAGTTTGCATGACTATGCATTAGAAATTTTTGGGCCTACCATTCGACTACGATGGAATTGACAAGATTCCAAACTGAAAAGCCTTCTTATCTCCAGACTGATTGGCGAGTTTGGTGACTCTTTCAATAAGCCGGAAGTCCTAAAAAGGACCAGAAAGCATTTGAAACATGTTAGAGGGGCGTATAGGAATAAATTAGTACAGGACCCCAAGTGTGAATGCCCTTTGGTTGTCCCCAAGAGGGAGTGGAAAGAAATTATTCTTGATTCAAGAGAATTAGGGATAAAAGCACAAGGGAAGAAACCACCTGGCCTTGGAAGGTAAGAGGTGTTTTCAATTTACTATGATGGTCTTTTGTTTACTTTACGAGGAAAACAATCAATATCTAACATATCTCAAAATATTGCATAGACTCCAAGAGACTTCCAAGGCAACAAAGGAAAGACAAGACAAACACGACCAACATAAACTGGGCCAAGGTGGTTACGGGAGATTGAAGGCATGGGTTGTAAGTGCCTAAACATTTAACTTTTTTTTTTATCATCGTCACTAAATATGTAATTCATTGCATCCAGTGACTAATGATTTTTATATTGCTCAACGAAGGGGGATTTGTTCAACGACCAAGCCACAAAAGAAGATCTAAAGGTCGGGTTCATGTAGGGTTTTGATGGCGTGGTGGTGCGATGAAGAAGCTTGGGGTAATCGCCATGTGTCTCTCTGGAAGACATGGTAAATAAAATGAAATAAAAAACTTGTCGATTAGTTTTTACTCATTGATTATTTGTAATGTAAAATATATTTTTTATTCATTTAAAATGTAAAATAATGTGTGTCTTTTCCACATTCGCAGGAGAGTAACAATGCTACCAATGCTCCTGATGTACCTGTTGAACCACATACCAACCCCCATATTGATTCAAGCGTTGTTGCCGAAGGACCATTACACAGTGGTATGCACGCATTTAATGTTTTTCCATTTTTCAATGAGTATTAATATTTAGGGTATATTCTGTACTAAATACTTATATTGTTTCATATGGAAGAGCGTGTAGATGTGCCCGATCAAGAGTGGAGATCAACAAGAGCAGAAACAACAATGCGACCACCAGCTAATGTTTCTACTGCACTGACTAATCCAGGTATAAAACATTGTAATTAAATCTGTATTAATGAAATTTCCCTAGGAACAGTGAATAACAATATCACTTGAATTTTTTTTGTTGTCGTAGCAGTGGATGCCCATGCGCATCCTCAACCTCCACGCTGAAATACTAGAAGTTCATCATGGTGTGAGGTGTTGAGTACTGATGATGCAACACTTCAAGAAGGCCCAATAACTGTCGGGGATCAGTTAAATGATGATGATGACGACTTAATTTGTGCTTTCATGGATACCAGGAAGAAGAAGAAGAAGAAGAAAAACAAATGATTACACATTTTATTATTAATATAAACCTAATATATTTCTGGTCCAATGTAATGTATTTTGTTTTCCTTAATGTCATGAATGTTATTTTCTTTCATGTTTTTTGTTTTAGCACATGGCGATGAATGTTTTATGCTTACATTTAATGTTATTGTCGTTTCTAATTATAGTTGTAAAATCTAGATAGATTGGGTATGGGGAAATGAGAGTGATGTGAGAGGGGGGGAGGGGCCAAAAGAGCTTCCACATTCACGTGGTTGGTCCTATTCAGTAGAGAATAATTTATTCTAGAAATGAAGAGAAGCTCATTCAAGTATTTGTCTTTAGTCATTAATTTGTAGAGGTTGTTACATCTTTAATTACTATTCTGAAATATAATTAAGTCATGTGATGAATCGCAAGATGGAGAGGAGCAACATTGGAGGCACCCCATCACTCAAAGGTATGGATATTGTTAAGTACTGGTTTAAGGTGATATAATTACATATATGTTAGTCAATATTAATATTAAATATAATAATATAGGAAATGTGTTAAGAAAGTTAAATATTTTATGTTTTTTATATTTTTTTGGAGATTATTTTTGTTGAAATTATAATTTTGAATTGATGAAATTGTTGTTTTTAATGTAACAATAGTTTAAATGTCTTGAAATACATATTTTGTCACTGGATTGTGAGGTACCCTTCCATGTATATTGTTGTTTGATAAATCTAGTAAAGTGAGGTTGCCCTAAAATTGAGGGTATGGTTCCTGTGAGATTGTTTACTCCTAGGTCAAGCATTTTCAATTTTGTGAGCATACCCAAATCTCTAGGAATGCTTCCACCCAAATAGTTATGAGTCAAAGAAAGGACTGTTATATTGGAGCACGCACTTATAGTAGCTAGAATGGGACCTTAAAATTCATTTCTATAGTAGCTGGAGGTTGGAGCAATTGGTTAATGCAGTCAGAAAGGGCAAAGTGGGAATCCTAACAAGTTGGTTTCCATGTAAATAAAGGCTTTCAAGATGGGCCAATTTTCCAAGATCTTTCAACACTATTCCAATTAACCAATTTTCATTGAGAAAGAGTAGCCTGAGTTGGGAACAATTGGTAAGAGAATTTGGTATTTTGCCTATTAGTTTATTACCCCATAGATGTAATTCCTGGAGATGGGCAAGTTTGGCACCGAACTCTGATGGAATTGGTCCACTTGGTTTGTTCTCGTTCAAGACCATCCATTTGAGTAAAGTGAAATTGGAGAGTGAAGGAGGAATGGTTCCATGTAGATTGTTCTCACTTAAAACAATCTCAACCAAAGAAGAGAGGTGCCCTAAAATTGAGGGTACGGTACCTGTGAGATTGTTTAATCCTAGATCAAGCATTTTCAATTTTGTGATCATTCCCAATTCTATAAGAATTATTCGACCCAAATGGTTCTGAGACAAATATAGGACTGTTAGATTGGAGAACCCACCTATAGTAGCTAGAATAGGACCTTGCAATTCATTGCTATCAAGCTAGGGCTCTCTTAGGCCAACAAGGCCTCCCAACTCTGGCGAAATATGACCATGAAAATGATTGTTTGAAATATCAAGTACCTCAAGGAAAGAAACATTGGCAAGAAAATGAGAGAAAGGAGCTTGTATATTCATACCTGAAATATCGACACCAACCACTCTCTGGTTCCATGAACTACACTCAACTCCTGTCCACTTACATAAGTTGATACAGGTATTCCAATTCTGTAATTTATTGTACGGGTCATATATGAATGGTTGCTTGAAAGAAAATAGATCATGTTGATCGGTATCATTATTGGTCAATGAATGATTAACTGAAGATGAAAATAAGAATTCCATGCGTATTAGTTGTATCATTAGTGTATGCATTTTGCTAGTGACAATTGCTACCCTTGAAAATGGTGTTTTGTTTTCATGAAGGCCATTTTAGAAGATAGAATCATGGGAACGAATGAGAGGATGAACATGAACATAATGTTGGGATGTGTTTCAGATCCATGAAAGTGTATGGTGACGTACACAGGAGGGAACATATGAACATACTATAAATCTAAAGTCCAATATGTGGCCTGAGGTAAAATAAATATGCCTTTGTTTCAGCAGTAAAGGTTTGAGGCTCACCAACAACTGTTTGAAGATAAATATGCCTTTGTTTCTGAGTTTATTCCAGTGCCTTCCATTTATGATCTTGTTGGTTGCATTCGTCTTCAAATTTTCTTCGAGACACTTAAACAAGCAACATATATTGATTTCGCATAACTAGAGGATCATGCATATGTCACAAATCTGATATAAGGGCTTCAAAATCATCCTCACCAAATTTGGATGTGTTGAAGACAACACCATTCCTTTAGCCGCTAACATTATATAATTGTTTGCATACAAGAAGCACACACAACATCCTTGGGCAACATAAGCTTCCAAACAAAAACTCCATTTGCACTATGAAACATATAGAGGAAACACAATTCATTACACAATTTACAAAGTGAAAACAGAAACCCAAATGAATCATCGTCATTCTCAAATACATCTAGTTGGCCTTCTCATTGGATTTAAGAAGATCCATATTGATAACCATTGAATAAATCTTCTTGGATTTGATGAAATGTAGACCTTCCAGAGCCCATAATGGTGACATCTTACATTTGATGGAATGTAGACTTATAATTGACTGCTTAGAAACAAAAATTGGCATTTCTCTTTTCTAATGGGACGATATACCTCTTATTCTCTATAGTTTTGTGCAATTGTACACTGAATAACCTTCTATCCAAACCGGAACAACAACTTGCTTCCATTTTTTTTTATGAAATATCACCTTCACCACATGAAGAAAATTCTTCTCTGTCTTTTGGAAAATATTCCAACATTGGTTGATGAGATTTCAATGAACTATCTCTTCTTACCATGTGCATGAAAAGAAAAATTTGATTATACAAAGGAATGTGTTGTTGACCCTTATAGTCCCCTTTATGATAAAGCATGTTATGATGATATAACTGCTGAATGGTTCATGGATACTCTTTTGATACACTAAATGGTTTTTTTAATCAAGGTCTTGAAATACATAATGCTTGATCAAACCCATTGTTCCAATTAGAAAAATCCAGTCATCTTGACATTGATATCCATCCTGATATGTGCACATTTACCTTCAAGGACGATGATGAATTCAAGTGTATTTTTATGTTTTAAAATCCCTTATATGAATCTTCTTTGCATCATTATGACCCTATTACTAATAGGAAGATTCCTAAAAATAACATTAACATGTTTTATGAGTGTATTGATCATAACTTTGATATTCAAACCCTGAACCCTAAATCCGATGTTCTTGATTCAATCGATACTTTCAGTATTAAATGCAAAGGTTATTTTGTTGGTTGGAACATATTGAAGGATGGTAATTTTTTTTTTTGGGTCTTGATAGGATTTTCTCTTTTGCTACATGCATTTGTTGGTTGGCATGCCAACAATCCTTCCATGCATTTCCTTTATGCTAAATGTCATCCTACATGATTCCAAGTTAATGCTCTTATTTTTCTCTATATATAAATAAAAATATATATAAAATGTAAATAAATAAGAAAAAAAAATTAGATTAGGTTTTGGTTTGTTTCAATTTAATTTTCTTTCTTTCCTCGTTTTTATTTTGCTTACAATTTTTCTTTGCTTTCTTTCTTTTTCACCTTATGATTTGATGGTCGAGTTTAATGGAGAAATGGACACTGATTTTAAAGGTTATCTGTGTATCTCACTAACTAATTGACCTTTTTTGGGTGGACAACAGGCATGCAAATGAACTAAGTTACCTTCTCTATGGGTAAAAATTCCTCACTTTGTTACCCACATGCTCACTAAATGAGAAGTCATTTCTTACAATAGTCAATCAATCCATCCCAATCCTTCTTTCTTTATTTTTCTCCATCCTTTCCATTTCAAGATAGCTCCTACATACACACCATGGATGCTCAGTGTTACGCTTGGGTTTTTCCCTAACACATATTCATGAAAGTTTACTCATCATTCTAATAATTTTGTCAACATCTAAAGAGTTTTTGTTATTTTCTATTATACACATGACCAAACCCTCTCATCTTTCCACTTTCCATAAATTGCTCCACGAAGTCCTATTCCATGCATCACTTAACTTCCATTTTTACTCCCCCTATTGTATAATTCTACACACCCAAGTGTTTTGGTCTACTTCTCTTCTTCTTCATTTTATATTATGATTGTTGTACAAACATGACCAAACCCCTTCATTCATCCCACTTTCCATAAATTGTTCCATGAAGTCCCATTACATGTATCACTTAAAATTTATTTTTTATTCCCTCTATTGTACAATGATTACCATTAGTTGTTTTAATCCCTACCCTCGATACAGTAAGAAACAAGAGATTACACACCACTGTAAGCAACACACGTTGCCAAACTTCCGTTCTTTCTATATTACTTTCAAGAAATTTTCCCCACTCTTGTTAAAGTTGGCACAATACTCTCAGCGACATTATTATGGTTTTGACCTATCACTCATATGACTTAATTTTGGGGCTCTTTACATGTTCAATCCATCATATTTTGAACATTGCCACAACATATGTTGCACCCTTATATATCACACTTCATGTCTTAGGCCTCTCTTTTCTAATTACCACATTACCTCATAAATGTTATACCTTATTTTAATATTATTCCCTAAGTTACCCATTCTTCAAAAATAAATATATTATCCTATATTTATTATGTTTATTCTCTTTAAAACTATATCATTTTATACCCACCATATTTCACTTTTTCAAGATATTCCTCATGTCCTAAACTCAAGAAGAAAACACAATAGGAAAGTTCTTCTAACTAATACATACGATTTCTCTCTCATTGTAGTTGCTTGTGCTTTCGATTTTCTTAGCAAAGACAACATTAACATGATATGAAGAGACATTTTGTAAATCAAAGAAAATAGATTACAATTGTTTTCTTTTAGCCTTTGCCCAAGCCCTAATTTAGTAAATGGATCAGGTGTAAGTTTTGAAGTGAGATCAAATGACCTAGAAGGTTCCTCTCCAACCTGCCTCATAATGTTACCAATATCCTTGTAGATAATACGGTTTGATAGCTCTAAATATTCAATACCAAGCATTTTTCGTAACATGTCATACAATTGTTTATAATTGTTGAACATTGTCAAATCAAGGGTTCGTCCTGCTTTTTCAGTCTCACTAAGAACATTGCAGGGGAGAAATGTATTCTCTGATGTATTTTCATACCCAAACATTTAGACCATGTTTCTCCATATAGTGTGATAGTGCATTTGTCCATGCTCTTCACTCTTTCCACTTGCCCTTCGATGTAGGTAAGGTAAGACAACTACAAGGCCTCTCCACTCGTGATTTGAGGGAACCCATGGAAAAATAACTCTGAATCATTTCCAGTACCATAAAACTAGGGAGAAATACCTCTAAATCATTTCCATTACCAGAAAATAGGGGCAAAAAAATTCTCCATCATTGCCATTACCAGAAAATCGGGGCGAAAAGGAGTATCCGGTTAGAATTTTAATCTAGAAAAAAATGCTATGTGTATTGAAATACTCCAACAATAGTATGGGTATCATGACTTTTACACCATAGCCCATTTAATTAACTTTGGGAACCATTTTCCTAAAGTTAATTTCACTCATAAAGCCATAAATATCCCCTTTAATTGACTTTAGGAACTACTTCCCTAAAGTTAATCCCACTTAATTAATTCATATACCCTTTTTATGACTTTCCCTCCTATTTTTAATTTAGAAAAGAAAAATTATGAGAGAAATTCCATATTTTTCCTATAAAACAAGGAGAGGTCTCCCCCCATTTCATTATCACTCTTTCATTCCTCTTTCTCTCATTTTCCCTCGTTGTGGAATTTTTCCCTAGGTTTGTCCCTTTACCATTGAAACCCTAGTTTCTAGTTTTTATCGCTTTCGTGTGTCTACTAGGTTTATATTTAGGGAATGTGGATGATTAGTTAGATTTTAGTTAGTAGGTTTGGCTTAAAACCCTTAAAAATCCAAACGATTGAGGAACAAACCCCCCTATGGTTTTACTTCCTTTCCTTCAAGAGTTTTTTTGAGGGTTTGACTCTTTGTTTGTTCTCTGCAAATAGGTTGTAACTTTGCATTTCAATGGTTGTTTACATCTATAGGTTTCTTTTCTTTCAATTCATTTCATTTTAATTTGAAAAATCAAAAGAAACATAGGCATATAGATAGTTGCATTGCAATTTTTTTAATTGTCTATTATAGTCATGGACCATTTCATTTTTTCTATTAAAGAATGCTCGTGTAGTTCAGATTTGCATAGATCCTGTGTGAATGACATAAATTTTTTTTTTTTTTAAACCCAATATTGGTCGCTTTAGCGACCAACCTGTTCGTCGCTAGTATATCCAATTGGTCGCAAACATCAATGTGTTAGTCGCTTTAGCGACCAACCTGTTAGTGTCTAGAGCGACCAACCTGTTCGTCACTAGTATAGCCAATTGGTCGCAAACATCAACGTGTTGGTCTCTTTAGCGACCAACCTGTTAGTCGCTAGAGCGACCAACCTGTTCGTCTCTATTCAGTTAGCGACTAACTGATCCTCTTTCTTTTGACCTTTTTAACTGATGGTTTGGTCGTTCTAGCGACTAATATTCGTCAGTGTAGTGACTCATAGTGGTTTATTGAGTAAGTTTGCCAGGGTTGTTTTGGTCACTCTTGCAACTAATATTAGTCGTTTGACCGACTAACATTCGTCGCTAGCCGAACATTTCCCTATTGTGAATAGGATTCTTTTTCCGGTCGCTAGACTAACGAAGATCCATCTGTGGTCGCTAGACCGACGAATTAATTCCGACGATTTTTTTTTTTTATCTTGGTCACAAAAATGACTCTATGCCGATGAAAATTCGTCTCTACTTCGTCACAAAAATGTTCAAATTTAACAATTTCATGATTTTTTTAATTTGAATAAGTCGTGACTTATTCATAAATGTTGTTGGCCAGTTAGTGGAAATCAAGGGGATAAAGCAGATTTTTTGAGTTTTTGCTATCATTTGTGTTTGTCATTGTTGGAGAAGGAAGGAGAATGGCTTGACTCGGTCGAGAGTAGGTACTAGACCCCAACAACATTCAAGATCATTTTTTTAAAATGGTTTGACCAAAAACACTGGCAATTAATGGTAATAAGTTGACATTTCCTTATCTTTCCTTTTTATTTTTAACATTACCATTAATTATTTTAGGATGTTTGAGAGTGGTTCCAACCTCATTGGATTTGATATGAAGAAAGTAGAATTTCATATCCCATTCAAAATCTAGCAGACTTAACAATTTTCAGGATTTCAAGATTGGTAGGATTGCAACATTTTCATTGGATTCCCCCCGGATGGGGTGTTAGTGCGGGCCACATGGCGGGATGAGGAGGAGAGGAAAGGCCAGTGTGGCAGGGGACCATGTGTCAGGCTCGTGCCAAGACCCATTGGTGAATCGATGCATTTAATTTCTTTTACGACATCCGCTACACCATTAACGCTGGTGCGCTCGACTCCCATTGTTGTCTCCTCCATGGTTTCTCTGTTTGCAGGTGACTTTAACCCCCACATGCGACCTGACCCTCTTATCCCTTAGCCAACCAGACTTGTCTTACTCTGGTTTTCATCCTTCATGGTGCTCACCGCCTTCGGACTTCTCCAGGCTCTCCATGACCATCTAAGACACTCTCTTCAGTTTTTTCTTCCTTGCAAGCTCAGCATGTTGCGACAGAGAGGGAGACCAAGGAGAGGATCTCCATGGCATCCTCCTCGGCCCCGAATTTCTATTTCTCCCCCTAGATCACCCTCTACGCACTCATCGCAACCCTCGCAGCCCGAGCTGGAACCTCTCGCCTCCTCCACCCCGCCTGCCTCCCGGTTTGAATGTCTGGTCATCACCAATAACTTGCCGGGATCTCTCTCTCGATTCCTCGCAGTTCCTTTGAATCCCCTAGCCATCAGGCCTTCTTTTGTTGTGGTAGCCTGCTCCTCCCACCCACCCTTGGAGGCACCACCCTTTCTTAGGAATGCCCAACACAGGACACACTCCTCCACCAACTCCATCCCTGACTCGTAGCTGCAGGACGGTCTGGACATTCTCTATGGGCTGGTTTTTGAGCTCCGACATGGATTGGAGGACCTTCATTTCCGATTGCAGCTTTTGGATGGGAAAACCTTGACTCTCCTTCAGATCCTTTACACCTTCCATGAATCTTTCCAATCCACTCCAGAAGCCGCGTCAGCAACAGAGATGCCCCATGCAGAGCCCATCGACAGGAATGAATAGGGGCAACAACCAGAAGGTGGTGACTTGGTGAAGGCCACGCATGGGGACATGGAGGCTGCGGTAGCTAGGGGCGTCCACGCGCACAATCCACCCGGAGTCACTCTGCCAGTTGCCAACCTGGAAGGGGGCCACTTGGATGCTGACATGAAAGTGGAAGGGAAAGGGATGCCCATCAAAGAGGAACCTTGGGACGCAGCTTACCAAGCCACCTGGCCAAGTTATTTTCCAAGTGTCTGACCCCTCTGGGGATCTGATCTTTTTACTAGTTTATTTTCTTAGGTGTAGCCTAGTCAGATTAGCTCTGTTTATCTTCAACTGTTAGCACTGTAAATTGTTAGACTTAGCCGACTGGATGAACTGGTTTCCCTTGTCTTGGGGTAGTTCGGTAACTACAACACGGATGCCTTCAAGCTTTTGCAACTCTGGTCTGGATTTTGAAGGCCCTTTATATATAAAATCTCTTACTTACAAAAAAAAAAACATTTTCATTGGATTCTATCACGTATGAGGGTATGGGATTGACATTTAATTAAGAGCACCGAGCCCTTTGTGTACCTTGATGTTGGTGGTATTGATTCTTGAACTCCTCTGACCTGGCCTTAGAAAAAATGTACCTTTCACTCAAACCAAAATCATTTATTAGGCATGTTAAGCTTTTTCTAGCATATTATAAGGCTTCGATTGGGTAGTTTCATCAAAATTGGGAGGAATTCACTGATGTCTCTAGAGGATCAAGGTAGAGGCAAAGGTTGATACTAATGTTGAGGATCCAAATATAAGGGATGGTGGAACATTGCTTGTCATTTAAATGTTCTTTCTCATTTATTCATAGTTCTTTCTTTCAAAGTTTCAATAAGTTTTTGGAATCATGGTTTGGAATTTTTAAAATATAAAATTTTCATTAAAATTTAAATATTTTATGTAATTTTTAGTAAACCAAAGCATTGAAATAAGATCGGTCCGAGTCAATCTGAGTTTGAGTCTGAGTTAGAGTTGACCATTGACTGATTTTTTGATTGAGTTTGAGTTTTAAAGCATTGCATTGTACATCTACCTCATGATGATGCGATACATTTATATATGTGATGTCATTTTGTATTGGTTCTCCACTTTTGATTCCTTGATTGGACAACTATTAGGGTTCAAGATTCAGTATCGACTTTGATGTATAATCTTTTATTTTTCATCCACTACATCATATATATCAATGGTTTCTCCATAATTATGTGCCAATGTGTTTATTTGATGTTGTTGTTGCTTTATATGTTTAAAATTTTGAAAAAAATGAATATATTTTGTATTTTTTTATGTTTGTCATGGTTTTCTGATTTTTTGCGACTTTTTCTGAAACAATGTTTTCCGGACCCTCGTCAACTTTTTGCCGATGTCGAATTTTTCAACAATGAGTGACATTGACCCAAGGGCTGAGAAATGAGGGTTTGTGGATCATATATTATTTTGGGTTTAAAAACTCACTTTCAAATCTAACAATAAGCCTTTATAGGAGACCTTTCAGTGCTCCTGCTTTATAATGACATCATTGTACTCAACAACCCCTTTGACCTACTATTGTGGTCATTAGCTAGACATTAATAAAATTGTCTTATCTTATCTTATCTAGATGGCATTCTTCAGGTAAGCCTTGCACCATCCTAGTGCAGATTTTGTACATTTCAATTTTTTTGAAAAATGTTAATACTATTTTTGTTCTTTGGGTCTAGTTAAAGTGGATTTTTGCATACCTATGTGCATCATAATCGACTGAAAGTGGATATTTTTCTTAGTAATTAGGGATACTTATATTGGGATGATCAAACAAGGAATAAATTTGTATGTAATTTTTGTCATAAGGAGGGATATTTTTTTTCCTAAGGAAAACCTTGTAGGATTTTCCTTTTTTCAATTGATTGAGCTATTCCTTGGAGCTTCACAAGGAGGGATATGTCTCCAAGTCTTTCATGGCTGGCCTTCAGAAATTTGAAAAATTTGTAAAAGTAACAAGTTTTGATAAAGATATTTTAGACAATACTACTCAAACTTTTTAGAGTGCACATGAGGTTGTGCACTCTGCACATGGGTCCGATCTGTTGTGACAATCCCTTTATCAAAGTATGATTTCATCAATTTTTCATTTCAAGTTTTTTGGATCAAGTACTTGGGTCCTTATTCTAATGTATTGTCTAGAAAATCCATTTTAGTTTGGATGTATCTGTGCAGATCCCCACGGTATTTCAGAACCAAATGTCATTCAGAGTCTTTGATACCCAAATTGGTGCACAAGGTATGGAAGGTATTGGTGAAATCCAGAACTGCTTGGCCCCTCTCTTGCCGCAGTGTGGTCCATCTCATGTATTGTTCATCATAGTTTCCAATAGGGTAATATTGTTCCTTTACTGCATCCACAAAAAATTCCCAAGTGGGCTCGACCCCATATATTCAAGACTCCTCTCTGGAACTTTTCTCTCAGTAAGTTTCCCACCAATGTTTGACACGGGGGAGAGCCTTAAGGAGTGCATAGGTGATATTTTCCCTGTCAGAGAAATTATGAACAACGAAATAACCTTCTAGCAGATTTAACCATTTTTCTAGGGCATCTCCATCTATCTGTCCTTCAAATAAAGGAATATCAAAATGAACTTGTACCTTTAAATGCAATGTGCCTCCAAAGTGGTCGCTTGATGAAGATGTGCTTGTTGTTATAGGCATGCATTGAAGGATGTGAGAAAAAATCTCCATCATTTTGTCCCTCTGTTGCATGAGAGCTTGCTTAAGAAACATATTAATATAATCACTTGCTCTGTCGTTTTTATTTTCTTTCACCATGGAGGGTTTCTTGGGCATGCGAGAGTGATTTTCCTCAAGAGAGACAAGATCGACACCCAAATTTCTATACCCAGACCTCGTCGGGGACATGCACTGAAAAAAGATCAAGAGCAACATGCTCTGATACCACTAATCCAGATTATTTTTGGCACGAAATGAGAGCGGAGATATAATAAATAAATGTACAGAGATATCTCAGATATCCAATAATATAACATAAATGTATCAGAGATGCAACCATAAACACAAAGATACAATAACACACAATTTTCTATTAATGAGAGAAAATGTACAAAGACTGTAAAAATACAAAGTGAAAGACTCGCTAGAATGGTGGCAGCTTATCTCTGAGAAGAGATGCTTCCACTACTCACATTCGCAAGAAGATAATTTTACAATGAGGCTCAAAAGGTCTTTTTATCATAAATAAAATCCAAAACCCTAACCCCGGAAGATGAAAATCCAATAGTTTTGTGGACCCCGTTTTGGGTAGTTTGGTGTATCAACTTCCTGTGGGTGTAACTTTGGCATACGATCTCCATTTGGGGCACACGATAACTCGTTGGAAAGGCATATTCGAGGAGATTCATTTTGGGGGCTCAATATGAGACTTTGACTATCATTGAGAAGCTCGATCCTGAAAAACCTTCATTTAGGCCCTTAAAATGGCCCCAGAAGTTAAAAACTGCTAAAAATAGTAAATTGTCGAATGTAAATGTGTTGAACCTGCACAAAATAGATCTATATGGAAAATACTACACACATTTGCAGAGAGAAATTGAGAAAGAATAAGAAGGAGAGAAATAATAAAAGAATTCTCATTAATCGTAATGAATAATGAATAATTTACACATTATATACTCTATATAACTCAACCAATGTGCAATGGAGGAGAACCAATGTGCCATCGTGGTGGTATAGAGTGATTTGGACACACCAACAGTTATGGGAGTGAGCTGTCACCTAGTCTAGTCTCTCAGGAAGTTACGAGAGTGAACTGCTACCTAGCTGAGTTAACTAGTCAACTAGTCTTTAGTTAACTGACTGAACAGAGAGTAGTGAGGAGTAGATCAATGAATCAAGGGTAATGTTCCAGTATGGTGATGATCCCAAGGAAAGTGCGCATTATCATGGTGATGATCCCAATGTTGCATGGTGACAAAACTAATGCAACATCTAAACTCAACTCAACTAGTCAAACTGAAGTGGCAACTGAAAGAGAATATTCTCCAGGTGGAATATTCTCCCCTAAAATATAGGAGACTGGATAATGACTAATTATGACTAATAAACAAGGAAAAACCTTAGGAAAAACAAATCCTAGGTGTATGTGAAGTAACTCCAACACCCCCCCTGAACATCACTTTGGTGAAAATAAATAATGGGTCTCGACAACGAGGCCATGTTGGGTACCCAAATACAAAAGATACACT
>ML787194.1:383655-426148 GCA_009831015.1 Picea engelmannii
GGAAATTGTGTCCTTCACTCCAAGATGACTTCACAGAGAATGGAACTTATGCTCAGTGAAGGTCTTGGTGAAGATTTATATTATCTGTTTTGCTAAAGGACATAACTGTAAGTTGATGATACCCTCGTATAATAAGTCCCGAATTTAGTGAATGTGGATCTCGATGTGCTTCATCCGCTGCCTCTGAACTGGATCTCTGCAGAACTTCAGAGTGCTCCGGTTGTCACACTAGATGACGATGGGCCGGTGAAACTGAATTCCTAAATCAATGAGAAAATGTTGTAGCCACATAGCCTGAATGGTTATGTTAACTACCCCTCTGTACTCTGCCTCGGCTGAATATAGAGAAATGGTAGATTTCTTATTGCTCGACCAACATATAGGCTCGGAACCAAGACTAAGTGAGTAACCAGATGTGGACTTGCGATCAGTGCTATCGCTAGCCCATTCAGAATCAGTAAACCCGATGAGATATAATTTAGAGTCCGCTGCATAATGAATCCAAAATGTGATGGTTCACTGTAGGTATCTAAGGATATGCTTTGAAGCCTTCCAATGTAGCTCAGAAGGCTCCTGCATGAACTTGGAAATTGCTCCAACTGCATAGGAGAGGTATGGTCTGGAGTGTGTGAGATACAACAAGCTCTCCACTAGCTGTCTATATAGTGTGTTGTCAACTAGTGGAGTCTCCCTGCCATCCTCAAGTTTGATTCCTGATAGGAAAGGAGTCGGAGCAGACTTGTAGTCTTTCATGTGAAATCTCTCAAGGAGATCTCACGCATACTTTACCTGAGACAGTTTGATGCTTGATGCATATTGACTGATCTCGAGTCTAAGGAAGAAGTGCAGTGAACCCATGTCCATCATCAAAAACCTATCATGTAGAATCCTCTTGACTACAACAATCACTGAAGTCGAGTAACCAGTGATCAACAAATCATCAACATACAAAACTAAGAGTAGAAGTGAATCAGCCATCCTGAGCATATAGACATTCAGGTATGATTTACAACGTATAAAGTTCTCTGACAACATGTAGGATTCCATCTTGGCATACCATGCCCTTGGAGCCTTATTGAGGCCATAAAGGGACTTCTTCAGTTGACAGACCAAAGATGAGTCCTATATAAATCCCCGGGGCTACTCCATATAGATCTCCTTAGAGATATTACCATGAAGAAATGCATTCTTCACGTCCATTTGATGGACTTCCCATCCCTTGGCTACCACAATGGCAAGTTTCAATTGTATGGAATCCATCTTCGCTACTAGAGTGAAGGTCTCATCATAGTCAATACCATGCACCTATTGAAATCATTCAAAAACAAGACTGGATTTGTATCTGCTAATCTGTCCATCCACTGCACTCTTGGTCCTATAGACCCATCTGCATCTGACAAGTTTCCTCCGAGAAGGAAGGGGAAACAGATCCCAAGTCTTGTTCTCGAGGAGGGAGTTTTACTCCTCCTGGATGGCAGATTCCCAAAAGGGATTTCCAACATCCTCGTCATAAGACTGTGGATCTGAAGACTGAACCAAGAAAAGATGCCTGGAGGGAAATTGTTCAGTGGCAGTGAGTGAAATAGGAGGATCCTCGAAATCAGACCGAGTCCTCCTAGTATTGGCTAGATCACTAACGATATCCCCTACATCCTGAAGAGTAGTATGTGCCCACTCGGGCCTCTGCTCTGGCTCTGTAACTGCATCCCGATGCTCTAAATATGCATCTGACTGTACTAACCCTATATCTAAATCATCTGAGTCCTTTGAATCGAAACTCTTGTTTGAAGAAGATTTAGCATGTGCATGCTCATCATCTCAGATAGGTGGAAGAATGAAGTTGTCTGCATGCAGCTGCTGAGGTACATGTGAGACACTTTCCTCGATTTGGACACTATGCTCAATGATGAGTTGGTCTGAGGAAAGATCAATAAGCCTATATCCATTCACACCATCAGGGTATCCAACAAAAATACACTCCGTGCTCTGTGGATCAAGTGCCTTCCTCTTTTCAGAGGGAATCTAGGCCCATGCACGTGAAACGAAAATGCGAAAGTGGGCCACTTCTGGTGTGAGGCCGCTCCAAGACTCATAGGGGGTCTTATCCTTGACATATCTATGGGGATATTTGTTTTGGATGTATGTTGAACAATTAAGTGATTCAACCCATAGTCTCTGTGGTAGTGACTTTGCATGCAACATGCAAGATGCCATCTCCTTTAGAGATCAACAACCTCGTTTTGCTGCGGAGTATAGGGAGATGTGTGCTACAACTGAATCCATGCCTCACGAAAAATATTATGGATCTCATGATTGACATACTCTCCCTCGTCATTAGTTTGGAGAACTTTGATCTTCTTTCTGTACTGTGTCTCAACCAGGGCTTTGAAATCTTTAAGGTGTTGAAAGACCTCAGATTTTTTTTGGAGAAAGTAGATCCATGTAAAATGTGAGAAATCGTCAACAAAAATGAGAACAAACCTCACTTTTCTGATGGATGGATGTGAAAAAGGACCCATAATGTCATTGTGGATCAAATCTAAAGGTGCAGAGGCTCTCTAAGACTTTCCCTTGTCGAATTTTTCTTGAGGGTGTTTTCCGAAAACACATCCCTCACATACTCCCTTGGAGAAATGGATGTCTGGTAGACCATAAACCAATATTTACTTGCTAAGATGTTGCATGTATCTGAAATTCAAATGTCCAAACCTTTCATGCCATATCCTACTACTTTCGTCAGCATGAGTAAGCAGTAAAGAAAAATTAGGTTCAATGAATTCAAAAAATGTATACAATCTAGACTGATGATTTACCTCACTGGTAGCAACCCTGGAGTTGGTTTTCATGTCCCATATGTCCACAACATTTGGTGTGAATATGAATTTCTTTCTAGTGCTATAATTCATCATATGATACATAGAAAGAAGGTTGACGGAAATTTTGGGAACGTGAAACACATTCTTGAAGCTTCTGTTGGTGAGTTCAATCTTTCCTTTGGCGGTGACTTCGACAGAAGAGTTGTCCCCCATAAGAATAGGAGGACATTTGCATGCATCCAATGAATAATATACTGCTTTTTTGGCATCCATGTGATGTGATGCTCCTGAATCTACGATCCAAGCATCAGGAGAAGAGTTGATGGCAATCAAGGCATGGCTAGAATTGTCTTTCTTGGGATTCTGATCTTCTGGGTTCTTCTTCTTGGCACCCTCGGGGATGCGATCTCCAAGGTTGTTTTTCTGAAGTATTTGAGTCATTATATATTTTTTTTTTTGCATGCATGTGGATTCTAGATGGAATCCTTTGTGACAATATGTGCATTTCTCCCCTTTTCTTCCCTTTTCCCCTTTGGATCTGGAGGCATCAGTGAAGGGTTTTGTGTACCCTTCCCTCTTCAGATGTGCATGATATTTCCTTTTGTCTTTATATTTATATTTCTAATATTTGTGGCTTCCATCTTGCACAATGAATGCATGTGCCCTTGGGCCTTTGATTGTGCCCATGTTGATGAGCTTGGTTTTCTCTTGTGTCAGGGATTTGATAAATTCATCAAGAGAAGGCATCTTCCATGTGACTCCGGAGGAAAATCTGTCGTGACTGAGTTTGGAGAGAATGGTGAAAACCATTTTTTTCTCCTCCAATTTATCAACCCCGCAAGTTTGAGTTGTGACAGTAAATCCTTGAATTTTGTAAAGAAATCTTTTATATTGTCAAATCTTTTTTAATCCAATGTGAGCAATTACACCTCCAACATGTGTCCCCTCATCTCATCATGTTTTCCAAAGATCCCTTCCAAGGTGGTTCAGGCTTCATTGGGAGTCTTATAGGAAGATATGTGAAAAACGAGATCATGAGAAATAAGACTGCAAATTGTTCTGAGTGCTTCATCCATTCGATTTAAGTACTTGGATTTTTCTATGTCTTATGTCGGTTCTATATATGTATTCAAGGTTAAATTGTACAATCCTTTGTTTGAGAGATGTATGGCTATTTTCTCCTTCCATGCAAAGTAGTTGTAAGGTGTAAGAATGAATTCATTTTGGAAATCCATCTTTCCGTTGTCTTCAATCTTTTGTACCTGCAAAAATATTTGGTGTAGCTTTTGCTTAGCAGTTTGTCGACTCTGATACCATGTAAATGTGTTGAACCTAGAAAAATAGATCTAGCTAGAAAATGCTACACACATTTGCAGAGAGAAATTGAGAAAGAAGAAGGAGAGAAAGAATAGAAGAATTCTCATTAACCGTAATGACTAATGAATAATTTACACATGATATACTCTGTATAACTCAACTAATGCACACTGGAGGAGAACCAATGTGCCATAGTGGTGGTCTAGAGTGATTTGGACACACAACAACAGTTACGGGAGTGAACTGCCACCTAGTCTTATCTCTTAGGAAGTTACGGAACTGAACTGCCACCTAGCTCAGTTAACTAGTCAACTAGTCTTTAGTTAATTGACTGAACAGAGAGTAGTGAGGAGTAGATCAAGGAATCAAGGGTAATGCGCCAGTCTGGTGATGATCCCAAGAAAAGTGCGCATTAGCATGGTGATGATCCCAATGTTGCATGGTGACAAAACCAATGCAACATCTAAACTAGACTCAACTAGTCAAACTGAAGTGTCAACTGAAAGAGAATATTCTCCAGGTGGAATATTATCCCCTAAAATAGAGGAGACTGGATAATGACTAATTATGACTAATAAACAAGGAAAAACCTTAAAAAAAATCCTAGGAAGAAATGCATCTACTACTCGCATTCACAAGAAGATGATTTTACAATGAGGCTCCAAAGGCCTTTTTATCATAAATAAAATCCAAAACCCTAACCCCGGAAGATGAAAATCCAACAATTTTCTGGACCCCGTTTTGGGTAGTTTGGTGTATCAACTTCCTGGGGGCGTAACTTTGGCATACGATCTTTGTTTGGGGCGCACGATAACTCGTTGGAAAGGTATTTTCGAGGAGATTCATTTTGGGGGCTCAAGTTGAGCCTTTGGTCATCATTGAGAATCTCTATCTCAAAAAACCTTCATTTAGGCCCTCAAAATGGCCCTGAAAGTTAAAAACTGCTAAAAATAGTAAATTGTCGAAATTGCCAGAAAACTATTTTGAGCTAGATGGAAAAGGTGGGTGGCCATCGATATCCACCTAGATCATCTCATCCTCCTATTAGTCCCTAAATTTGCACTTGACTATGAGAGGGCAAGCTAGGGCATCATCAAGTTATTGCAATGGTATTTTATAAAGGGTTTTCTGAATAGGTTTTAGAAAATGGTTGAAAGATGGCTCAAGGATTCAATAAAATATATAGCTCAATGTAAAAGGAAAATAAACATCCCACTGGATTAGTAAATGACATACACTTTAACATATCAGATGGTAATGTAAATAAAGAAAGGAAGATATATGAGTATCCAATTTGTCAACTCACACATGGATTTCTCATTCCCAAATATCATTAAGAAATAAGAACATGTACTTGAAAACAATCTTAATTATGAACAAAGACAGTAAATTTTTCACCGAGTCACTCAGAATCAAGAAATCATATGCTTTGTAACAGCATAAATGCAGTCAACTAAGAAAAGAAACAGATAATAATATGAAAAGAAAATCTAACCATCAAAATGCCTTTTCCATTTAGTTCTAATATGAAAACATTGTATTTGTCTTACAGTGGAGTCTTTACAAAAATAGCCCTTGATTTCCCAATTGATCGACCTTTTACTTCTCCTTCTACCCTGTTTATATAGAAATAATACATATTTATCAAGATCCAAAAGAAATGGATTTGAAAACCTCCTCATCTATATTTAGTTTCTTGCTTCAAATAATCAAGGAGAAGATCATATCTAATCTCCAAGTCGAATTGATGAAGTGGCTTGTCAACTGTTGTCCATGAGATTGTTTTAGGAAAATAAATATGGAAAATTCTTGAAAAATAGGGTCTAAAAATATCTTTGTATCTCCCAAATGGTGATTACTGTGTAAAATACGAGAGGGGTTTTTGTGAAGGGGCCCGTTCCCAACAAAAACCTATTTTTGTTTCCAAAAATTCATCTCCAGGTGCTTTGAAACCTCTCCCTAAATCCGTCACTAAAACATGAAATCAGTTAATGTGAAATCTCTGAAAATAGGCCTCAAAGATATATTTGAAACTCTTAAACTGTGATAGTTATGTAAAAACCAAAACAATTTTTTTGAATGGGTCCATTCCCCCAAAAAACCTCTTTTGGTTTCAAATAATTTATCTCCATCATTTCAGAAACCACTCTTGAAGATAAAGCCTAAAATAGGAAAAACAAAGTATTTCATGTATTTGGTTTTTGTCTTTCTTCTTTTTGTTTCCATCCTGAACTTTGGGTGTTCTTCAACTGGAGCAGGTAGATTTAGTTTAATGGAGGTTTGGTGTTTTCTCAATTTAATTTCATACTTTGAAGATGATCCACTACCAAACCCCTCTCCTTCAACACTTTTTGATTTTTCAATTTTTGGAAAATCTTGTAATTTTTTGGAAAATTTTTCAATTTTTCTCATCATCATATGTACCTTTGAGTGCAGATTTAGTGACTGAAACTGATCTTATGGTTTCCCTAGTTACATGTCTCACTGAACACTGTGCAATTTGTTTTCCTTTTTCACGTTTTTTTCCTTTGTTCCTCATATTCCTCGTCTAACCTGTGTGAAGAAGATGTCATGGTATGTTTTTTAACCTCTTTCTTAGTATATTCTGAATTGTCTTCTATGATAATAAGGTTTTCCTTCTTGATAGAAGGATGAAACATGGCCTTTGAATTCAGCCTGAATTTTTTTGCAACCCTGATAGAATTTCTTCTAGGGTATTTAGATACAAGTTTCTTCTTCTTACTCTGTTTCTTACCCTTTGCAACCCTTTTTCCTGGAGACTATTTCTTCTGATTAGATGGAGTTTGGAATGGGCTTGTGGTCTAATCTTCGAGCTCATCAGGTTCCTCTTTAATGTCTAGCTCAAAATGGACATTAGTCTCTTCATCAATTTTAAGTTTTTTACCTCGACCTGTAGTGATTTTCTCATTAATTTTACCCATAGGAAAATCACCAATTGCTTGTTGTGTTTGTAACTTTCTCTTACCATCACGCGTTATCCTAGCTGCAAGGGAGTTTTCTTTCATCAAAACCTTAGTGGATTGAGAATCCTTTTTACCTTTTCCAGATTTCTTCTCCCTATCAGTTTTAGACTTAGTTTCTTGTGGTTTAGGTTTTAGTCACTGAATTAACTAGTCCCAAGACCTCTAAACTTCATTTAAAGAAAAGACTACCAACGTTTTGATCAGCCCTTGATGAAAAAGACTATTCTTTGTTGTTGCGGGATGTGATTGAATCCTCTTAGACATCTTAGATAGGCCTTTTAATAAGAAGTAAGGTAGATTAAGAGGGTAGTGACCATTCACATGAATTAACAATCTAATATGATACAGATGAACCAAAGAAAATATGCCTTTGCATGTAATGTACCTGTGAATGATCAACATAGGAGTATGCCATTCTTTCCTTACCCACTTGTGTGGGATGCCTTGGCTCCAATTGGGGTTTTTATTTTCTAGAATTAAAAATTGATTTACAAACTCCATAACTAAATTTTCTTTCTTCCACCATATTTCCCCATATACTGGTAATTTGCAAGCTTTAGATATGGAATGCTCTGTTATGTGCATGAGGAGTTTACCAACCACATATTCGAAACCATCGAAATTATGTGCAAAGGTCATAGAAATCTTCTCATCATGACCCTAAAATGTCGAGAAGAAGTCGAACCAGCCTGCATATTTAAAATTTTGTGCCATCTGAGGAAAGGTTTCGAGTAATTATGTCCCTTCTGGATCCAATCTGGTTATCTACCCACTCTTTTGGGGTGCCATGACACCGATATAATTCTGTAGGAAATTTTTGAGAATGTCGAGGGTTTGATCACCAACTTTCGAGGCATGTTGAATTCTAAGAGTTATCTGTTTACCTGCAATGCATGTATAGAATGATAGACATACTAAAAATAGGTGGATTACGATTTCATTCATATGGAATAATAATCGAGCGTGTTGATTTGATGTCAAGGTGGTGAGTACAACCCGATCCTCCGAGTTAGCTGTCATCATGAGAATTACAACCTAAAATAGATCATACAGAGATATGTAGATCCTCTAGAAATGATTTCAAGTATTAAAACACGATCTCAGGAAGGTGGCGCATGCAGAACTATCATTACTCCTGGTGTTGCAAGAATAACATTATTCTTGTAGTGCCCTTTCCACTTTGATAAATTTGAAAATTAAAACAAGGGAAAGGACAAGTGATGTGATAGAAATCCTTTTATATCATATCCTAACTTTTAAAAACTTAAAAACATTTAAAATGTGCATAAAAGAATGAAAACAAGCTTTCAAGCCAAGAAGGGAAAAAACATAGTTTAACAAAAATCATGAAAAATGGGTAGAATAGGGATTAAGGACACCCAATCAATAAAAAACAAGGTTAAGGACTAACACCTCCAGTGGAGTCTTTTGATTGTGGAGTCGCTAGGTGAAAGATTGCAGTGACTATGTGTTTTTGGCTTTTGTTCACCATAAAACATCAGATCTAATCGTTGTCATTCTCCTAGGGAAATATTGCTTTGTTACTCCATTCCAAGACAATGGTGCCAGAAGATGTTGGTCCTAAGGTCTGCACCCGAATGCTAAAGGGTAGAGCCTAACCACCTCAAGTTTTGGAATGATTAGGTTTTTATGAAATGATTTTATTGGTCGGCTGATAAATGGGTTTTCAAGGGTAGAGAAGTATCTTGGGCTATCTAAAACTATAAATGTAAGGTTTCCTTTCATTGGTGGCATACATCATGGTGAGAAGACACAGATATGAGGACATAAAAAAAAAAATACAAACAAGCAAACCATTAGTTACTTGTTGTATGAAATTTCATATTTGAAATGATATTCTAGATCTTAAACTTGTATCTAGATACAAATCCTCCAAACATGTTGCATTACAACAAATTTTTTACTAAAGCAATAGATGAAGTCGGGTTGCATGACAATAAAGGGTTCACTAAAACAATAGCTGAAAGGAACATAAACAACACTTTGTATACATTTCCAATTTGCATCCAAATAAGATAAGAAGATATATGAGATTTGAAAAAGATAACGCAATTTGTCACCGAAAGTTATATTCACCAAGTGGGAAACTTAAACACGTTTTTCTTCAAGGTCCAACCACAATCCTTATGCTTGATCCCCCAAAAAATTAACCCTATTACATTCAAAAATCTTTCTATTTATCATTTTTCCCCAAGAGAGTTCGACCACCTATCTCATCTCTAAACTTTTAGTTTATCTTTACATCACAATCAAACTCTTTGGGTACAACTTCACTTGTCACTTCTTAATTACAAACTGAAAACATTTGTTTGAACTGAGTGAAAGTGTCAGTTCATAATCTTCTCCTTAATTCGACCTCAAAAAACATTGTTTTTATCAAAAGATAACTACTTATTACAAGTGGCAACAATGCCTCTAACTAGACCTAAACAAAATCATATTAGTGCAACTAGAGATGATTTTTTGATAGCTAAAGTAGAACAAGATCATAGCAATAAGTCTTACCAGGTTCTTTCTGGTTGTCAACTTTGCATGGATTCCCACGTACACCAAAAAATGGAGACCAACCTTGAACACTAGAACAAAACTCACCCAGAATTTGGTGAATTTCTGGGAAAACCGACCTCAAATATATCTTCGATTCTCTCAAACCATGATACATGTGTAAAACCTGAGATAGGTTTTTGTGCAAGGGCCCATTCCCAACAAAATATCTTTCAGTTTTAAAAAATGCATTTCCATATGTTCAGGAGGCACGTCTAAAGACAATGACAAAAACAGGAAAAAACAAAGCATTTGGTGAATTTATGGAAAAATGGCTTCAAAGGTCTCTTCGTTTATCGCAAACCGTGATACTTATGTACAATATGAGAGAGGTTTTTGTGCATGGTCCCATTCCCCCAAAAAAACTCTTTCATTTTTCAAAAATGCATTTCCATATATTCTGGAGGTGCACCCAAAGACAATGACAAAAACAAGAAAAAACAGAGCATTTTCAAACAACTTGGGCAGTTCCTTTTGATTTTTCTCCTGTAGGTTTTGATACTTCCTTTGTAGATTTGAATGTTGCACTTGAAGAGATTGATATTTTTTTTGCAGCTCATAGATTTCTTTCTTCATTCTAACATTTTGTTGACTGGTGCTTTCCACCTGTAGTTTGCTATCTTCCATTTCCTTGATCTTAGGCTTGGCCTCAATTTTCACTTTTTTCTCACCTTTAAGCTCATGCTTGGGTTTTCTCTCAGGTTTGTCATCAAAGGTGTCTTTTACAGGTTCATTCTCCATCAACATTTTCCCCTTTGTCTCTAGTTTGATCTCCTCTAAACATTGTTTTGGTACATGCTCTGTTTTTGGGCGCATACCCTAAAAATTGTGCTCAGGGTATGGACTATTGTCCACAAGATCTTGCTCTAGTTTTGCATAAGCAATGTACTCTGTTTCTAGGACAACATGTTTGACCCCTAAGGTCTCTCCTTTTCTATTTTTCTTCCTAGTCTTTCTGTTAGGTTTGATTAGCATTCTTGGGACTTGGATTCCCTCCCTTCCTTAGGAGATTCTTCACCTTAGAACTATTATCGGACTAATCTGCCTCTTCCTTTGTTGTTTGGTTGTCTTTGATTTGGGGTCTTTGTCTATTTTCAAAGTAGTGGACATAGTTTCAGCTTCACGAGGTTCAGGGAATGATTGGACTGGTGAGTTGGCCTGTCTTTCTCCCCTCTTGATATAATTCTTGACATAAACCTTGCCACTGTTGCTTCTGTGGAGAGTGGTGATCATATGTATGCGTTGTTTCGGGTTTAATTACTAGCTGCAATAATAACCACACACACAACCCTGCAATAATAATAACTTGAGGCACAAACATATATGATCTTTAGCATGAATTTTCTAATGATGGTTAAAATGGTGGAAACACACACGATCTCGAGTGCACAAAGAGATGCAAACACATGTGAGGCACCAAAACACCTTAATTCAAACTTTTAAATATTTTTTGAATGTTAAAACTTATAAACCAACATGTTTTCTTATGTTTGCAAGAATAGGGGCATTCTTGCAATCAATGTCTTTTTGCATCAAAAGGCCTAAATTAGCATGTTTGCAACCCAATAGTGACATAACCATGGTGATGTATTTTTTTTTAATTCAAATCATGTCTTGTATTGACCTTATAAAGAGAAAGGAAATGATGAAAAACAAGATAAAAACAAATTACAATGACCCAACACACCATTGAAGAGAAACTAAGTAAAATTTAGGTTGACAGATGTATGGGTTGATGGAGGAATAGGGGGAAGAGGCGTAGACCTAGGATTTAACAACTAGCAAGGGATATGTGTAGTAGTGAAGGGGGTCACTCATGTGTTGTGCAAGCTAGCATAAGGGCCCTTGGAAATCATGTAAGCCTTACATTTAGTGAGGAAAATAATTTCTTATTGAGAGCACCATGAGAAGTTGTTAATTGCCCATATTTACTAAAACTTTTTCCAAATTTTCCCTTGTGGTATCATGGTTTGGCTTGGGGGTGTCCATATATAGAAAGGCAAAGTACATATTTTCCTATGGTTAGGTGGAATATCACTCACCCTCAATCAATTTTCTTGGTATCTTTAACCTAAGATAAGTTCTTCTAATTTTGTTCTAAATATTTACTAATAGCCAAGTTAAATGATGAATTTGTTTCTTTCCATGTATGAGTTGTATTGTTAGCATAGAATTGATAATACATTGTGGAAATAACAATTGTTTTCATAATTGAAATTCATGTCTGCAAGCTTGATGCATTTCCATATTGATTGTATTAACGAATTGACCTTGCATTTAATTTATAATGCCATGAAGAGGAAATTTATAGCTGCATTTAGAATGAATTCTTAAATGGAAGGAAATGATCCTTAATAATCATTTTACAACATTTAAGATATGTAATCCATAAATGGTGTATATTCATGGATATTGTTGGTTATGAGAGTTAGAATGCAAGATATAGCTTAGTAATGGAGTTAACTGGAATGATAGTATTGAGTCTTTGTAGTAGACATTGTTACCCCTTCTCACCTAGGAATAAATAGAGGAGATCACTCTCCATGATCATCCACATTGTAGTCAGTGATACCAGAGATGTTGATCAAATTTCTCCACAACAACATCCACTTAGGTGCCCCCCCCCTCATCATTGCTAAAATCATTTAATTGATCAACATGATTCATTCGATTATGGCGATTCAACACACATGAGGTACATTAGTCATTGTTGTATATAAAATGCCACATTTAATACATTAGGCATTTAGGTGAGGATCATGAGTTGAAGTGAGATAATGGATCACGATGCTTGGAAGTTATGATTTTTTCATTGTTTCACCTTGGTGGCCATCATATGTGTCCTAGTCAAATCTTGTCACTCCTGGGAAAAATGGGTACTATAGGGAGGCCTTCATAGGGGTAATGCACCATTCCTTTTCATAATTAACATTTTTCATATTTATTCCTTCTATTGTCCTACCTTCTGGAAATGGTACTTGTTACATGTATCTTAAAATGGTCTGTGCCTTCATCCTTATATGAGAATAAGGGGCTAGAATGCGCGAGGTTGATGCAACTGGTAAGAAAGAATGTTAAGAGCATGTTATAAATTCAAAATGCAAAAGATAAAAATGGGATATAAATGACAAATCAAAAACCAAAATTCAACTTGAGCTCTACCCCCTCACTATTTGGTGATCGCCCCAAGTACTAATGAACAAAATGGATATCAAATTAAAAGTACTTAATTAATCACAGTAAAAATAAATAAATGAAGAAACCTAAAAGAGGTCTTGCAAAGAAATAAATGAATAATCAAAAGGAAAGAAAGGGGTTTGGAATAAGCACACTGTCAAGGAAAGGGTAGTTGAAGAACCAAGTGTTCCCTCTACAAAGGTGTTCATGGAGATGAACCCACTTGTGTCCTTGTATGTCAATGACACCATGACCATGAAGTAAACCCCATGCCACGTCATTCACTTACACTTACACTTTGATGGATTTCTTTGGAACTACTTGTTAGTTTTTTGTAGGTTGGAGGCACTTCTGCATTGGTCGTGCCTAGCATGCAGAAGTGACTGAGCAAATGCTTCTCTCTAGTGACTTGAATTTATAAAGTTAAGTGGGGTGTTTTATTATTTAATGAGTAAAAGTGACTTTATAAAGTTTGAGTGACTTAAGTTATTTAATTCATACCAATGTGAGAATAAGTCATGTCCATTGATCTTATGGGGAAATATTAAATCTTAGTCATTGAGATCTAGGGTTAGAGATGTTACTCATTAATGAGTTTATAAAAGCAACATTTGAGAAAGATGGGGCAAATTTTTTCAAAGAGAGATTGAGAGAAGAGATGAAAGAAAGAGAGAAGGAGCAACATAGAAGGATAGGTGCAAATCCCAAGGAGAATAGGGGGCACACATCCCAAGAAGAGATGAACATTTAATACTAGTCTGTACAACATTAAAGGAGGGTCGTATAATATGGATTTAGCAAGGTTGTACAATTGTTTTTATGCATAAAAATCGAGGCAAGGTTTTCACAGATTTCAAGGCAGTTTGTGAGTGCATTTATTGTTGTAGGTTGGTCGTACAGAACATGACCATACAACAGAGATTTTGGAATAGCTTTCGAGGTATTTTTTGTTGTTGTGTTGACTGTACAGGTCATACAACAGATTGACACATTTTTCAAGGTATATTGGAACTGAGATTGAAGTGAACTGTTGGCAGTTTTTTCTATATAAGCACTGTGTATTTATTGCTGAAAACGATTGTTGTTGTAACTCTGAAATTTATGTGAGTTCATTAATATAATCTCTCTTGGGTTGGTTTTCCCTTCGGGGTTTTTCTTGGGGAAATTGCCCAAATATATTTGAGTCAAATATGTGCTTGATATGTGTCTATTGTTCATTTATTTCAACTACAAATTTCTTAGTCATTTGTATTTCTTCTCATAAAATATAGTTGAATGTTTTGGGTTTAAATGCATTATTGTTGAAGTTTTATTGGATACATAAATAAGAGTTTGTTTAAGTGTTTGATGAAATCTCTACAAGAGTAAAATTAGTTTGTAGGTGAAATTTCTATAGGGTATCAGAGCTTGGGCTTTGAGTTTCAATGGACAAGTTTTTGGCTCTTGGATTGCAGTGATTTGTAGGGGTTCTTGCTAGGAAGAAAGAAGAGAAAAAGATTATTGGTTAGTTGGACAATGATAACTTCCAATATTAGGTATGAGGATAGGTTGGAGAGAATATCCAACTACCTGCAATGGAAGGTGAGGATTGTAGTTGTTTTCAGGGAGAAAAAGTTGTGGAATTTTGTGAGTACTACAGTGATAGTTCCTTCGTTAGATCCCATTTCCCTAGACCTCCATGAGGTGAAACAAGCAAGGGGGGAAAGAATAATCCTGGATGAAGTGAAGGACCACATGATCCTACATTTCATTGAGAAGTTGACAACAAAGACAATGTGGGATGCACTGAAAAACTTTTACGAGAACAAGAAGATGACCCTAAGGGACAAGATCCACAACACTAGGATGACCAAGGGAGAGAGTGCAGCCTCCTATCTTACCATGATCAGTCAGGTGAAGGATGAGTTGGGTATTATTGGTGAGACTATTCTAGACTCGGAGACGATGCACATATCCCTAAATGGCTTCACCAAAGAGTGGGATGTGTACATGAAGTGTGTGGTGGGTAGAGAGAACTTTCCCTCTTAGGAAAGGCTATGTGATGATTTTACTAAGGAGGATATCTGAGAGGGATCTCAGAGTAGAGATCAAGAGAAGACAGAGGGTGGTGTAGACAAGGATAATGTTGCTATTGTGGGAAAGAACAAATGAAAGAAGAAGGACATGAGAAAAGTGAAATGCTTTTCATGTCATAAGACTGACCACTACGCTAGTCAATGTCCAAACAAGAAGAAGGGAAAGAAGGATGTAGAGGTATCAACATCATTTTAGGTTGTTTATTTTGTTGAGAATCTTGAGAAATAATTTTCTCTGATGACTTGTCTTTCAGGAAGTGATTGTTTATTGTGTGAGGACATTGAAGCAAGGTTTGTGGAAAGTGGTGCATCTCGACATATGACGAGAATGAGGTTGGTGTTCCTTAGTTTTTTATAGAGAGACTTAGACTACCATGTGGGTTGTGGAACTAGTACCATGCATGTAGTAAAGGGGGTTGGATGTGTGAGATTCCAACTAGAGTCAGTAGGATTTTTGGAGGTGGCTGAGGTATTGTTTGTTCTAGAGTTGTTGATAAATTTCCTCTCATTGTCAACTTTGGAGGATGACGAATGTGGAGTTGTGTTCTATCATGGACATGTGTTCCTATGGCCAAAGGGAGCTACTCTAGACACAAAAATAGTGCTTGGTGTCAAGTATGATAGGTTATACATTTTGTTGGTTTAGCTTGTGGTTGGATCCAATGGATTCCTAGATTTAAAGTCGGCATTAGTATCAGAGACTGGTAGTTGTGAGGCATCTTCCAATACAGTCAAAAGACTTAGCTGGTATGAGATGACACAGTTGGATTCTCAGAAGAGTGAGGTGACTCATAGGAGCATGTACTGGATGGACATGTCTCGAGATCATATTTTGGTGTAGGTAGGAGCAAGAGCTTCCAGTTCAGAGGGAGTAACTACAACAACATATGAGATGATGGGGTTGGAGGCAAATCCAAGTGGCGGTTCCAAAAGTACCTCCCTCACTAAGAGGGAGTGTTAGTTTTTTGTATCTCAGAGGTACTTTTGCATTGGTCGTGCCTAGCATGCAGAAGTGACTGAGAAAACTTCTCTCTCTAGTGACTTGACTTTATAAAGCGATTTTATAAGTTTAAGTGGGATCTTTTATTATTTAATGAGTAAAAGTGACTTTATAAAGTTTGAGTGACTTAAGTAATTTAAGTCATCCCAATGTGAGAATAATTCACATCCATTGATCTGGTGCAGAAAGGTTAAATCTTAGCCATTGATATATAGGGTTAGGGATGTTAGTCATTAATGAGTTTATAAAAGAAACATTTGAGAGATATGGGGTACAGGTTTTCCAAGAGAGAATGAGAGAAGAGTTGAAAGAAAGAGAGAAGGAGCAACAAAGAAGGATAGGTGCAATTCCCAAGGAGAATAGGGGGCATGCATCCAGGAAGAGATTGACATTTAATACTAGTCCATACAACATTAAATAAGGGTCATACAATACGAATTTAGTAGGGTCCTACAACTGTTTTTATGCACAACAATCGAGCCAAAGATTGAACAGATTTCAACGGAGTTTGTGAGTGCATTTATTGTTATAGCTTATCTATATAGAACAAGACTGTACAAAAAATATTTGGGAATAGTTTTTGAGGAAATGTTTTGTTGTTGTGTTGACTGTACATGATCATATAGGCCATACATCAGGATGGCACATTTTTGAAGGTAGATTGATACTGAGATCAAAGTGAATTGTTGGAACATTTTTCTAGAGAAATACTGTGTATTTCTTGCTGAAAAGGATTGTTGTTGTAAATCAGAAATTTATGTGAGCTCATTAATAAAATCTCTTTTGGGATGGTTTTCCCTTTGGGGTTTTTCTAGGGGCAATTGCCCGAATATCTTTGTGTCAAATGTGTGGTTGATGTTTTTCTACTGTTCATTTATTTCTGCTGCAAAGTTCTTAGTCATTCATATTTCTACTCATAAAATACAGTAGAATGTTTTAGGTTTAAATGCATTACTATTGAAGTTTTTGGAAACAAAAATAGGAGTTTGGCTAAGTGTTTGATGAAATCCCTACAAGAGTAAAACTAGTTTGTCGGTGAAATTCTACACTACTCCTCTACTTGGGTACTAGCACACCTAATAGGGTCTTATGATGGTCCTCCCATACCACGAAAGGTGCTTTCTACAACCAATATGAGGGAAGTGCATAATAACTTTCGTGCTCAACATGGAGTTGACATGTGGCATTAAAAAAAATATCAATAACAAAAAAATATTACTATGTTGACCATAAATAAAATATTTCAATATACACCTTAATTAAAATAGCTTTATATCAACTTTATATATAGAGAGAGTAAGAGAGACAAATATAAAGTAATTGAAAAACAAAAATGTTTCCACGAATATGTACTTTCTACTTTAAGTATGAGAGAGATGTATAATTTCTTCAATATTTAATATGGAGTTGACATGTGTCATTTAAAAAAATATCAATAAAATAAATTATTTCAGTGTCTATCCTAAGTTATATATATATATATATATATAATTTTAAGGTCACGACCAAGCCAACCACCAAATTGGTGTATGAGACCCCCTTCTTTGTGGAACAAGGGACTCCCTCCGCCAAACGATTTCACTGACAAAGTCTATGGACAAATTGGTGTATGAGACCCTCTTCTTTGTGGAACAAGGGACTCCCTCTGCCAAACAATTTCACTGATAAAATCTATGGAGGTATACATACCCTACCTCCTCTGAATTTGAACTTGTGACCTCTTTGAACTATATATATATATATATATATATATATATATATATATATATATATATATATATATATATATATATATATATATGAAAGTAAAATATTTTTAATACGATTAATAGATGCTTCTCCCATTATGAGGGAGATGTATTTGAAATTGAACAAATCTTCATAATTATTGAATGATTTGAACTCTTTTTGCCTAATCAACTTTATATAATTATTGTAACTCAAAATGAATATGCTAATTATCATTTATTGCACAAATTAATTTAATAATATTAAACAATTTTTTTAACATCTAAATTATCCAATCCTAACAATAGAAATTCATTAAAATTATTAAATTTCAACAAAATTTAATAAATTTAATGAATTTAAAAATTTTAATGAATTTAATAATTTTAATGAATTTCTATTGTTAGGATTGGATAATTATTAAATTATTAAAGTAGCCATCAAAATTTTTATGACCAAATTTTGGTGATAACAAACCAGAAAAAATCAAAATAGTAAAACATTTAACCTTTTGTTTAAATACTAAACCATATAATTCCCTTTTAAATGAAATATCTAGGACATTAAATGCATATTACATTGAGTAGTTTAAAGAACACATTAAATTGAATAATTCAAACTCCTATAAATTCATAGGAAAACATGCCATATGTTTAAGCATATAGTGCTAATCTACAAAAACAAACCATACCATATTTCATATATTGTTATGAATTTTTATTTATTTATTTATTTTTATTTTTTCAAAAGTGGAAAAACTTATCATAACCGAGTCATCAATTGATAGTTAGGACAACCATTACTAACTTCTACCACAGATGTGGGCCAACTCATCACCATTATTCAAGGAAAACCACACCACTTGAAATGAGTCATCAATTGATAGTTAGGACAACCATTACTAATTGCTACCACGAATGTGGGCTAACTCATCACCATTATTCAAGGAAAACCACACCACCTGAAATGAGTCAGTGGTGGTCCATAAGGGGAGACTGCCTTTAGGTCTTGGGGTTAACCTATGTTAACCTATTTCTTTACATTTAAGGAAGACAAGATCTTAGCCAAGATGGTTTTAAGTCTACCATTTATAACACTTAAGAGGGCAAGTCAAGTCTATAATAAATAGATATATTTTCTCTCATAAACATGATCCTTCACTAAGAAGTGCTCTCTTGAACCTAAGTTATACATGTGGCATTACGACTTATAACACTTTGGTCTAATCAAGTGCCACTATATCATGTGTATAATTAATAGATACATTGTTTGAAAAATATCATTTTATTTTATAAAATCAAAATTAAATATATCACACACATAAATACCTTTGAACATTGATGTGCTCAACCAAATCTTTAATTGGAAAATCAATGTCTAAATAATGGAATTTGGGCATGCACATTTGCTTGGGTGAGACTTATATTATTTGTGCATTTTGGGCTACACATCACGAGTTAAGAAGAACCATCAGAGAAAGTCTTCCTATCCAACCCTCTTGAAATTGACAAAGATAAACTAGGGAGTTTTGATCCAAAACCCACTTCTTTCATTGCAGATGTGATTTTAACCCTTGCCTCCACTATAGGAAGAGAGTCACAAGTCAAGATATATGCTAAAAAAACCGAGGCATAATAGTTATATTTGGATAACCTCCATGAGAACTCAAATATGATTATCATAAACATGATCTTTTCCCATTTCTAGGATCAAGGAGGACCATTGATTCTATTAGATATGCGAGCGATGAAGAGATTTCTTTCCCAAGAAAATATGTCATTTCCTTCACTTATATGTTATCACCTTCAATTGATAATCCATCAAAATATGTCATGTGCTATGATATAAATGGCATTAAAATTGAATACTTCATAATCCAAGCTTCAAACCCATTTACTCTCTCCCAAAACTAGATTTATGTGGGAATGAAAACTCCCATTGGTGTTCATTAGAAATTATGGGGCAAGCCTAGAATATGAACCCATAAATAAATACATGTGATCCCTCTAATACTATTAAGTTACAATGCCCAAAGGGGTTGGATCCAACAGTGGAAAGTGAGGAGTTTTTCACCATTGTGAAAGGTTCAATTCCAACGAGGACTTAACTTGAAGCCATGGAGACACCTTGAGGTAGTGATTGAACATGTGGTTGCACCCATAGAGATTATATTAAAAATAGTCTCTTGTCCCATGCACACATAAGTGGATCGAATCCCACCCCCATGTCCTTCAACATTGTAGATGCACTTGGATGGGGTGTCAACGGGTGGGGCCTTAGATGCACACGTGTTGTGCCAAGATGTCACTCCATCATGTAGAGGAAACCCATCAATGTGGGAGTTAGATAGGTTGGCTTAGACTCGATGCATGGAATATGTAAGGTGCAATCGAGGGTATGACATCCCTAATCCCATTACCTGAAATGATGTCTAGAATGTGTTGGACAACTGAGAGGGGGGGGGGGTGAATCAGTTGTTACTGTGCTTAAACAATTATGCTTCTTTTGAAATATATACAAGGAACTCAATGATGATCATAATAATGCAGGGAAATAAACAATGGCACATTCAGCATCAGACACATATATGAGAAACACAGAGACATATATTTCCCGAGGAAACCCATACAGGGTAAAAACCTCTTTTTCTTTATATGATAAGTAATAGTTACATTCTTTACATTATCCTACATATGAGCACCAACTCATAATGAGGCTACAACCTCATTTTTGTAAGCTGCTACTTGCTGAGAGCACCAACTCTCTGTTTCCTCTAGCACCCACTAGAAGGAAGCACCAACTCCCTGATTTCTCTAGCACCAACTAGAAGGAAGCACCGACTCCCTGGCTTCTCTAGCACCAACTAGAAGGAAGCACCAACTCCCTGGTTTCTTTAGCACCAACTCCCTGAGTGTTTCCAGCACCAACTGGATGGAAGCACCAACTTCCAATCATACATGCACCAACCTATATAACAGAGAACAAGAGTTCTCCCTTGCACCACCCTGCCTCCCTGGTTTCTCTGGATGCAACCAGATGGAAGCTACAACTCCCTGAGTTCAAGCATCCACTTGAACCTATGAGGACAACAATCCTCCCTAGCACCTCCCTTCCACCCTAAAATATAAATATTTTCTACTGAAACTTATAATAGTGATATAATGTTCAACAGTGGCTTACCAGACTCATCACTATTTTGCTGCATTTCATTGCTCTGTCTGCCTCACTACCTTCCTGCACACATGGCTTGCGTTGTTTGTTCTTCTGCTTTTTATGCTCTGTGGGCCATGTCCATTCACTGCATAGTTCCTCTTCTGTTCAATTCAGCTGCTGCATGCTCCTCCTTCTTTACACATGAATCACCTTCAACAACAGTGACCACAACAACTTCTGTACTGTGTATTTATAGATTTTGTGCACCTTGTGCATGCAATGCGTGCAATACCTCTGCATACTCACACTGCACCAATATCCTCCACAACTCGAGTGCTGTGTCTGATCATCATCATGACTCTTCAGCTTCTCTGGCCGTTTTTCCACTCGTTCAACATCATTGTATGTTATGTTGAGATTCCTCAGCCTCTCTAGCAGTTGAGACTCTTTGTCTTCTCTGTGACAGTCGAGCTCACCTTCTCTGTTCCAGTTACAGGCTTCAATTCTCATCCAGCTGTGAATCACCTCCACAAGCATATTCATCCCTCTTGAAATTCCCAGAGACTCTTCATCTCCTCTGTCAATCACCCCGAAGTGTCTTCGAATCCTATGGCAGAAACCATCAGTGGTTTATGGAAATTACACTATGACATGCAACAGTAGCCCTCCGATCTCCTTCAGTTTCATCTGCACTGTTGGATTAGCTCTGAAGGATATTCTCGTGATTTATGTGTTTCACACTTTCGCAATTCCGAGATTCTGCGATGAGACATCTTGACTCTTCATGTCGTGAGCTCTGAAAAGGAGCTTGGATGCTCTAGCTCCCTCCTCTACATGACCATAGGTGGTGACCTCCGGTTACGCTGAAAATTCACCTTTTTGGTATTTCATCATTCATATGATCCAGTGTCTCGACATTCCAGACGCAATCCCCAAAATTCCGAGGCGGAGCTTATCTGCACTAGGTCCTTCCTCCATGTGACCACATGCAGTGACCACAGGCTATGCTAAAAGGCACTGCGAACTTATGATCTTCATCGACCTTGATCGACGGTCCACGATCTCGATGAATCAACAGTCCTGATCTTTTCACGATCTCGCATCTCGTTGTTCCTAAGATGGAGGTTCTCGTCACTCCAAGTCATGATAGGCGAAGCTTCGAGATGGAGCTTAGATCAATGGTCTAGAATCTTGGTGTATTGACGGTATAGATCTTATCGTGAGTTCGCATCTTGCGATTCCTGTGATGGAGGTTCTCGTCACTCCAAGTCGTGATAGGCGAAGCTCTGAGATGGAGCTTAGATCAACGGTCCAGAATCTTGGTGTGTTGATGGTTCAGATCTCATCATGAATTTGCATCTCGCAGTTCCTTAGATGGAGGTTCTTGTCACTCCAAGTCGCAATAGGTGAAGCTCTGAGATGGAGCTTAGATCAATGGTCCATAACCCTTGGTGATCTGACGGTTCAAATCTTATCGTGATTTTGACACTTCACAGACCTTCTTTATGCTTGATCAACGATCCACAATTCTTGGTGATCTAACGGTCCAAATCTTTTCGTGAATTCACATATTGCGAGTTTAAACCTCTTTCCTTTGAATTTCATGACCTGCGAAACTCCGAAATGGAGTCTTTGTGGTGCTCTGATTTTTCTCCATGCATCCTCTTGATCCTCGCCACTTCGTGATTTTTCCACTTCGCGATTTTTCCACCTCTTTCTCTTTAATGAATGTGCAGGTCCTCCCTGATCAAACGATGGATGTACCCTGCGCTTAGATCGGACACCCAATATCTATTCTCATCTACTGCATGCTACTCCTCTCTGAATTCATATCTAACGGTCATCGGGGATTCTGAATAAGATCCAACGTTCACTATTGCTCCTCCTCTTCCATTATCATTGCGCTGCTGATCATGCTGATCTTTGCCATCGTTGTTCTTGCCATCAATGATAAGATCACTCCCAACTGTAAACCTTCCAATAGAATGAGCCTTCTTTCTCAGTAGTATAGTGATATGACACTCAAATTTACGATCTAGAGGTGTGTATTAAATAGTGCTGTTACATAGATGAATTTGGATGTTCATATGTTGATGAGGAGTAGTTTGGGAGATCCTAAAATGATGAGAATGAGGAAAGGGGGAGGTTTATTTCCTCTTGTGATTTGGTATGAGTTGTTGGTTGGATCAAAGGTTTTCTAGAGCATAGGATGGCTCCATTAGGATAGATGGCCATGGATTGTAGGAAAGAACCCTCTAGGTAATCCTTCTTCTTTCTCCCTGTCTTTGGTTTGGTTACCTTGTGTCCTGTCTTAGGTTTGGTTGCCTTGCATCTCTAGTTTTTTGTCTCATTACCCATAGGAGGGGATAGTAATTATGGTCAAGGCTAGGAGGTTTTAAATGGATTTCCCCTTTTTTCTCATCACATTGTTGAATTCCCCGTGGCTAATTATGGTGTGGTTGTGTTTCAACCCTGGTTTCTATTTTTGTATGTTCATGGAGATTGTGATTGGTAGAGGTTATGGCATGGGGGGGGGGAATACAGAGAGAAATAACGGTAAGGGGAGCGATGGAAAGACTTATTTCTCTTGGGCACGAATCTTCTTAACTAGAGAAGAGAGAGATTCATGAGAAGTTAAGTATCATTTTGCTAAAATTTTCTCAGAGGTGGAGAAATAGGAGGTGGAGGCGTTGGAGGCAGTGGTAAGGGATTAATGGTAGATTAATATCGATGACAAAATTATGGAGGAAATTGAGGGATGTCTAAAGCACCCAATTCACTCGCAAATTCAATATACCGAATTCTTTAGGATAGTAGAGACATACTGTATAGTGAATACTTTAGTCTACCAAGCCTTGGAAAAAAACAAAGAGGAGCAAAAATAAATTCTTCATATGGTAAGAAATTTCGAGGGAAATTTTGAAGCCATGTGTCATATGTTTTTTTGCAAAAATACCATTGTTTCTAAGGTGAAAGAATATTAATGCGAAAAAAAAGAGGTGGAGGGATCCTCTAGCTCAGTTGGAACTCAAGCCAACCCCATAGTGCTAGACACAGATCTGTAGTCCTCAAAGGTCTCCCAAGATGAGAACAAAGACACAGAACTAGTTCTCGAGCTGGTGGAGGAAGAGAACACCCCTTCTCTCAATGCTTGATATCTATTTTTCTCATGCTTTTTTTGTTTCTCTTGTTTTTGATATCATGGACACCTGTAAGCTCTTATCTTAGTCATTTTATTTTCTGACCACTCCATGGTTGAAAAATTTAGTTATATTTGACATCAAAATTTGGATGATATTCACATGGCAATGGATTTGGTTTCCTTTAAGGTAGGCCCTAACCGGTCTTTTGATGATCTTTAAACTAGCATGGATATCCCACTATAAGAGTTTGTCACAACAAATCTTATAATATTTTGAAATCTTAGACTATGCAAACTAATTTTCCTTAGATTCTAGATTAATTAAATACTAGCTTTGCTTAAATTATTAAATAACTAAATTTATGAAAATGAAAGAAATGAGAAAAAGAAAACACCATCCACACACAAATGAATATAAGATATATCCTGGGAAACACAATATGAAAGAAAATCCAGCTAGAAGGTGAGGCCTATGCTCTACTCTCTTTTCTTTAGTTATATAAATGAAAATACAAAGTGACAGACACTCATTGTGGAGTTTCCTTTGACATTGTGGCTTGTATGGATGCTGCCGAATATTTAACATCTTTGTTATGCTCTCAAAATACCACCCTTATATTCTTTTCTCAACTACAGAACAAATACAATGCTAAAGAATAGAACCCTATCTCCTCCTAGTGGCCTAGTATTTAACATAGCTTGATAGTCATCTAAGGTTAGGGTTTTTGCATCCTCAACCCTCAATTAGTGATAAGGTTTGGAACTTATATAATCTTCTTGAAAGTCAAGAAGTGGCTAGCCCCATATGTGTGAGTAATGGGGGTTGACATGGCATCCACTTGTACCATGGTGGTCAACAAGGTAGGTCAAGTTGCATGAGGCATAGCTTTGGCATACGAGCTCTGATTGAGGTGATTTTTACACCATTTAATACCTCAAAATGGATTTGAATGGTTTCAGAGTCTAATTTTCCAAGCTAGTACCTCCCACTAAAATGGTCTTACAAGCCACTTCCTCCAATTTTTTCCAGCTATAAAGTATCAAGATAGATGAAAAATTATACGATGATCTAATTCGAATCATACCTCCCCATTTATGGAGGATTTTTGTCTCCAAAATATCTACTAAATGAGGTGAGGAAAAGTTTCCTCTACCTTCTCTTTGGAGAACCATTTTTCCTTTCCTAGAAGTTTTCCTTTCAACCCAATCTTCCAAAGTTCGTGTTGCCACTATCTTGTAGTTCTAGACTTCCTTTGAAAAATTGTGTCCTTTGGAAACTCTGCTTGAGATTATGGTGTTAAGTCCTCTATGGTAGGTAGGACTTGCTCCTCCTTTTTATTCAACATGAAAGGCTCATAAAGTTTCAAACTATCCACATTCACCACAAATTAAATGTGCATGTATGGGGGTAGACTGATATGTAGGAATTATCTCCCACCTTCTCTAATACCTCAAAAGGGCCATACCGCAGAGTCTTGATCTTCTTAATATGACCCTTTAGTATTTCATTGTTCAACTATAAACAAAATTTGTCTCCCACTTTGAAGGACTTCTCGGTTTCGTGTTGATCATGTCTGGCCTTATACTTTTCCTGTGACTTATTCAATGTCTCTTATACTTGCAAATGGATCTGTCTAATATTTTCAAACAAATTCTCTACTTCAATTCTTCTCCTATGGTGTCTTCCATCACTCCTTGATGTCTATAAACAAAATCCAAGGGAGAAGGTGGAAAATATCCAAAGCAAGTTTCAAAAGGGGACTTACTAGTAGAAGTATAGACTTCTTTGTTATAAGACTGTTGAATGTAGATCAAATTTGCATCCCAAGTCTTTGGATGCTTTTGATTGTAACCCCTCAAAAGCTATACCAACATCACATTGATTGTTTTTGTCTTCCCATTTGTATATGGATGGAATGCTATAGATCTCTTCGACTTTGTGTCTATCTTCTCCCAAAGTGTAGTCTTAAAGACACTGAGAAATATGGTATCCCTATATGAGATGATGCTCATTGGTATCTCAAAGTGCATGTATACCTATTCAAAGAACATGTTTGTTGCTTCTTGTACTTTGATGGCCTTTTTACAAGGAATAAGAATTCAAATCTTGCTGAACCTATCAACTACCACAAACAAATATTTATGTCCCTTCCTAGTTGTTGGAAAACCACCCATAAAATCCATGGAAATGATTTCCCAAGGTCAAGTGGGTATAGGAAAGGTATGGTATATACCTTGCTTCCTATTACCAGGCTTTTTGTTACAATAAAGAATGCATCCCCTAATATATTGAGCTATATTTTCTTGCATTCTTTGTCAATACACATACTATTGTAAGTTAGCAATTGTCTTCCCAACACAAAATGTCCTACAACCTTGGAGGTGTGAACCTCTCTGATAAGCTGCAATCTTTTACCTTTAGGAACACAAAGTTGTCTATCTTATAGAGAAACATATTTTGGAGATGATAGTCATCCTTACCATCCCCTACTTGTACATGAATTTGGCCATGTATCTATTAAAACACCTCTTTAAAGTCATTGTCTTCTGTGTATGCCTCTTTGTATGAATTATGAGTAAAAGGCTCCATGTGAATACGAGTTCTCAAAGTTGTAATCTTGGATGTGGGTGACCTTGAAAGCATGTCTGCCAACTTATTAGTTCCTCCCTTTTTATATTTGATGAATAGATGAAATTGGTGCAAAATCCCCATCCATGTGTAATGTCCATCTTGTTGTAGCTTACTTTGGGCCTATAAATACTATAGTGGTTGGTGATCGTTGTGTATAATGGTTTCCTTTCCCATCAGATAGTGATTCCACTTCTTGACAACTTGAAATATGACATAAAGTTCCTTATCATATGTAGGGTAGTTCAAAAATCACCCATGAAACATCTCATAATGATATAATAATAGCTTACCTCCTTGCATCAAAATGGCTCCCATAGCATACCCACTTGCATATGCCTCCACTTTGAAGGGATTCTACAAGTTAGGCGATTTGTGAGAACTGATGCTTGATTGATCTTTAGTTTTATCTCATCAAAGGATTCATGTTGATTCTTTCCCCACCGAAAACTCTTACCACTAGCTGTTATAGCATGGAGTGGTGAAGCTACCGCTGAAAAAAAAATCTATGAAACTTCGTAGGTACTATGCTACCCAAACAAAGCTCCTAACTTCAGTGACATTAACAGGAACTAGTTATTTTATTATGGCCTCCATCTTTGCAAGATCTATCTTTAGCTCCCCTCCACCAATCACATACCCAAAATACACTAATGAATGCTAAGAAATCTCACATTTCTTGAGGCACGCTGAGAGGCTGGAATATTGGAAAGGGTTCATTAGTTGTTGCAAAGAGGTAGAAAATAGACACTCTCTACACATTAAAATCAAAATTGTAGAAAGTAGATATTTTTGTTGTTACAAACAAAAATCCTACAACAAATTTGTGGCACATCACTGAAAGAGGATTGAAAATCCTTGCTGAGGAAAAAAAATTTCTTGGGATAAAAGATACATAATTTAAATTTTGCGAACATTTTATTATGGGTAGAGATAAAAGGGTATCATTTATAAGGGATAGTCCTAGAAGGAATACATAAATATTAGATTTGGTACATTCTGATGTTTTTGGCTCAATTAATGTAAAATCACTAGGATGGGTTGCTTATTTGGTTACTTTTATTGATGATGCGTAAAAAAAGTTGTGGGATTTCCATATTAAGAGAAAGGATCAAGTTTTAGACACTTTTTCATAAATTTCATATTGTCTTTGAAAGGGAAACTAACAAATTATTAATATGTATTAGAACAAATAATGGTGGGGAGTGTTGTTCCAAGGACTTTGAAGAATATTGTAATAAACATGGTATAAATCATGTAAAAATTGTGCTTCACACCCCACAACAAAATGGAACAACTGAGAGAATGAATCAGACAATAATGAAGAAGGTGAGAAATATGCTTTCAAATTTTGGTTTGCCTAAATATTTTTGGGCAGATATTGTTTGTACAACTTACTACTTAATAGATTGCTCTCCCACAACCTCATTGGATGGTGGAATTCCTAAAAAGGTATGGACTGGTAAGGATTTATGTTACACTCATCTGAACATTTTTTGTTGTAAATCATATGTGCATATTCCTAAAGAATTGAGGTCGAAGTTGGATCAAAAGTCATTGAAATGCATTTTCTTAGGATATGTTCATAATGAGTTAGGTTAGTGGTTGTAGGATCCTCTAAACATGAGAGTTATTAGAAGTAGAGATGTCATTTTTAATGAAGAACAAATGTTTAAAATATTGACAAAGGTGTGGAGGTGCAAAAAATTGTCGAAATTCAAGAACAACAAGAAAATCAGCCACCATTACAAGAAGACAATGTTGGAAATAATGAGCAGTCATTGCAACAAAATGAAAATGAGGAACAACAAGAAGAAGAACATGAAAAAAAACAAAATCAACAACCATTAGGAGAAACCCCACCACAAAAATTTTCAATTCGTAGATCTACCAGGCCTCATAGGCCTTTGCAAAGGTACCCCCCATCAGAGTATATTTTATCGACTAATGAAGGTGAACCTGTTTAAATTTCAAGAAGCATGTGAAGGAGAAAATAATATCAAATGGAAAAAATCTATGTTGTTAGAATATAATGGATGTTCTCATTTAACCATAGACAATATCACTATTGTCACCCAACCATAGGCCGAAGCCACCTCCGAGCACCTTAACCTTAACAGAGAATCATTCCGGAACCAAACCCTAGGCTAGATAGCCAAACAAAGGGTGGTGCACCTTTCTCCAAGGATAATGCACCAATCAAGAGTAACAGGAGCTGATCAGAGAGTCCAAACCATAACCAAGAGATAGTCCAAGCCAAAACCGAAATCTGATACTTGCAGCAGCTACAACAACAACTCTCCTCCAAACTTGTGCACACCTGGCCAATTGCAGTGTGCACAAGTGTTGCTTCTACAGTTCTAAGATTGACTTCCAGAATGGAGACTGGCCTCATGTATTTATACTAAATCTGGTAAACTGCCTGGGCTGACTTCTCATTTTGGGTACCTATTTACTTAGTATATAATATTTCCTTTAGCCGACTTCTTCTCTTGGAGGCTACTAACCTAATACAAGTTATCCTCTTGAGCTGGCTTGTATTCTAGGGTTATTAGCCAACTAATTGGGGTTTCTTCTTACTTCCCGAAATATTCTATTCTCATCAGGTTTACGCGTGGAGGTAAATACCTCCCGCAGCTACCATAATATCAACACTCCCTCCTAGCTAGGGAGGTATTGAAGGTAATGATATTGAGCACAAACATACCATTCACCCGGTTGCATCAACAAAGTCATATAGACTAACTCATGACTAGATCATGAGCACCATCATCACTATCAATGTCATTAGCTACATCATCTCTCAAAACCATACTCCATCTGAGTAATCAGACATGATGTTGTATAAGTCACTCACTCCATAGAGTGAGACAAGAGCCATTCTTCTAATCTGGACATGTGTCCTAGAAGAATAAATGTCCTGAACCATTTTTCGTCTGGGGAAATTCTGTCCATTGATCATCCATCTAGCTGATAATCATTTCCAACACTACTGATATTCTTCAAGGAAATCAAAACAATGTCATTCAATGGAACACAATAGTAGTATACATCTACAATCCAGTGGTACACTGCCACACCAAGTAACACAGAGATACTTGATTAGTGACACATAGTCACAATCAGTGGAACACATCCACCATAGTAGTATACATCTACTATCCGAAGACATACAGTCTCCATAACAATCATATCATTTGATATCAACCTGCATAGAAAATATTGTTATGATATAAACTGAATCATCTGGGCCATTCTTCCACTCACATATGTGAGATCTGGAAGAGCATCTTCCCTTAGAAGTTCAAACATCAAAGATGAGCTATATGGACTATTCATCTCAAGCAAGGAAGAATAATTGTCCCAATTTTTGAGCCTGGACCATTCACCTATCTGGGCCATTCCTCCGGCACTAAATAAAGTGCAACCTGGAGAGAATGAATCTACCCTAGGGAATGCCTATCCCTGATTGTTGAACCTGAACCATTCCTCCCGCACTAAACAAAGTGCAACCTGGAGAGAATGAATCTTCCCTAGGGAATGACTGTCCTGCACCAACCTCCAAAATGGACCATTCTTCGAAACCACTCACAACTGTGAGCTTCGAAAGAATGATTGCCCGGTGAGGCAGACCAGTCTTCTTGACCACTACTGAGAGTGATTGTCAAGAAGAGAGACTTTCCTAGACCATTCCCTATGTTAACCACAAGGGGAATCACTGTCTATGGTACATCAACAATCCATTGAACCATTTTCATTACGAAAATGGTCGTTCGATCTGGACCATTTTCCGAACTGAAAATGCATGTCCGTCAGAAATCTCAAACCACTTTCTGAACTGGAAAGGAACTGCTCATCCTTGACCATTTTTTGAACCGAAAAATGACTGTCCATAAGTCAATAACACATCAGTGCTCCCTCCCAACCTAGGAGTCATCTCTTCCTTTTTCAATAAGGAAGTCGTCTCCATGAGCTCCATCTTGAGTATGCAAACTCTTTCATCTTGGAGAGAGGCTTTACAAAAATGTCTGCTTATCTGCTCATTTGTGGAGATATATATTGGAGAACCACTTTCTCTTTTCTGGACTTCATCGTGGAGAATGTAATGCTTGATCTTAATGTACTTCGGTCTTTCTAGAACATTGGTTTTCTTTGAAGGCTTCATATAGCTCTGATCATTGCAATATATCATAGTTGAATTCAAATCCTTTGTTTTCTGCTAGCTCATAACATCGTGGCAAGGCTCAAACTGGAACATATCCATGTGGCACTTCTTCTTTCATAATGAGATTGTGTCATGGATTAGCAATCCATCATCCTGGACTTCTGAATAACCATTCTTACTTTTATCATAGAATATTTTGACCACGCTTCTGCTATGCATGAGAAGCTTTGCACCAAGTTGTTTGATTCCATACAAAATCTTATTTCATCTGTGTACAAGAGTATTTTTCTGGTATACCTCAAAGCATTGAGGTTGATCTACATGTAAAATCCAACCCATGGATATTGCAGATGATATACTGGTGCATGTAGAGATATGTCTGGTTTACTGGAACAAGCGATCATCATAGTCTTCTCCCTTTATCTGGGAGAACCTCAGTTCTGAATCTCGCAATGCTTACATTCATAAGTCTTCCATACATTTTTCTTCATCACAACTTTCAGTTCCTTGGCTTGATTTTTTTTAGTGAGTTCATATCAGGCTAGTAGTCTTGTGATTCTCGATACAATAACTGGTTGTTCTGGCTTTTCTTTCTTTCTTGGAATCTTCATGTTCTTCCTCATGTTTCTCTTTAGCTCTTGGGTCCATGGAGTTTCTTATAGATTCCATGCCTTAAATATTCCACTTCTTTATTTCATCATAGGATCACGGATGTGGATGGACAACCGGGGAAATTTTGAGGCTTCTTTTCGAATAAGACTTCTTCTATAAAGTCAAATTGAACACATGTTGATTTTCAGGTTGCTATCATGGATATTTACTTCATCATCTTCAATGGATCATATTATTTAGGATTAGCTCCCTCCTAATCCTTGATTCATGCATTAATGCATGCTCTTCTTTTGGAAATATATAATCGGCTCCCTCCATCTAGGAGAGTCCACGTTTCTGTCTGCATCCTTATTGCCTTCTGCAAAGTGTCACAAATCCTTTTCCAATTTCCTCTTGATTGTTGACTTATTTTTGTCTTTACTTCTTCTTGGTTTCTTCAAGATTGATTCTAATTTTGACTTATATTGCATCTTGTCCTATCATCATAGTGATAGCAGTCCTTGTCTTGTTGTTCTTCCATAATTATAGTTTCTCTTTGAACATATTATCTTCTTAGAAATAGATATGCAAGATATGTACAGAAAACTATTAATGTTTAAGCCATTATTAGAGTTCTTTGCATTTCAATAGATAACAACAACATAAGACAAGATCACTGAGAAATACACAATCACAAGAGACACATCATTTACCCTGGGAAACCCTCTAGGGGAAGAAAACCCAGCAAAACTTCCTTATTATAGATAGCCAATACAATGCCAAGAGATAACTCAAACTGAAACAGAAAGTCCTCTCCTAAAAATGCACCACTCTCTCTCTCTCTTCTCCAACTGCAGCTCCGAAACTTGTCTCTCAAACTGGACAAGTGAGTTGTGTGTCTAAGTGAGGCACTAGCCTCTTTATTTATACAAGACTGGCACATGTGAAGTGTTTGTTCACTGGCAGGGCCAACTTCTCAAACTGGGTGGTTATAACCACCTTTATTATATTTTTGGGCCTCTTTAATATCTGTTGGGGTCGACTTATTATTTTTCCTATTAGAATTATCATTTGGCCAATCCGCAAAAGGGGATTTGGTCCTATTACAATAACCGACATGATCAATCCACAATGGGGATTGATCCAATGAATAATATATCAAATAATAATAAGAATAAACTTTGAAGTTACATTATTTCAACACTCCCCTTTAACAAGAAGGGTATTCTTCAACATCATCAGGTGAGAGAGAGGTATGCATCATCAGCGACATCAGGAGTGAAACATCATTAATATCATCTTGGAGCACTCACTGGCATATCTATAAATCATTGGATTTTTTCTTCGTCGACATGCATCGTCATTCTCAAAGGAATGCAATCATCATTTGCATCAATATGGATTAGTATAAAAACTAATACACCATCATCATCACAACATGAGGTTGGCTCATCATCATAATACTAGACTCGCTTTACGTCACAACTATCAAGCTAGAAGCACTGTTCTAGTCTCGCCTCATAGTCTTGCTTTATGTCACATCAATAAAGTTGGAAGCAAGATACTCGTCCTACTTTATGTCACAACCATCAGGTCGGAAGCAGGATGCTAGAATGGATTTATGTCACAGCTATCAAGCCGAAAGCACAGTTCTAGTCTCGTCTCATAGTCTTGCTTTACGTCACAACAATAAATCTGGAAGCAAGATACTCATCCTGCTTTATGTCACAACCATCAGGTTGGAAGAAGGATGCTAGACTGGCTTTACGTCACAGCTATCCAGCCGAAAGCAGAGTGCTAGCCCCATCTCATCATCTTGCTTTATGTCACAACCATAAGGTTGGAAGCAAGGTATACGTCTTGCTTTACGTCACAACCATCAGGTCAAAAGGAGGGTACTAGACTTGCTTTACGTCACAGCTATCCAGCTAGAAGCATAGTGCTAGTCTCATCACAACATCTTGTTTTACATCACAACCATAAGGTCGGAAGCAAGGTACACATCCTGCTTTATGTCACAACCATCAAGTTGGAAGTAGGGTACCGGACTTGCTTTACGTCGCAGTTGTACAGTCAGAAGCATAGTACTAGTCACATCACATCATCTTGCTTTACGTCACAACAACAAGGTTGGAAGCAAGGTACACGTCCTTCTTTACGTCACAACCACAAGGTCGAAAGCAGGGAATATCTCATCACAACAACTACTCCCCCTCTCGAGGAAGGTCCTTTCAGACTATGCCAAGCTTATCTCGGAAGTACTCAAACTTTACACGAGATAGGGTCTTGGTCAACACATCAACAACCTGTTCATCCTTGCTAATGTACTGGAGATTTATGGCTCCTCTCTGCACCATGTCACAGATGTAATGATATCGGATCTCTATGTGCTTCGACTTATCATGAAATACATGATTCTATGTCATCTTTATGCAGCTCTCGTTGTCACATAGGATTGAGGTTGCTTCCATCTCTAGGTCAAATAGGCCAGTAAGAAACTTTCAAATCCATATAGCTTCGCAGCTAGAAGAACACACAACAATGTATTCTGCTTTCGCTATGCTGAGAGCAATGTTGGATTGCTTTCTACTCTTCCATGAGATCATGGCTGATCCCAAACTGAAACAACATCTGGAAGTTCTTTTCCTGTCATCAATGCTTCCTACCCAATCTGAATCAATGTATCCACTCAATGTGAAATCATGATCTCCGTCATAATTGAGACCACAATCTAATGTACCCTTAAGGTACCTCATCACATGTTTTGCAGCCACTAGGTGAACATGTTTGGGTTCTACTAGAAACTGACTCAAGGTGTTCATGGAAAAACAAATGCTTGGTCTGGTGCTTGTCAGGTACATTAGCGATCCAATAATCTGTCTGTACAATGTGGCATCATTCGATTCTGATGAAGTATCGACCAACAGCTTCAGCTTTGCTTCCATGGGTGTATTCATGGTCTTGCATTCCAACATGTTGAATCTCTTTAGGATTTCGACTGCATACTTCCCTTGGTTAAGGAAGATCCTCTCTAGACTCTGCCATACCTCAAGACCTAAGAAATAATGCATTAGGCCAAGGTCTTTCATCTCAAATTCTAAGGCGAGTCTCTTCTTACATTCGGTGATGAGATTTTATTCTCTAGTTAAGAATAAGTCATCCACATATAGCAATAGTATTATTGGCTCATCGTTCACGACCTTTAAGTATAGGTTAGAATCTTCTTTACTCTTGGTAAATCCCAAGCTCGTCAGGAAACTGTCTATACGGCCATACCAAGCTTTGGGAGCTTGCTTCAATCCATATAAGGCTTTCTTCAATTTGCAGACCTGAGACTTCATGTCTTTAACTTCAAATCCTTGAGGTTGCTCTATATACACTTCCTCTTCAATGACACCATTTAGGAAGGCTGTCTTTACGTCCATCTAGTGCAACTTCCACTTCATCCTAGCTGCAAGGGCTATGATGGTTCTGACCGAAGTGTATCTGGATACATGAGCGAATGTCTCTTCATAGTCAATGCCTTCTTTCTGAGAAAATCCACGAGCGAAAAATATTGCTTTATACTTCTCAATACTTCCATCAACAACATGTTTTATTTTGAAGAGCCATTTGGAGGATACCACGTCTTTACTCTTTGGTTTGGGAACTATTTCCCATACATCATTCTTTATTATGGATTGGTATTCCTCTGTCATGGCATCTACCCATTCTTTCCTCTAAATGGCTTCTTCAATGTAGGTAGGCTCTTCCTCTAGGAGATCACACATCAAAGCCATATAACTGGAGAATGTCTTTGGTATTTTCACCTGTCTCGTGGTTCCTTCGGGAACACCATACTTCTCTCCATATTGAATAGGCACTCTAGCCCAAGCTAGCTTTCTTTTATGGAGGATTGTCATCTGAGGAGGTTCTTGAGCTTCTATTACATCATGGTCTTCTAGAATTTCCTCATCAGGGGAATTTATGACTTCCCTCACTGGTTTTATGGCTCTAGGAACCTCCCTCACTGCAGTTCTGGGGATTACGGGTTCCTCTTCATATACTTCTTCAAGCTGGCATCTTCTTGATTTCTTAAGCACTGCATCATCATCAAAGGTCACATCCCTGCTGATCTCAATGTGACGGTGACCTGGTATATAAATTTTGAAGGCCTTTGGAGACCTCACAGTATCCCACAAATATTCCCTTCTTTCCTGAGGGTTCCAACTTGTTTCTCTTCTCTTTCGGAATATGTATAAAAATTGGGCAGCCAATTATTTTGAGATGGTCTACCTCTAGATTCTTTCCGATGAACATCTCTTCCGAGGTGTTGAACCCAAGTGCACTATCAAACAATCGGTTTTGCACATCTGCAACATGTTTGTATAGATCAATATTGGAAGTCAATACTAACTTCTCTTTTCACGGAAGAATCCATATCCTAGTCTTTCTTACTGGCTTCCTTCTTTGTCACTGAAACAAGTGAATCATCCTAGAGATTTTATATCTCCTAGGAGTCTCTGAAGTCACAGTCTAGTCTTCTCACGACATCTGTCTTCCAGTCCTGAAGGTTGTCTCTTCATCTGATCCTTTCTGAGATCAGGACTTCATCAACTCTTACAGGGTATACTTGGTGTTGCATACCAAGTCTAAATATGAAAGATTGATTCAGGCTTCAAACGAGGTCTGTTTCTTGTTCTAATGTTTGGTCGTCTTTGGAGCCTTCTGCTCCTTTCAATTAATCTTCATATGAGATACTCTGAATCTCAAGAGATAGCTTCTTCTTCATCATCTTTGGTACATGAGTGTATATGGTCATGTACATATTTTGCTTCATGTCTCATTTAATTCGTTGCCTTCTGCAACCTTCACTATTGCTTTTGTAGGGTTATCCTCTGTGACCTGGAACAAGGTCAACAAAACAACAAGCAAGAATAATATCCTTTTGATAATAGTAGATAAAGCAATAGCACGAACAATCATTACAATAACTCCTTTAGAGATATCACTTGTAACTTTTTTGAAGCAAAGATTAGAGGTAAGAGATACAATACAAAATGAGGTCAACACTCTCATAGTGTTGTGATTGATCATTCCTCCATGGAAACCTGGAACTAACACACGTGGTTTCTCCTAGAGGAGGTGTTAGTTGTATCAAGAAAGTGATTACATTAAGCTTTTACCTCTAAATGTTCTCATGCTATCAAATATAATACTTTACAAAGACTTCTATCTCAACTATAGTCATCAACTTGTCATGTGTACCTTTGAATCTTATCAACTTGATTAATCAAATCTTGAGCCTTATCCTCAAGAATGAGTGCTTTTTTTTCTTCCAAATCTCCTTCACTCAAGTGACAAGTGTTTTCTTCAACATGTGTTTTGTACTAGGATAATATGCTCTCTTGACAAAAGGTTAGGTTAGAGAATAAACTCTATGATCTCTACTTTAATCCATCTAATAATTTGATCATAGCTTCAACATGCAACACTTGATCAAAATAATGTCATAACAAATAGATGTATATTAGGGTAATCACACCTAGATTGCATCATTCCTCTGAATGTATTGGATCTTGAGATCATTCTGGATCTATGGCAAGAGATCCCTTCTCTTGCAAATACTCTTTAAATTTTAACCATTTAAACATATATGAGTACATACCTCTGATAACATTTGCAGGTAGTGGCTCCATCTGGCAGCAACGATAATGATTACCAATTCTTAAAAATTTCAAGGGTGACTACAACTGGTACTACGGCTGCAACTGCAACTGATATTTCAACTGCAGTTGATACTGCGACTGGTTCTGAGACTGTAACTGCAACTGCAACTTAGGGTTTTATGAGGAAAATCTAATTTTTCAAACTTCGGATTTTGAAATTCTGATCCAGGGGATAGATGCGCTGAGATGAGGTGAGTAAGCTGGTGCAGTCAGATTTTTGAAAATCCAACTTTTACCCCCTCAAACTTGACCTGCAGATTTCTGGAATGGTGCTTCTGGTTTTTAGGTACTTCTGGTACTCTGGTTTTATGGTTTTCTAGTACTTTGTGAAAACTAGGGTTTCAATTTTTGAGAGATCCACCCACTGAAAAGGTGCGTTGAAGATGCCAAAGTAATCCTTGAGGGAGGGTGCACTTTTCTAGATGGTTTTGGGGCTGAAATACCTCACCACCAAAAATTCCTAATTTGCATGTATGACAACAGTGATGTTTTTCACTTTTCTCTTGTGAAATATGCTCTCTTCAGCTTGGCTCTGAAACCATGTTAATGTTTAAGACATTATTAGAGTTCTTTGCATTTCAATAGATAACAACAACATAAGACAAGATCACTGAGAAATACACAATCACAAGAGACACATCATTTATCCCGGGAAACCCTCTAGGGGAAGAAAACCCATCAAAACTTCCTTATTATAGATAGCCAATACAATGCCAAGAGATAACTCAAACTGAAACAGAAAGTCCTCTCCTAAAAATGTGCCTCTCTCTCTCTCTTCTCCAACTACAGCTCTGAAACTTGTCTCTCAAACTGGACAAGTGAGTTGTGTGTCTAAGTGAGGCACTAGCCTCTTTATTTATACAAGACTGGCACGTGTGAAGTGTCTCTTCACTAGCAGGGCCGACTTCTCAAACTAGGTGGTTATAACCACCTTTATTATATTTCTGGGCCTCTTTAATATCTGTTGGGGCCGACTTCTTATTATGCCTATAAGAATTATCATTTGGCCAATCCGCAAAAGGGGATTTGGTCCTATTACAATAACCGACATGATCAATCCACAATGGGGTTGATCCAATGAATAATATATCAAATAATAATAAGAATACACTTTGCACTTACATTATTTCAACAAAACCATGGTATGTACAAGAACTATGAAGAGTATTGCTACCTTGTCTTAGAAGAATAAGTTTGTTTTATCCTGCTTGGTCTTCTTTGAGGATTCCTTTTCTTCAACAACTGATGCTTCATGTGCCTCCTTCCTTTTCTTTAGCTCGGGACAATGGTTCTTGTAGTGACCATATTTTCGACAGTTGAAGCATTGTATTTCTGACATATCTTTCTCTTGATTTGGCTTCTTCCTTGAGCCAAACTTCCTTTTGTTCTTGAATTATTGAATCTTGTTGTGAAGGCTTGATCATCGTATTTCTTTTGATGTTTTTCTTTTGCGTTGATCCTTGATTCTTCTTGTGCACAACAAGTCCAAATTTCTTCAAATTTAGGATACTCCTTCCTTGTGTTCATGCTTGCGGAAAATGCATCCCATGTCTTGGGAAGACCGTTGCGTACTATATTTACTAGTTCCTTTTCTGAAATGATTTCTTCAATAGCTTGTAGTTGATCTCTTAAATGAGAGATTCTCATAAAGTATGATGTTATGCTGTCATCATCATTCATCTTCATGTCATGGAGCTCATTCTTCAAACTCATTACTTGTCCAATGTTTCTGAATAAGAAGAGGTTTGTTAGGGCATCGTACATCTTCTTAGACGAATAAAGATGGGAGATGTAGGTTATCAGTTGGTATTTTATAGAATCCACTATGATACTCATGGCATTGATGTCATTGTCTTTGAACTTCTCCATAACTGCAACGTTCTTTGGTTCCTTCTCTTTTCCTTCTTCAAAATCTGGTTCCACAATAATTCCTTTCACGATATCCAACACTTTGTTCTTGACGAGGATGAGATAAATCCTTGTCTTCCATGATCTGAATTTAGAAGCCCCTTCTAGCTTGTTTTCTGACTTCATAGAGTAAGTCATGGCTTCTTTGACTTGGTCAACCCTAGATTTGACCACAAACTCAAACTTGACGTCTTAGCTTGCTGAGAGTACCAGGAGATGCGATAGGCTAGGGTGCATTAGTCTATCTGTAAATTAGGTCAATCCCTTCACTTAAGGTGCCTTAATGAGAGGGTTAGGGTTTCTGCAACTGCACCTTCTAGTAACCCTAGCGACAATGATTTAGTAACTACTACTTCTAGAAACCCTAGCGACAATTCTTCAATGAGTTTAGTATCCTTATGGCTATGCTCCCTTCAAGTGATTAGAATGAATGAAGGAGGTGTGGGCCCATAACCTATTAGAATATAATGGATGTGCTCATTTAACCATAGACAATATCACTATTGTCACCCAACCATAGGCCAAAGCCACCCCCGAGCACCTTAACCTTGACAGAGAATTATTCCAGAAGAAAACCCTAGGCTAGATAGCCAAACAAAGAGTGGCACGCCTTTCTCCAAGGATAGCACACCAAGCAAGAGTAACAAGAGTTGATCAGAGAGTCCAAACCATAACCAAGAGATAGTCCAAGCCAAAACCAAAATCTGCTAGTTGCAGTAGTTGCAACATCAGCTCTCCTCCAAACTTGTGCACACCTGGCCAACTGCAGTGAACACAAGTGTTGCTTCTGCAGTTCTGAGAATACCTGCCAGAATGAAGAATGGCCTCCTGTATTTATACTAAATCTGACAAACTACCTGGGCCGACTTCTCGTTCTAGGTACTTATTTACTTAGTATATAATATTTCCTTTAGCAGACTTCTTCTCTTGGAGGCTAATAACCTAATACAAGTTATCCTCTTGAGCCAACTTGTCTTCTACGGTTATTAGCCAACTAACTAGGGTTTCTTCTTGCTTCCCAGAATATTCTATTTTGTCAGGTTCACACGTGAAGGTAAATACCTCCCGTAGTTACCATAATATCAACATATGCAATAAGAGATAAAATCACTACATGATGATAAGATGTGGGATTTGGTTGAACGACCAAAAGGAAGAAATATTTTAAATAACAAGTGGTTGCATCGAATAAAACATGAAGGCAAGGAAAATCAACAGAGATTTAAAGCAAGGCTTGTGGTGAAAGGATTTGGGCAAGAACAAGGTATTGATTTTACATAAATTTCTCCCCAGTTGTCAAAATCTCATCAATACGAGTAATACTTGGTCTTGTAGTTGCTCTAGATTTAGAATTGGAGCAATTAAATGTTAAGATAGTCTTCCTACATGGAGATTTGGAAGAAGAGATATATATGGAGCAACAAAAAGGATTTATTGAAAAAGGTAGAGAAAAGTTGGTTTGCATGTTGAAGAAGAGTTTGTATGGACTAAAACAAACCCCTTGTCAATGGTATACGAAATTTGACTCTTTGATACTTGATCATGGTTTTACAAGGCTAAATGAAAATCATTGTGTATACCTTAAAAAAGATAAAAATGACAATTTCATTGTCTTATTATTATATGTTAATGACATGTTGATTGTTGAAAAAAATAAGTTGGTGATTAATAGGTAACTTAAAAGAAGAATTAAACATCTCTGCAATGAATAATTTAGGACTAGCAAGGGAGATTTTGTTGATGTCAATTATATGTGACAGGAAAAGAAATAAAATTTGATTGTCACAATAATAATACCTTGGAAAAGCATTGGAAAAAATTAATATGGATGATGCAAAACCTATAGGTGTTGGATTACTAAGAGGGGGGGTGAATCAGTAATAGCGTAATTATAATCATTTTTCTTCAAATGTTATATCAATGTAGAATTATTATCCAATAATGAGTAGTAATAAATAAACAATCACACACATACACAGTACACCAGTGTTTTATGTGGAAACCCAAATCAGGAGAAAACCACATAATGTTTTTTTTATATGTCTTGAAGAATTACATTCATTGGAAGCACCAACTTCCTTTGTTTTTTAGCTGCAACTGGAATGAGGCTACAACCCCCTAGTTTCTCAGGCTACAACTTGAGGGAAGTTCCAACTCCCCAAATATCTGGCTACAACCCCCAATGTTCTCCGGCTACAACCAGAAGGTGGCTACAACCACCTGTCCTTGCCCCATCCTACCACCCTAAAGTAGAAGTAGAATGATGGAACCACTTTCACACTATCACTGTGAGATATACCACTGTAAACCTATACCAATAAATCTAAACCATGCATCAACCTGTACCTCAACCTATAATCAACCTGTACCATAAACAAGTGCATCAACCATGCACCAACTTGTAATCAACATGTACCATAAACAAATGCATCCAACCATGTACCAAGTATGTTCCAATCATGTTTAAACTACTCATCAATATGTACCAACATCATCAACTATACACCTCATATATGTGTGTCAACTCATCAACTACTTGTCTCAACCATGTACACAACATGTACCACAACCAAAAGACCTCATCAATTTTATCATCCAAATATGCTTTGTAGTTTTGTAATAGACCTCTTGTATATGATCACATTCCTGCAAACCTTCCTTAACTTTAAAAACAAGAGACTAGCATTTTCATCAAACTTTTCTTTAGTCTCACATGCCTAGTTTTGGATTAGTCAACAACCCTAACTTGAAGTAATCATAACTTTGAACCTGTAATGTATAAAGATCTGAAACTGATACAGAATATTCTTCAGTGTGTTTAATGCAATTCCTCCAAGTTTCACTACTTGGAACCTCTTATAAAAGGAGTTATATCAAAAATGGCATACCTTGCTGAATTTTGACTTATTCTAGAGAGCGACCTTGTAGAGCGTTCCTCGCACAAAATATTTGATGTATTGATCTGAAATTGTTACAAAACATACTAGAGACTGTCCCCTAACCAAAAAATTTGGTCTCACTGAATTTGGATCTATTATGAAGAAGTTATGACGTTTTTACCAAAAAACACCTTAGAAAGCACCATCAAAAGAATTTATCCTTCCTTGCATTTCGACCTTCTTTTCTTCACCTTCACTCAGAATTCCGGTTTAGATATCCTTGGTTACCTCATAAACATATATATATTCAATATTCTCAAGTGTGGTTCAAATGAGAGATCATTGCCTCTTATTTATACTCTCCAAGTAGTTTCCTTAAAAACATCTTCTAGGTCACTTAGCCCACTTTCCTTATTTTAGGGTTGGGTCCACTTCTAATTTCTCCATTAAATTTATTATTGAAATCATTCATTTTGTATTCACTTTGAATTATAATACACTCATCACTTCACATTATTATTTACCTTTTAAAATCTCTTAAACCACTTTGACTACTTTGACCTTTTGGGGCTTCTAGATGACATATGAGGGTCTTCCAACTTCGTAAGGCCATAACTCTCAAACCGTGAGGAGTTATGTGACGTTCTACATACCAC
>ML787194.1:469991-487236 GCA_009831015.1 Picea engelmannii
TATTTATTATTTATAATTTATAATTTTGTAAATTTAAATTTTATTAAATTATATATTATTAAATTTAATATGTAAAATTTTTAATGATAAAAAGAATGTTTATTATTTATCATATTAAATTATTAAAAAAAATTAAAAATACAAGATTTTTAATATTTATGTTTCAAATTCTAATCCAAGTCATTTTTCGTTTAAGAGGATTGGTATAAAGATTTTAAGATTTAGTTATACGATGGAGAATAGGGGAGGATGTCACTTATGAAAATTGACATATTCTCTATTAATTCCCCCCCCTCCCACCCTCTTATAAGAGGGTGAACATANTATTGATTATTATGTCAATTTTCAGAGAAGAACCATATGCACGAAGGACCTTATAGATTACACTTGAGATCAATGTTTTTCATTCACAAAATCCCGAAGGCAAGTGAAGAGGATACACACTGCTCGACTTACAAATAGACTCTAAGACTCATACTAGACTCTCTCTCTCAAACACTCTCAGCCAAATGAATCAAATGAGAGGGGTGGAGTCTTATTTATACAATTTTCAACAAGTTACCGGTTGTCATAAACTGGCAACTGCCGGTGACAAAAGATTCCATGAAGTGGATGGGGCAGCTGTGGACTACAGCTGTTATCTCGTCCCTTGGAGGCTCGGCCATATGGGGACCCATACGAAATTTTATGGAATGACACTGACTAAAGTAATTATTCGAATCACATGAATACACTGTGGAGTTCTACAGGAACCCACAGAACTGTCGGGACACCACTGTCGGCCCGATAGACATGAATGGAATATCTTTATTACAAAGTAGGACAACTGGGTCCATCATGCTTCCATACGATTAAGTATATTATATTCAGCTACAGAATCAAAAGAGGCGTCACTGTCATAACCATAGTGACTGCTGGGAGGAGAGCTGTGATCTGATGAAAAAGGTGGAAGCCCGCTGAAGCATCTGTAGAAAGGGGATCCTTGCATAGCAGGAATCAACTCATCTTCTGGTACACATAAGTCACCAAAATATTCACTGATGACTTTGTATGCTTGAGGCTGAGATGGTTCAGTCTTTTGAAAATGTAATTCAGTACCCATAAAAGATAGTTTAAACACAAACCATCCTTCATAGTGTGCGGCTTCTTGAACCTCTGCTTGGAACCATTGGATGAAGGCTTCTTTGCTTGCATTGAAGAAATCAGCATCTCTAAGACAATATGTCCAAAATAGTATATACAACCATCCAGACCAAAAGTAATGATAATCTTTGAAGGGAGAACATTCAAGGGTTATCTAGCAAGATCCATCATACTTTGTTTGTAACATAATCTTACAATAATCTTCATAAATAATGTCTGGTGTGTATAGGACTATATATGCATGTCCTTGGAAAGGTCCTCCAGTCATAACACCTCTGGCAACATTCTGGCTAAATCTGAAATAGTTATTGTAGGTTTGCAAATGATTATATGACTGTACCCAATGATTTAATATGTTTATGCAGGTAGGACTAGACTTTATACAACAAACCAAACAGTCAAAGCAATAGCAATATTTACAATCTTTATAGACTAGGATCCATTTGAATCCTGGAGGTGGAGCATCCCTTATGCTCAAGGAGGATGAAGCCATTTAATTGTTTTATCTTTATCTTTGCTAGGAGCTGCTTCTCTGGTAAGCAAATCAGCAATACAATTATCTTTTCCTGGCTTATATTGGATTTCAAAGTCAAATCCGTCAAGCCACAAGCTCCAACGCAATATCCTGTTATTTCCCTGTTCCAATAATATTTGGTTAGTTAACATTCCTTTCATATGTTTCAGGTCTGTTCTAACAATAAAATGTACAAGTTTTAGAAACATCCTGAATTTCTTGATACCATTCTTGACAGCAAGAATTTCTTTGTGAGAGGAAGGATATCTAGATTCAGCATCACTGAAACATCCAGAAGTATAAATACAAACTTCTTCAAGTTTAGGACCATTCTTCTGAAGTAGTACTGCTGCCCATGTATCAGAGGAGGCATCAGTCTCTAATATCATTTGCATGGTCATATCTGGAAGATACAGTTTAGGCAGGTTCTGGAGCTTCTGCTTAATTATTTGAACAACTTGGGTCATTTTGTAATTCCATGGCAATGCCTTGCTCAATCTTTTTTGTAATATTCGGACATCTTTTGCCTGGTTCTCATAGAACTGCCGAATATAATTTAGACAACCAAGGAATCTTTGCAGCTGTTTTTGATCTAATATTTCATCAGGGAAATCTGAAAGTTTCTTCAAAACATGATCTTGGAGTTCTACTTCTCCTTTGGATAGTATTAACCCAAGATACTAAATCTTAGTCTGTGCCCAACAGAGCTTAGAATAGATGAGCACCAAACCATGTCTATACAGAAGATCATAGACACTCTTCAAATGTTGTACATGTGCTTTACAATCTATAGAACACACAAGTAAGTCGTCAATATATACAATAACAAAACTCAAATGTTTGAAGATATCATCCATCCTTTTCTGGAATTCTGATGGTGCATTCTTCAAACCAAAAGGCATTACTCTCCATTGGTATTGTCCATTTGGAACAACAAATGCAGTTTTATATCTATCTTTAGGAATGATTCCTATTTGCCAAAATCCGCTTTTCAGATCAAACTTGCTGAATATATTACACTTCCCAATCTTTGAAAATAGAAGTTCTTTGGAAGGCAAAGGAAATCTGATGGGTAGTAGAGCATCATTCAGGGCTCTGTAATTTATGACCATCCTTGGCTTTCCTCTTTTCTTCTCACTATGTTTATTAACATAGAAGGCAGGACACGCCCAAAGGCTTCTACTAACTTCTATCAATTTTCGTTCCAAAAGCTCAGCAATCTCTTTTTGGCAATATTCTAATTCAGTGGGAGACATATGATTTGCAGAGGCTTTTTGAGGTCTTGGAGTGTAATTTTCCTTGTATGGCAGACTAACAAAATATTGTTCCCTGGTCCAAAAGGCATTGGGATAATCTGATGTGCAATCAGATTCTATTTTCTCTTTTATTTCTTTTATTATGTCCATGCCATGTTTTTCAGCATGACCAATGATCTTTTGAATCCGTATCAGACTGGTTGCAGATTTTTTAACTTGTTCCAAGCTTTGTTTTACTGCAATCCTTGTTTCAAAAGTAGACTTGCTTGGTATCTTTATAATATTACCATGGAGTGTAAGCTGTACAAAATTATTACCTACAGTAAAAGGTAAGCACTTATTTACAAAGTCTTGTCCTAAGAGTATATCTGCACCTGTGTCATAACAATATAGAGTTACTGGTACTTTTACTCCCTGTAAGTGTATAGGGAAATCTGGAGCTATATATTTAATCTTTAATTCAGTCTTGTTGACAGCTCTAAATGTTATATCCACTGGTTGCCAATAATATGATGGTAAGGCTCCATGCTTAGCACAGGAATTCATTGCACCTGTATCTAACTGAGCATCTAAGGTGTATTGCATATATATTTGGACTTCAATATTTACAGAGATGACTAATCTATCATCTAAGCTGTTGACTAGCTTGGATTCCAACTTTTCAAATTTTGATTCTTCATTGAACATCTCTCTTTCTATTTGTTCATCTCTTTTTGCTTTGAGATAGTTCAATTCTTCTTTCTGTAATTTCAAGATTTTCCACAGATCTTGTACTAGTGCTTCTTTTTCTCTGATTGATTCTTCAAGATGAAATATAGTATTGTCTAATGATTCTTCTTCAGGTGTATTAGGAACAGGTTCAGAAATCTTGACAATACTTTTGCCTTTACTTTTAGACTCTGATTTTGAAGCAGTAATGAATTCAGCATCAGTGGGAGTGTAATGGTGAATGTTCACCACGCTTGGTTGTTGGATTGCCTCAATTTGAGTAGTGAGTCTGGCAATTTGAGAAGCATAGCGATCAGAAAGATGGAATTGTCCAGGAGTCAGCGAGGACAGTTTCTGTTGGAGGGTAGATCTTTGTCTAAGAAGAGCAGGAAGATCAATGTATGGGGTCATCATTTTGATGTCTAGAAAATTAAGAGCATCGACTGTCTGAGAATTATCAGAGTCAGTATCAGACAGTTGGTTGGTTAAAGTGTCATCAATAGAGGAATCACTATCCTCTGTAAGGGATAGGTATTCACCATCTGAACAGTTTTCAACTAATTCCCATTCTGAAAAATCATATCCATATTGAAATAGATCCATAATTTTAGTCTGGAACTTAGTCTTAGACCGCAGAGGACACTGAGAAGCCCAGTGGCCAGGCTTTTTGCAGATAAAGCAGGAAGTCTGCTTTGCTTTGGCATTCTGTGGCCGGCGTTTAAAGAAGGTTTTCTTTTTAGATGGACTATTTCTGGAAAATATTTTAGGATGCTTTCGTGGAAATCTTTTCTTCTTACCTTTACAATCAAAACAGTCACAACCTTGTTGACAAGAAGTTTTTGTTTTCTTCGTTTTCTTGTTACAACCAAAATGGTAGGTTTATGTAAAGACATCACAAACAGAAGAATCAAACCCCAATTGTTTCTTCATAGACTTATTCATCTTTTTTCGAAGACATTCTTTTTGCAGAGCAGTTACAATTTGCTCTTGCAGGCCAGCTAGAGATAATTCAGATATATCAATTTCTAAATCTTCCAATCTTTCTCTAACTAGTTCTGGTACTTTTCCAGGCATTGCAGATAGATATTTTCTAAGGTATGCAATGTTCTCTGGATCAGGTACCTTATAGAGAAGGTCTTGCATGGTACAAAATAATTTAGGAAGCTGGGATAGATGGCACAGTTGTTGATTCATATACAAATCAACAAAATGATTTGTATCTAGTTTAATATTGCCATAAAATTCATGGACAACTGCTTTTACAAGCTCATCAACTGGCTTTTCATGATTTAGTATCTTGAGCTTGCTTTTAGGAGTAAATCTTTCCCACCAGATTTCTAGATTTCCAGTAAATCCCCTAGTAAGTCTTAGAGCTAGATCACTCCAAGAAACTTTATCTTTGAATAGCATTTTCTGGGTTTTAGCCCAGGCTTGCCATTTCTGAATAATCATCATAATATCAGTTTTAGATTTGCAATTAAGATTTGAAACTGGAGCACTCTCTATATTAGAGGTGGAGAGTGTGGGATGAGCATCAGTATTGGCAGGGTCAAGAGGGGCTTTCTTAGAAGTACCATACTTTGCATTGCACCATTTTTCCCAGGCAGTTTGGAAAGAACTTTCACCTTGTTCATGTCTTGGTGCATTACTATCAGAAGGGTCAGATTGTGCTGAAGAACCTTGAGGTCCTTCAAGAGTCTTAAGACAAGGAATTATCTAATTTCTTCTATTTGAGGCTTGTTTAATCTCATCTTCTAATTCAGAAGATTGCTTTTTAACTAACTCTATTTTGTCTACAGCAATTTCCAATACTTCAGCAATTCTGGCTAAAGTAGGATTCAGAACTTCTGCTGCTCACTGTTTAAGAGTTAATTGTTTATGATCCTCAGGAGAACTAGCAGAACCAAACCATTTGAAAGAGGCATCTCTTTCAATGTCTTCAATCAAAATTGGAGAAGAAGGCTTGGCTTCTTCCTCAAAAGAGTCTTTCAGACTAAAAACAACAGTCTGAATTATGTCTAATTTTTCAAGGATTTTCTCAAGTTGAGACTTCATTTGTTCTTGATTTGAATCCAAAGAATCAATCTCTGAATGCAAACCATTTAGATGAATCTTGGTTTGTACCAAGTCTTGAGCTATATCATCTATATTTTGAGCAAGACAGACTGACTGGTAGTTTGCATAATTTTGAAGTCTTACAATATCTTGAGGAGGGTCAACATCTAATTTTCTATATTTCATAAAGTCTAGATCTGCTACCATATCATTTTGGAATTTGGGAACATGATTTCCAGGTCCAAGATTTCTGTATGGTAGTTCTGGCTTTTTATCCCTACCACTTCTAGGTAAAGGAGCATTCATCATTTTTATCACAGGGATGGCTAGACTTTCACACTCAGAGCAGTTATGATGTTGTCCATTATGCTCTTGTTTGGACTGGTAAGTTCTGAATGTTTTTGGAGCAGATGGATAATGAGACAAATCAAAAGAGGGTTCTTGTACAAGGAACTGGCTTTTATAGTAATAACAATTTTTAGAACCTTTCTGATGAGTTAATAAATGATCATCTAATTTAGACTTTCCTAAAACAGGTTTATATACAGGAGTCTTGCTAAAAGAGTGAGAAGATAAATGTCTAGCAAAGGAATGTCTAGGATTGTCATCAGAAGTACTTGCTAATAAAGAAGACATTTGTCTATCCAGATCTTGTATTCTGGTACTCTGAGATCTTCCTATTTTTAGCACATTTCTTCCTAAGGAATTAGTCTCTAATTTTAGTTCCCTAGGCAATGGAGGGGTAACTCTGGAAGAAATAGGCTCATAATCTGTAGACCATTCTTCAACTGCTGTGAGTTTATCAAAACTAAGAGTGAGGGGAGAAACATTGTCGGGACCAACCACCACACTTTCATTAGTTGCGCGCTTCAAGAGTTTAGGATTTAAGGCAGGCATAGTAGTAGAGACGAAGTGTAAACAGATGGTTGAATGCAATTGGGCAATTTCAAAGGATTCTGCCATATTAAAGCCGGAAAACTGTACATAGGCTTGCAGAAGAGAATTGATGTAGGGGTCAGTGAGAGAAACTTGATATATGGGAAGTGCAGATGACCAGACTAGGCCATTATGCAGGGGAGATTGGAATCCAGAGATAAGGGCGTCAGAGAAGGTATTATGTCTAGAATCAATGATACATGTTAAAACAGAAGTGTCTAGACCTGGTCTGACCAAAGGATTAATTCCAAACTATATTAAACCCAGATGAACATATTTATAGCCATGTTCTAAACCCCAATCTATGTTTTCTTGTTGGATCAGAGGGATCTGATAAACAGATTTACCGAGAGAGAGCGGGACATTATTAGAACAATATCTAATGAGGGTAGTAGCACGGAATTTAAACATGGGAAGATCATATATCTTAGCAGGATCTATCTCAGGCATATGCCAGTTAACATCTGGCTCATATTCTTGAGCGATCAATCTTGTATTATACAAATCTTTAGATGACGAAGAAGACTGACTTAGGAAATGAGTATACCACTTAGAGGGTTTATATGTGACATCAGAAGAGAAATCATAAGAAGAGATGTCCTTCTGTGAAGCCATTTGTAACTACTGCTACTTCTGACAGTATACTTAGAGTATTGCAGGTAAGCAAATATATTAAGTGGTAAGATCAACTTACTATGGGAAAAGGACTATGCAGCACTCCACGCCTACTTCGGTAACAACGGCTGTCTTATGTGTCCTACAGCAACAGTTGGAGACCACAGACAAGAGATCACGTCACTCAATACTGAACATTTGCACTTCTCGCAATCATATACTTCAGACACAAGGCTCATTCCAAAAGAGAATCACTTCACAACAATCTTCTTTATATTACTCAACTGATCTCATATATACAATAGCATGCAAGAGACATGACGATTACAGACACATAACTTATAAGCTATAACTACACGGAAAAGCAGGGCTTTTAGTCTTATGTCTTCTCATACAAGAAGATTAGAAAGGCCCCTGGCCGACTGCTCAGGCAGAAACTAGCTTAACACAACACTTATGGATCTGATACCAATTTTCACCACGCTTGGCTGCTGGATTGCCTCAATTTGAGCAGTGAGTCTGGCAATTTGAGAAGCATAGCGATCAGAAAGCTGGAATTGTCCAGGAGTCAGCAAGGACAGTTTCTGTTGGAGGGCGGATCTTTGTCTAAGAAGAGCAGGAAGATCAATGTATGGGGTCATCATTTTGATGTCTAGAAAATTAAGAGCATCGACTGTCTGAGAATTATCAGAATCAGTATCAGACAGTTGGTTGGTTAAAGTGTCATCGATAGAGGAATCACTATCCTCTGTAAGGGATAGGTATTCACCATCTGAACGGTTTTCAACTAATTCCCATTCTGAAGGATCATATCCATATTGAAATAGATCCATAATTTTAGTCTGGAACTTAGTCTTAGACCGCAGAGGACACTGAGAAGCCCAGTGCCCAGGCTTTTTGTAGATAAAGCAGGAAGTCTGCTTTGCTTTGGCATTCTGTAACCGGCGTTTAAAGAAGGTTTTCTTTTTAGATGGACTGTTTCTGGAAAATCTTTTAGGATGCTTTCGTGGGGGGGCGCATTAATAGATATGTCAATTTTCATAAGTGACATCCTCCCCTATTCTCCATCGTATAACTAAATCTTAAAATCTTTATACCAATCCTCTTAAACGAAAAATGACTTGGATTAGAGTTTGAAACATAAATATTAAAAATCCTGTATTTTTAATTTTTTTTAATAATTTAATATGATAAATAATAAACATTCTTTTTATCATTAAAAATTTTACATATTAAATTTAATAATATATAATTTAATAAAATTTAAATTTACAAAATTATAAATTATAAATAATAAATATTAATTCATGTTTTAAATTTTATAAATTTATGTTATCATCAATCACTCTTAAGCATATGTTAAATTACCATTAAGAAGATGTAATACGTGATTATTTTTTTTCCCTAAGCTCTAACTAAATGATGTTTAATAGGATACAACAATATTATAAACAAGCCAAAGTTGTAAAGAAATGTCTAAATATTTTAATAATTTATTTTCTTAACTCTAACTAAATGATGCTTAATAGGATACTACAATATTATAAACAAGCCAAAGTTATAAAGCAATGTCTAAATATTTTAAAAGAAGGGTTAATTTCATTTTTAATTGTTCTTTTTATTGTCATAATTTTAATGATATTTACAAATATCAAAATATCAAAATAAATTTTGAATTTTTTTTATAAAATTTGTTAATATAAATATATATTTTGAGAGGATCAAATTTGTTCGTGCAAACTTTTAATCTTTCCTCAATTTAGCACTCTAAAAAAAGTTTTAGATTTGATCCTTCTAGGTGCTTGATAGATCACGGGTTAAGATGGATTTATGTTAGTTTAATACATTAATATTAAAGTATTATAAAATATTAATATATTATAAAATATTAATATTATAAAATATATTAATATATTAATATATTAAAAAATATTAATAGATTTTTTAATATATTACTACCTCCATAACCACTACATTATTTTGATGATCTATTAAGCTAGGAAAAATCTAAAAAGAACATATTCAAACCAATATATATATTTTTATATATTAAAATATTTTACAATATATTAATATTGTAAAATATATTAATATATATTAAAATATTTCATTTTTTAAATTTAGAACTTCATATATTATCACCTCCATACACATACACACGATTATTTTGTTATATATGTGTGTGTGTGTTATTTTATTCAAAGCTAGAAGGAAGGATGACTCACCTGACATAAGAAGGTGAGGAAGGATGGTTCGTCTGCATCGGGCGAGGAAGGATGGCTCGCTTCACAAAGGAGATTGAGGTTATTATCTCATAGGGTTTGAAATCTGGAAATCAATTCAAGGAGTTGCTCAGTTGTAATTGTTCTTTCCCTTCTACCAAACATTCCACTCCCTGCAAGGAAACAATGCACAGGAAGCAAAACTAGTGGACAGGATCAGATACAGTACTCTCCCTCACAGGAAGACAATGACAGTAACCATCCCTCCCTCAACTTATTGCTACTGTAGGGGCCTAGTACCCTATACTTCCTCGTAGCTGATTCATCCAACCTATTGTTCTAGAGTCTGTACTTAAGGCTTAGAAGTATAGTGTCTAGGCCTCCGAAAGTGAGTGAGGGGTAGAGAAGGAAGAAATGTCAACCTTCGGCAAGGGAAGCTAGGGTTCATTTCTAGGTTGTTGTCTAGCTTCCAATTGTTCTTGGATGTTTATGTCCCTTTCAATCGCTGCCCATGAACGTTCCAGATCGACCCGGGTAGTGGCTGTTTTAAGAATAATATAAAAAAGATTCAAGGCAATATGTGTTTGATCTGATACTCTGGGTTCAATATTAGGTTGTCTTGTCACAAGGACAGTCATAGAGGAACAAAATAATGAGAAAATCTCAAAGAATTTTTTTAGATGTTGTCTTGATTTCGGTCGTATAAAGGAGAGTTTACAGCTCCGGTAGTGGCAACAGGGTGCAAACCAAAGGCCCTTTCTCGTAACTGAGTTATATTTTAATAAATGTGTGTGAGGTGTAAGAAAACATTAAGTTGTCTATCATGTAAGGCTCCTATCAAGGGAGGATCCCACTTATAAACAGAAGAAGAAAAAGATAAAGAAATAACCCGATGAAGCATAAAATATATATAGAAATCTAAAATGTTCACTGGTCTTATACCTACTGATAGCCGGTACAGAGAAAAAATGGTAAACAATATAGAAAACTAAAATTTATTCACCATAGTAAAGGTTGTGCTAAATTATAGCGAAGTATTCATCGTATACATATATGAAATGAAATGAAATATGAAATACAAGGAAACAAACTCATAACACAGTTGTGACAGAATCGAGAATCTTCGGATTTGCTTTGTATTAACTTTCGAGGGAGAAAAATCTCTATTACAATCGACCCAAAAAGGTCCAGCCCTTTTTACTTCCTTCTATTGTATATTTATAAAAATTTACATATGATGGAATCCCAATCATTTCAGGATTTTTAGTTACAACGAGAAGGAGATCAATCATTTCATTTCTTTATCCTATGTCTTTATTTGGTACCAGAAGCCTTCCCTCTCGCATGCTCGGTACAAGTGACACATGTTTCCACCAGCTGAGATATCAACCTTGAAGGTTCCGCTTGACAATTGGTCTAAAAAATGTAACAATCTTTGACTAATTGCGGCAACCTTTCTTCCATCTGTCAGTCTAGGGTGTCAATAGCGCACAATTGCACACTTGGTTTAATCATACATTTATCTATTTGAACTATGTCTTCCATAGTTACTTGTGAGATTTCGGTCGAATCTCTTTCTTCTTTTTCATTTATATCAAGTGAGAGTTTCGCCATATCCATTTGGCTCAGTGTTTTAGCATTACTCTCGCTATCAATTCCTAACAGATTTCCACCTATGGAACCGAAAGCCTCTTCATAGGATTTCCTTACCTTCTTGGCTTGCAATTTGCCTTCTGATATGTTGTGTTCCCATTCTTTCAACAAAATATTACCTCGGGTCTGTTTCGAAATGGAAAACTTAGAACTTTTTCCCGATTCCCTATTTGTTGTAGCTATTACAGCCTCTTGAAATGCGACCCGAGCTGCTCTAACTTTTCTCTCTCTGTTAGATAAGTTTTATGATACTTGATCAATAAGCAGAAAATTGTCCCAAATCGTCTCTATCTTTGCAAGTAAACTTCGTTGGTCTGCAGAAACCCTGCTTCGAATCTCCATAGCCCAGGACTGGAATATCCCGATATTTATAACTTGGCTTTCGGTGAACTCTAATCTAAGCTATAGTTGTTCAATCAAGTCTTTTTGCTGGCCCACCTATATCTGACTGGTCTGAGCTATCAGCTCTGCTTGTTTGAGCTTAGCTTTGAGCAGCTCAATTTAATTTTTGTCAGCCATCCTTGCTTGTTCTATTCCTACATTCGCCTGGTCCTTTGCAGCTTCCTCTGTTGTGGCTAGCTTAGCTTCTAAGGTTTTGATGAGGTGATTTTTTCGCTTCAGCTGGTTTTTCAAAACCCCGACTGAAAATTGGTTTGTTGTAGCATACGCCCCTAATGTCCCAGCTATTTCTATCGCAAAATCTTCTTTCTTCTTGTCTTTCCCATCGGTCAACACCTTGAACTTCTTGGTTGTTATCCCTCTTCTTGATAGAATTCTCTTTTTACCACAACTTTTCTCTTTTTATCAAAAGAGAACTCATTTGGCAGAAGCTCTTCCATCCTTATAGGTCTCAATTCTTCATTGAAAATCCACCCTGCGTCTATGTTCCCCTTAGTTGACTGTAAGGGAGTAATGGAGGTAATGGGATCTCCGATTTGCTTGGTTGATTGGCCTGGAGTCTGTTTTTTTGGTGGATCGGGAGTTTTTATTTCCGGCTTCAGACTCTTAGTTTTCTCCTCCCCGTCCTGGTGTTCTTCTTTTCTGGATGCTGAATCTTTTGAGCCTTCGGCTCTTTTTTTCTACACCTCTACTATTATTGGAATTTCACCCCACAATACTGGGGGAAGACAACTCCACTGATGTTCTTGGAAATTCAAAACATCAGCCCTTTCTTTAGGAGCCAGGGCTTGTATCCGAGCCAAAACCTCGGCATAAGATCTCGTGCCTCGAAAAATGTCATCCGAGGGAAAATTTTCATGCTCAAACCTTTTAAGCCCATAATTGGCTAAGTGGTTATTTACGACCCTATTTGGATCGTGCTTCTTGAATTCAACATGAACCAATTTAAAGTCTTCCAGGGTTGCTTCCTCAGCTTTAGCATGCCCGAAATCTAACAAAGAATAGGAATGCAGATGAATAGGAAAAGGTGGCCATACCTTCTTAGAATATCCCTTAATCTCCTTGCTTACGCCACCGATTACAGTTTGTCTAGCAACCTCATGGCAAGCCAGCCTATCGGGTATGAATAATGGTAAGGAATTCGAAGGAACAGAAGCGCCGAAAACCCTGAGATATAAAAATTCTGCTTCCACGTACCAGTCGGCTATACTTCTCATATTTACCGCGATACTGTCTGAGATATTGGGTTACAGGTGGCCGAAGATAGTGACATGCAGTGGTACCATCACCCAGTTAAAGATTTCATACACAAAATCTGAGGCTTTGTCTTCCCACGTCTTTGAATGGTAGACGTGGATGGGCTCATCCTCCGATGGAGTCCAACTCCAAATCATCAAGGGAAAAGGTGTGAGAAAACACACAGCGTCCATGATATACGCGGACATAAAGAATGAAGAAATATTTCCGCTCTCCCTCTGCGCTCGATACTCTGTAACTTGACTGGTCAAACTATCAGACAGTAGTTTAGCCCAGTCGAAGGAACAACCTTCAGCAACCGTGTGAATTAGAGGCACCCACTGAAGGAAAAAATGTGTGGTGTCCTCTCTCCCATATAATCTGCAGGTCATCATAGCGATATATTTGAACTGTGGTTCCAGAGAAGCTATTGAATATATACCATTACTGTCTGCCCTGAACTTCGCAGGGTGTGAAACCCAATATTTGATTAAACCAGACATATTCTTGTGGTATTGCACACATTCCTTCTGTTTAAAATTCTCCAGGAATTCAACATTGTAAACAAAGTCCGACACGGCTGGCAACTTGTACATAGCTTGCAATTGTTCGGGTCTGAAAGTCCCAATGGTGACCCTCTGCTCATTGATGATGATTCTGGTTGGTATATCTACATGTTCTAATGCCCATCGGACCATATCATAATAAGGTAGCAGACATGGCCTAGCCACCACTTTATGAATTTGAGCCTGGACGACGATGTTATATTTGGTGATCAGGTCGTCTTTTTCATTTCCATTGGAATCATCCGAAACATCTACCAATTCAGACTATAGAACCTCAGAAATATGTGACCAGGTCCTAATAGAGTCGACACTTCGAGGTGAAGTATCAGAAACGTTGTCTAAACCTTGTCCTAAAACCTCAACAGTGGCTTTAGACGCTTTTCACGGGGCCATGGTGGGGGATTCTACTTTAGCTCTCCTGCGATAAAAATATGTATACATATAGAAATTAGTTCGCTTGCGAAAAGTTGGCTCTGCGTAGAATAGAAATGAAATTTGAAACAACAAACAAAAAATCCATGTCTTTGACTATTTAAAACTAGGCCGTCCTTAGGGACAGAACGGTCAAATCGTTCTTAAATATACATTTAGCAATAAAAACCAAACCCTTACTTGTCAATTCGCCTCATTTCCAATTAATGTCATAAATTTTGACAGTTCATAATGCAAGTTGGCGCAAAGAAAGTTTAAAATCGCCTCGGAGACTGTGCATATTAATTTTCTGATTAAAACAATGAAAATGTTGGCTTAGCTTGATTAATCAGTGCTTTTTAAAAGTTAATTTATCTTTCAGCACTCGCCTTGTCGGGAGTTTTCACTTTAACCCTTTACACCTCTAAGACCCGAGATTGCGATAATTAGCTTTGGTTAATAAAAAACGTAACCATGATTAGGCATTTAATTAATTACGTTGTTATTTATATCGCGATTTCGCAACTCGAAGCTTCGAAGGTATAGCTTCCAGGAGGCTCGTATGCCGAGTTGCGAAATCGTGAGATCGGGATGAAATGATTTAATTAAATTGGAGGATAAAACCGGCTTAAGTGTTTAATTAATTACATTTTTATTTTTATCGCGACTTTGCGACTTGGTGCTTTGAAGGTATAACTTTTGAACGAAAATACGTCGAGTTGCGAATTCCCGAAGGAGCTTAACCACGGCTAAACCTTTTACCTTTAACATTAACTCGAGTTATTAAAACAAGAATCTTGTGGTTTCGGCTTTCGTGGTTATGAAAGTAAGACTTTTGGAGCTAGCAAACGCCGAGATACAAAATCCTGATGATGTTTAACTGCGGTTTAGAGTATTTTTACTCTCGGTAATGATCTGGGTAAACTTTTTTTTTCAAATTAGTTTGTCGTTTCGCCCCTCGGGACTTGTAAACCATATGATCTATAACTTCCAACATGCGACATCCTGAGGCTCAAAAGTAGAGATTCGTTTAAACGATTAAAAAATAAATCTTACCTTAAGAGTATGATAATCGTCGTTGTTCGTGTGATGAGACTTCTGAGATTTTGGGAAAAATAAAGGAAAATATGAAAACCAGCTTTCGATTTCAAGCATTAAGATAAGAAATTTTAAACAGGCAAAAAAACAAAGGCGGCTCCAACATAGGCTCCAACTAGGGATCCCGTTTTCCTGCAAGACGGGAAGAACAGTAGACCACGTGCCTATATTGGGTAAATGGAGTCAATGGATTTAATCCAGCGAAAATATTCCTTAGAACAGGATACCGAAGGGGAAAGAGACTTCGTTTTTTACCTTCAAAAAGCTTTCAAAACTCAAATACTTTTTGCACTTAGCTGTAATCCCTTTCACGACTTTCTCCTTCTCGTTACTGAATTCAGGTCTGCATTGAGATAATCAAAACAATTCTAGGAGACCCAACAAATCTTATGGCTATCGGCTTGCATCAAAAGAAGAAAATTATATGTTTTTAATCAGGAAGCCCTGTCTGAACTTGGGATGTAGATCAGGTTTTAAAAAGAATTGGTTACCAGAGTAGAGTGATATTCATGTATAACAGCCTTACATATATCTCAGACATTGCTTCACTGCCAACAAGCCTGTTCAGTACCCCGGTGAAGTTATCTGGCCCTTTTTACTGAATTTCCTTTCACCACTTCTGAATATATTTATGCATTTAAATGATAAGACGAGGGCAATCATTTCTGAATTTCCTTTCATAGTATTTTGGACTAGATGGGAGCAATCGTTTCTGAATTTCCTTTCACCACCTGTCTATAATTTGCTTTCTTAGAGCGTGAAGATGGGGGCAATCAGTTTATATGAGGGATGATATCTATGTAATATTTTTCATTATAGGTCTATCAACTTACTATGATTACTCGGTACCAACCTTTCCTTAACTTTCACAACACCTTCATTCACAAGGAGAAAGGGGAAAATTTATTTATTGGAGTGTTCTATTTGAGCAAGCCTCAATCCTCCAAAACTGTTGAAAAACTTAAAAAGGTCAGGATCACTTAAGAATCACTTTTTTTAGCAAGGGACCGAGGAGTTATGAAGACCAGCTTACTTTTCACAATATTCTTTGAAAATCTCGAGGTTAAGACATAATCTCTTCCCCCTACGTATGTGAAACCGGAAAGATGCTGGCTTTTTCAAAAGGTAAACCCGAAAATAGAAAAGGGTGACAGATAGAGATCTATAAACTGAAAAACAGAGGTCAAAAAAATCAAAACTGACTCTTGAAAATCTTTTTCGGGGGCGCTTTACTTTGAATGACTTGTTTATTTCATATTATTCTTTCGTAAATGATTAACCATGGAAATGTTCTTTTATTTATTACTTCAAACAATGTTGTTGTATCTTATGAGGTTATTTTGGTTTTCTTTGATAGCCCTTCAGAACAAGTCTTTAAGGAAATCTCACCTTTACCTTACCATTTCATTTTCTTTCCAAAATATCAAAAAATCTTTTTTATCACCTCTTTAATCCAATTGATTTTCTGATACACGACTTTCTGTATACCTCTCCTGCTCATTTTGTTTTCAGTTGGAAACCTGTAAAAAGAAAAATATGAAGGTTACCGAGGCTTTTTGAAAGGTGTCAAAAATTTGCGAAAGGAAAAGAAAATCAAAATAGCAATGCGTAATGAAATATATATACATATGTAAAAAATTCTATATATGAATATACAAATCTCTTTCTTTTTTTCTTTTTCTTTTTTGGCGACTGCTTATGTCATATAATGCTTTAGGTAACACCCATTGATAGGGGAGTTGAGGATTTCACCGTCTCGATTTTCTAGTAGGAAAGAATTTGTTCCTTCGAGAGCCGAGACTTTGAATGGCCCATACGAGAGGTGATCGAATTTACCATGTTTTGTTGTTTCTTCCCTCTTTGCATCCCACCTTAAAACTAAATCACCTGGGAGAAAATCTTTGTCTTTTGCCCTATGGTCGAATAATGCCTTCATGTCATCTTGATACTTCTGCAACCTTTCATCTACTTCGAACCTGTGCTGTTGAACCTCGATTAGCTGGTTTATCCTCTTGGTGACATGATTAGGTTCTTCTTTCTGATCTTGCCACAATTTCATCACAGGGAGCGCTAAATTTATAGGTAACATCGCATCTGTCCCATATACCATCTGAAAAGGGGAAATGCCGATAGATTTTTTAGTGCCTATGCGATTCGCCCACAAGGCGTACTTTAAATGCACATGCCAAGACCTTTTGTTTTCATCCAACACTTTCTTAATTATATTGATCAGGCTCTTGTTAGACGACTCGGCCAGTCCATTTCCTTGGGGCTAGTATGTTGTAGAATGGCCAAGAACGATATTATACTTTTGGAAAAAGCTGATCATAGACATAGATTTGAAAGCCTGGGCATTATCTGTGTGTTAAGGTCCTAACCCGCACATAGGTAGATCAATGTATTCGGATGTAATAAAGGTCAATATTAATAAGA
>ML787194.1:492939-508694 GCA_009831015.1 Picea engelmannii
TGATTCAAAGTGCTATTTCTGTTGCTATTTCATATATCATTTCTGTGTATTGTGAAGATTATGCTGGATATTTTACTGTTATTCTGTCATTTCTAGCATTTCGTTTCTGTTCTGCATATTTTATATATCTGGTATCTTGCACTGTGACTATCTTCCGGGGGCAGCCAAATCTTGACAAAATATTGTCTTCTAAGAAATCTATTACCACCAAGTCAGTTGCCCTTTTGGTTGGAATAGCTTCCACCCATTTAGTAAAGTAGTCTGTGGCAGTTAAGATCCACTTGTATTGGGCACTAGAATGTGGATTAATCTCGCCTATAAAATCTAGCCCCCATTGTTGAAAAGGGGCTTCAGTTTTGACCGAAACCAAAGGTAGTGTTGGGAGTTTCTGTTTGCCTGCAAATAGTTGACAAGGGTTACAAGGTCGGACCTTGGCGTTGACGTCAGAGAAAATTTTTGGCCAGTAATACCCAGCTCTCAGAATTTTGTAAGTTGTGGCCCTCCAAGCGTGATGTCCTCCACACACTCCTTCATGAAATTCACTTATAAACCTTTCTATTTCCGATTCGACTAAGAAGATTAACAAGAAACCGAGTGGGTCTTTCCAATATAGTTGATTTTTGGCAATACATTACTTAACCACATGAAGCTTTAAAGTCCTGGATTTTGATGGCGATAGTTCACTTGGGCATTTTAGAGTCAGTAAGTAGGATACTATGTTTTTGTACCATTCTGATGATATGAACTTCTACTTGATTTTAATTGCACTTGTTCGTTCATCAAGCTCGTTTATGTTCATGTCTTCCTCACCTTCCTGCAGGCAGTTTATATCTAGAGCTCTAAGATTTGATTCAGCCATAAGTTTGGCCAAGCCTTGTCCCTTTATCAGTTTAGCAGGTTTGATTTTCAGGTCAAATTCTTGAATCTTGGCAAGCCATCGTCCTCTTTTCCCATCGTTTTCTAGTTGTACCAAAATATCTTTCACAGAACTTGTAGGTACGTACACGATTATCTTGGAGTGTAATACATATGTTCTAAATGCCTTCAGTGCCTTTACCATGGCATACACTTGTTTTTCTATTATATCATATTTAAGTTCTGCGTCTCTGAGGCTCTTGCTGAAAAAGGCAATCGGTTGTTCGAAACCCTCTTCGTTTTTTTGGAGGAGCACCGCAACAATCGTGTGTTCGGAGGCAAACGAGAAAATAAGAAAATCTTTTAGATAATCGGGGCTTGCCAATATAGGTGCCTCGGCTATGACTTTCTTAATGTGTGTGAACGACGCTTTGGCCTTTGTTGTCCACTTTACTTCACTGTTCTTTTTCAGCATATCTGTGATCAATTTTACAATTTCAGCGAAATTTGGGATAAATCTTCGTAAAAAAATTATTTTTCCTAAGAAAGATTGAATTTCTTTTATATTTCTAGGAATGTTTATAGTGTCTATCACTTCAACCCTCTTAGGATCAATCTCAATTCCATCCTTAGATACAATATGACCCAAAAGTTTACCTTCTTGCATGGCGAAGTGTGATTTCTTGGGGTTTAAGGACAGACCATACCCGCGGCATTTTTCAAATGTTTGTTTAAGATGTACCAAATGCTCTTTGTCAGATTTGGAGAAAACCGTTAAATCATCGAGATAGATGACTACGAACTTATCCCTCTCTCCGATGAAAGTGATGTCCATATCACGTTGGAAGGTGACTCCTGCATTCATCAAACCAAAAGGCATTTTATCATACATGAATGTACCCCAAGGGGTAGTAAAAGTTGTTTTTTCTTTATCTTGTTCATTCATGGAAATTTGATTATATCCAGAGAAATTGTCAATCATAGACATTCTGTTTTCCCCAACTACCCTTTCTAGCACGTGATCCATTTTAGGCAACGGATAGTTGTCTTTAAGAGAGGACTTATTTAAATTTCTAAAATCCATGCACAGTCTAATTTCTTCACTCTTTTTTCTGATCGGGACTAGGTTTGCCACCCAGTCGAAATATCTCAGAGGTACTATAATTTTTGCCTCTAAAAGCTTATTCACTTCTCTCTCGACCACATGCAATAAAATGGGGTTGATCTGCTTAAGGTTTTGTCTAAAGGGTTTGACCCCAGGCTTTAGAGGTATCTTGTGATCGATCATGGTAGTGTCGTAGGTTCTTAACTCGTCGTAAGACTAGGGGAAAACGTCTTTAAATTTTCTGAGTAGGTCCTTATACTTGCCTTTTATTTCAGGGGGGGGGGGAGTTTAGATATTTTAACCATCCTGGACTCTTCTTTGGTTCCTATGTCACAATCCTCAACCTCTTCTGGTTGGGGTTGTAAGGTGGATTTTACAGGTATGTCGTTTTGATCAAACAGGGTCCTCTCCTTCTTGCATGATCCATATCTGATCATTCTGATTTTCTTGATCCGCGTGAGTTTCGGAAAATTCACCTACTGCTTCAAGAAACTTCTTAATTTGTTCATCATCCTCAAAAACCTGCCAATGTTGGATATTATCCAGTATAGATGGTCTGTGTCTTATCTCTATGTGATACTTCAATTTAAAGGTTGTAGGAGGAGTGAAAGTTGAAGCTGCTTTAGCTAATGCATCAGCCTGTAAGTTTTATGTGCGTGGGATGAAGTGGACATTTACAGACGAGAATTTTTTTTCCATCAGATCATAGGCACAATTTCTGTATGATCTTAATCTGGGATGCTTGGCTTGGTATTGCCGATTTATTTGTTTGACTATCAACTCCGCATCTCCGTATACTTCCAGGTTTTTTACTTTTAGCCTCCTGGCTTCATATTCACATACATTGTTAGTATAATCTATATCCCATTGTAGTCTGTAAGAAAAAGGGACAACGAACCTTTCTTGAGGTGCCACAAAAAACACTCCTGCACCTTCCCCTTCGTAAGATGAGGCACCATCCAAAAAAAAATTCCAGATACCAGTGCTATACATATCTTCGGTCATGTAACCTGACTCTTCATGCTCTATATCTTTTTCCTCTATGCAACCATCTAAACCGTCGTCAAAAGATAAGATACAATTTCCTAAATCTTGATTTTCAATGTAAATAGGGAAATTGTTCGGATTTTGAGGGTCGCTTACCGTATATGCTAACCTCGTCTCCATGTACAACCGAGTAAATTTCCCACCAAACACAGGAATCGTGGCATACGTCATATCCAGTTGAAGAGAACCCCCCAACTTGGCTCCCCATGACCTAGACAACAGTAAGTCGTACTTGGGGGGAATATCAACAATGACCACATCCATCAAGATGCTCTTAACTGGGACCTGTGCCAGGGTGACTACTAAATCCTTTATCATTCGCCTACACTTAAATTTTCTCAAATCAAATGAGTAAAGATCTCCGTAAGGTCTGGTGATCTGTAGACCCAATTTTTCCATAATAATTTTAGGCATCATGTTAAGTGAGGCTCCAGAGTCTAGCATGCAATTATGTAGCAGTTGATCGTACACGTTTAAGGTGATATAAAAAGGAGCAACAATGTCTTTGGCTCCTTCAAAATGTGGACCAAAAGTAATGTTGGGCTTATCATCTTCCAGGTTCAAAACGTCAGATTGACTTTCTAGCTCTGAAACGCCTATCACTTTGGTAATCTGTTTTCGATAAACTGGGTTTTTTGCTAACTCTAACAGAGGAATTGGTATCTGAATTTTATTTATCTCATTTTCGAAACTGAAAACTCCGCTCACCTTGTCTATTTCTCTAATTAGGACTTCTGAATCCTTCTTTTCCAACTTATTTTTCTGGACTGCCTTATTATTCATGATCTTGATTAAAGGTGTATTTGTATTAGCTTCTTTGGTTTCCTGTGTTTTAGTCTCAACCTTTTCTACTTTGGGTTCTTGCGCGTTTACTACTTTCACTTTGCTGTTAGGTAAGACGGTTTCTTCTGGGGTAGGCTCATAAGTTTGACCTCTTGGGAGAATTTTCTTAGGTTGAGTAGTTGAAATAGGCTTACCCTTAGATCTCAAGTTATACCTAGGTTGGACCTCGGCCATTATCATACCGGTTTCTTCTTGATAACTACAAAGGTCAGTGTAATCTCTTACTTCACCTTCAATAGACGATTGTTGAGTGTTTAGAGATTTTTCATAATCCTCTCTAGTCAGATCAGGTTGTGTGCATTCATCACCCAAGTTCATGAAATCATCATCTGAATCTCTGAAATCTTGGAGATCATCCGCTCCTATAAAATTTTCGTTCTTTAGGGGAGTTTGTATTTTCTGATCTTCATTTTTTATCTATCTTTGCTGATTTAGGGGATTGGAATTCTTCCTAAAATCCTTTTTGACGAAAGAATCGGCTTTGGCCTGTTCTAGCTCCATTCTGGATATCTTATTAGACAGTTCCTTAATTACCCTGGCCATATCATCTACTTTGTCATCTGTGTATCTATTAGACCCTGACGGCCCTGCTTGTTCTCTAAAGCATCTAGTTTCTCGGTTTCTCGATTTCTCGCTTCTACTTTAGCTTTTAACTTACCAGAAGCCATCATATTTGACTCAATTTCTACAACATCATCTTGCATTCGGTTTAGAGTAGCTCCCCTTCTTTCTCATAAAAGAAGTGCAAAATCTGGTTCGAAATCCCCCACGAAAGTTACTTTGGCCGCGGGTTGGGACGGTTTAACCTCGGCTGGGATTTTGTTATACAGCTTGTTGAATCTTTGAATAAACTCCATAACTGTTTCTGAATTCTTTTTTCTTAAAGACCCAAACTCGGTTAAATATTATAAGTGGTCATTTCTTTCACCCCATTGTCTAAGGAAAGCATCTTAAGAGGCATCATAGGACAAGATAGATCCTACAGGTAGACTCTGAAACTAAGTTCGGACCTGACCTTCAAAGGTTTGGACGAGAAGCCTCGAATACACATCTTCATGTTCAAGACCTAGGATGTCTGTGAATTGATCAAAGAAATTTATGTGTTCGGTTGCGGTCAGATCTCCTTCCCCAGTGAATTTTGGCAAATTTTTTATATAATTTTCTGGAAGGTCGTGCAAAGGAACGGGTAATACCAAAGGAGTGTATCTTGATGCCACTTTAGAAAACACTCTAGGAGGGGGGGCTGGCCCTTGGCCTACAGCTCCTCCTCTGACAACCCCTCCACCTCCCCCTCCGGCGGCTTCCATCATTATTAGTGGAAAGTTGTAATGGGGTTTTGGAAGATTAAAAGTGAATCTTTACTTTCTTCGCGGGGCAAAAAATCCGAGGATGACTGGTAAGGGATGCGAGGGCTTGGCTCTTCGGACTTGCAAGATATGTAGTCAGGGGAACCAACGAGTGTGGAAACTAGATGTGTGAAATATTCTTCGAGACTGTGTGAGGTCGCGAAATTTGACTGAAGAGTTGACGATATATCGACAGTAGATAAATTTTCTACAGGACTTTTTCCTTTATGTTCTACGGTGGTTATCGGACGGGTTTCACTTCTAACTTCAGAGTGGTTTGATGTTAGATCCTTAGTGTTGAAAAGAGGACTGCGTGAAGTTGAATATTTAGAAGAACTGCAGGGGTCGGCTTAAGAGAGCCTCTCGCCTTTAAAATCTTCTCAGGATCGGTAACAGGTGTGGTTTGTTTACCATCCGGGTTTTGCCTGGTATTCCTTCGTCCGGATGCCAACTTATTAATCGTGGAGTCGCCAAGTGAAAGATTGGAAAGCCTTTAAAAGGAGTGCACTCTTTTTTCACTATCAAAGGGTGGCACTTTCAATGAAAAAAAATGTCGTTTTCCGAGGGAAAAGATTTCGTAACTTCGGTCCCCGACAATGGAGCCAAAAAGATGTTTTTCTAGAGTCTGTACTTAAGGCTTAGAAGTACAGTGTCTAGGCATCCGAAAGTGAGTGAGGGGTAGAGAAGGAAGAAATGTCAACCTTCAGCAAGGGAAGCTAGGGTTGATTTCTAGGTTGTTGTCTGGCTTCCAACTGTTCTTGGATGTTTATGTCCCTTTCAATCGTTGCCCATGAAAGTTCCAGTTCGACTCAGGTAGTGGCTGTTTTAAGAATGGTATAAAAAATATTCAAGGCAATATGTGTTTGATCTGATAGTCTGGGTTCAATATTAGTTTGTCTTGTCACAGGGACAGTCATAGAGGAACAAAATAATGAGAAAATCTCAAAGAAAATTTTTAGATGTTGTCTCGATTTCGGTCATATAAAGAAGAGTTTACAGCTCCGGTAATGACAATAGGGTGCAAACCAAAGGCCCTTTCCCGTAACTAAGTTATATTTTAATAAATGTGTGTGAGGTGTAAGAAAACATTAAGTTGTCTATCATGTAAGGCTCCTATCAAGGGAGAATCTCACTTATAAACAGAAGAAGAAAAAGATAAAGAAATAACCCGATGAAGCGTAAAATATATATAGAAATCTAAAATGTTCACTGGTCTTATACCTGCTGATAGCCAATACAGAGGAAAAACAACAAACAATATAGAAAACTAAAATTTATTCACCATAGTAGAGGTTGTACTAAATTATAGTGAAGCATTCATCAGATACATATATGAAATGAAATGAAATATAAAATACAAGGAAACAAACTCATAACACAGTCGTGACAGAATCGAGAATCTTTGGATTTTCTTTTTATTAACTCTCGAGGGAGAAAAATCTCTATTACAATCGACCCAAAAAGGTCCAGCCCTTTTTTCTTCCTTCTATTGTATATTTATACAAATTTACATATGATGGAATCCCAATCATTTCAGGATTTTCAGTTACAACGAGAAGGAGATCAATCGTTTCATTTCTTTATCCTATGTCTTTATTTGGTACCAGAAGCTTGCCCTCTCGCATGCTTGGTACAAGTGACACATTTTTCCACCAGCTGAGATATCAACCTTGAAGGTTCCGCTTGACAATTGGCCTAAAAAATGTAACAATCTCCGACTAATTGCGACAACCTTTCTTCCATCTATCAGTCTAGGGTGTCAATAGTGCACAATTGCACACTTGGTTTAATCATACATTTATCTATTTGAACTATGTCTGCCATAGTTACTTGTGAGATTTCGGTCGAATCTCTTTCTTCTTTTTCATTTATATCAAGCGAGAGTTTCACCATATCCATTTGGCTCAGCGTCTCAGCATCACTCTCGCTATCAATGCCTAACAGATTTCCATCTATGGAACCGAAATCCTCTTCACAGGATTTCCTTACCTTCTTGGCTTGCAATTTTCCTTCTGATATGTTGCGTTCCCATTCTTTAAACAAAATATTACCTCGGGTCTATTCCAAAATGGAAAACTTAGAACTTTTTCCCGATTCCCTGTTTGTTGTAGCTATTACAGCCTCTTGAAATGCGACCCAAGCTGCTCCAGCTTCTCTCTCTCTGACAGATAAGTTTTCTGATACTTGATCAATAAGCAGACAATTGTCCCGAATTGTCTCTATCTTTGCAAGTAAACTTTGATGGGCTGCAGAAACCCTACTCCGAATCTCCATAGCTTGGGACTGGAATATCTCGATATTTATAACTTGGCTTTCGGTGAACTCTAATCTAACATGTAGCTTCTCAATCAAGTCTTTTTGTTGACCCACCTGTATCTGACTAGTCTGAGCTACCAGCTCTGCTTGTTCGAGCTTAGCTTTGAGCAGCTCAATTTCCTTTTTGTCGGCCATCCTTGCTTGTTCTATTCCTGCGTTCACCTGGTGTTAGCAACATTACTTGTCTTCGGCATCGGGATTTAATTTTATGATAAAGGATTTATTGTTGCATTATTGTATTCTCTGGTTTTTTGCGTTTGAATGTGAGAAGATCTTGCGTTTGGATGTCTTCTTCTACAGTCTGTTAGAAACCAGATGTTTATGACAGACCCTTGCATCTCTCTGATACAAGTCTTCCCCCCTACTCACCCTTACTACAACTCACTGTCTGAAGTTTGACTAAGACCTCATTTTCTCATGCATGCCTGACCTAGTTTTGGGGTTAGAACGATGTTGTTTTGAGTTAGCATTCTATTCGATCACCCCTTTTATAAACAAATCGTGACATAAACTGATGGGCATTGGGCTATGCTCCTGCTGCAATCCAGGGGTGACTTCTGACGCTAACATTTCTGGCGCCGTTGCCGGGGACGAAGTTGAAAATTTTCCCCTGGATTGAACGACATTGAACCTCTGATTCTGAAGGTGCCTCGGGTATCAGAGCCCTTGAAGATTGCTACTGTGCACCTGGCAACTCCATTGTGATGACTCCACTGTGGCGAACTTGCTGTATTAATTGTGGATTTCAGAGGAAGACACACACGGTCTCATCCACAGCTGCCTCTAGCTACACCTGAAACTGATCCAGAGGTGGTTTTCAGAAAGGGAAAGGCCTCCGAAGAAGAAGCTTCCACCACCGAACCAGGTAATCTGCCATCTTCTTCTGTGGGAACTCCATTTTCGCCTCCTCAGTTTCTTGATAGACCTCTTTCTGAAGTTTTCCGTTTCCTGAATTTCGGGAGTGTTCCTGCTGAGTTTTCCCCTCTTGGTCTGGGATTGGAGGGAGAATCCCTTGTCACTCCCCTCTCCTCTGAAGTTGTACTTTGGCATATACCCAGGACCGCAGAAGATTTTCCCACTCCTCCTCTTGTTACTGTTACCGCTCCTGCAGAAAGAGGAGTATCTGCTGACTTGAACTCATTGGCCTTCTCCTTAAATCCCCTTTTGTTTCCCACTCCCCTTCGGGAATCATTCCCAGTATCCCCTTTGTGAACTCCTTCTCCTCAACGTTCTCCTCCATCTAATATTCCTATGGTTGGCGCTAATCCCCCTCTAAACAGAATGGATGCCATAGTTGCTGCTAGATATGCTCCTTTAATCCTACCCCATCCTATGAATCCTCTCCCTGCTGGAGATTACTTGAAGTATATGCCCAAGTTCACTGGGGAAGGGGACATAACTACAGAAGAGCACCTGGCTTCTTTCTACAGTTATGCAGACAACCTGAACATTGAAAACGAAGATGTCTGGATGAGATTTTTCATCTAGAGTCTAGATGGCGAGGTGAGGAAGTGGTTTAGAGGGTTGACCCCTGGATCTATTGCTGGAATTGAAGATATGGATAGTGCTTTCCTGAGGCAGTGGGGATATAGGAAGGATTTCATGTATTACATGACATAGTTTGGGTCTTTGAAGAAGATGGAAGGAGAGTCTATCTCTGACTTCTCCAAGAGATTCAATAAGATGTATAATAAGATTCCTGCCTAAATAAAACCCTCAGAAGCCTCGGCCAAGATTTCTTATGCTAGTGCATTTGGCCCCGATTTCTGCCTCTTATTGAGAGAAAGAAGAGCCACCTCCTTAGCTCAAATGCAAGACACGGCCATAGAAGTGGAATCCAATGTATTAGCAGCTGATAGATTGAGGAACAAGGCCGACGTAGATATAAGAAAGGGAAAATCGGAAACCTCAACTTCTGGACCATTGGTGCCCCACCCTCAAGTGGATGAACTAACCAATATGGTGAAGTCTCTATCTGCAGAGATGGAGAGAATGAAAGTGGAGGGGAGGCAAGCATACAAGGGCCCTCAAAAGACTAAAAACAAAGGAGGTTTTAGGAGGCCAAACAATATTACTTCCCCAACTGTACAAAGAGAGAAGGGAAGAGACAGAGAAGACCAGAAAATTTAGGCCCCTTTTCAAAGCAATTTTATGGCCGAGGGGGAATAAGGGGAAGAAAATGAGCTCGATCCTGAAATCCATTGCTTCGGGGACACTCCTCCTTTTCCTCATCTAACTCAATCATCATATGAGGAGTCTCTCCTGGACAATCAGCTAAATGAACTGAGCAAGGGAGACAAGGCTAGTGGCAGCCAAGGCAGGTATGATCTGAGGTCTAAGAAAAAGACAGTAATACCTGATGTTCCTGAGTAGTCCACTAGAACGGAGAAGCCTGCTAATGAAGTATCAGACAGTCACAGAGGTAAGAAGCTCCGACCCCTCTCTCCCATATTCCATAGTCATGTTCCCGAAATAAGAGAAATTTTGAAGCTTACATCTTCTTTTAATTTCGAGCATGAAATTCAGAAGATCAGAATCCCTGTGCCCCTAACCGAATTGATTAAACATGAAGGGTTCAAGAAATGCTTCTCTGAGCTTTTACAGTCTGAGGTTTCATGCCTTCCCACATAATCCATCAATTTGCAGGATGAAAAGCCGACAGTTATTCTAGGTCCAATGGTAGAAGATAGAGATGACTCATCCCCCCCTTTCTACACATCCCTGAACATACATGATAAAGTGTTGCATAACTGCCTCATGGATTCAGGGGCTTCCCATAACCTTATGCCCAAAATAGTAATGGAATAATTGGGACTGGAGGTTACGAAAACTTATCATGATTTGTACTCTTTCGATTCAAGGAGAGTGCAGTGTCTGGGAATCATCAAAGACCTGGTGGTTTCCTTGTTTCAGCTGCCCATGAAGAGTGTGGTCATGGATATTGTGGTAGCTGATGTCCCCCCCAAGTTTGGCATGCTGTTGTCAAGATCTTGGATTAAAAATCTGGGAGGAACATTACAGATGGATCTCTCGTATGCCACCATTCCAGTCTTCGGAGGGGAATAAAGGAGGTTATATAGGGAAGCTCAGTTGGCCTACATTGTTAGTGATGAAGTAAACCCCACCAATCACCCCATATTTGCACTTGACACCGATTTGGGGTCTAGTTTATTGCAGCTCACTGATGCTCCTGAAGACCCTTTCCAATTCAAAGAGCAGCCCAGTCCTAATTATCCTATCCCCCCTCCAACCATCTCTGTCTGGAAGATGTTTTTTGACGGAGCTTCTTCTAACGAAGGCGCTGGCGCCGGAGTGTTTTTTATGTCACCTTACCAAGAGACCATATCCCTATTGTACAAGCTGGAATTTGAAACCATTAACAATGTGGCAGAGTATGAAGCTCTTGTTCTGGGTATGAGAGCTGCAAAGGAAATGGGAATTAAAGAGATAGCCATATTTGGAGATGCTGAGTTGATCATCCAGCAAGTCAGGAATACCTATCGTGCTAATAATCCTCGGCTCAGAAATTACACAAATGAGGTATGGGACTTGATGGATAGTTTCTTCTTGGCTTTTAACATTTCTTTCATTCTGAGGGGGGAAAATAATTCATTCGATTCTTTGGCTGTCTCAGCTAGTCTTCTCAAGGTTCCTCTGCCGCCCATGGTCAAATCTGATGTTGAAATAAAATATAGGCCCTCTGTACCGGACAATGTCAAGCATTGGAAGGTATTCGAAGATGATCTAGAAATTGAAAGATTTATACAATCTGTCGATGAATTTTATGCATTGCACATTGATCAGGATCCTGACCTGGAAGGTGACCCTCACCTAGAGGTGTTTCTGAATAAAATTGCTAACCACCAAATTATTCAGCTACCTAGCAATCACATTCCAAGGGGATTAGTCCCGTTAGAAAGATTGTTCGATGGGAATGATGTGGCAGTAAAGGGCAGGGTTTCAGGTGAAGATGTTGACACAGCCGAGTGCAACATTGGCACACTAGAGGAGCCTAAGTTTGTCAAGTTGTCAAGGAGTTTGACTAGAGAACAAAGGGTTGAATATACTGAGTTGCTGAGAGAGTTTGTTGATGTGTTTGCATGGACCTACGAAGAAATCAAGACATATGACACATCCGTCACTGAGCAGAAGATCCCACTGAAGGAAGAGGCTAAGCCATTTAGGCAGAAGCTAAGACAGATAAATCCCATGTTGCTGCCTATCATGGAAAAAGAAGTGAAGAAGTTGTTAGAGGCATAGATCATCGTCCCCTTGAGATATTCCGAATGGGTGGCCAATTTGGTTCCGGTAACAAAGAAAAGTGGAGAAATCAAGATTTGTGTCGACTTTAGGAACCTGAACAGGAGTTCAAAGAAAGATAATTATCCCCTTCCCAACATGGAACACATATTGCAAAGGGTAACCGGTGCATCTAGAATTTCCATGATCGACGATTTTTCTGGCTACAATCATATATCTGTCATGCCTGAAGACAGAGAAAAAATGGCCTTCACCCCTCCTTGGGGCACATTCATGTATGCCAAGATTCCTTTTGGGTTAATGAATGCAGGAGCCACATTTCAGCAAGCCATGGATATAGCCTTCGTCGGGGAGAAAGATAAGTTTGTGGTGATCTATATGGATGACATAACAGTTTTCTCCAGGTCTGACAAAGAGCATTGTTGTCACCTGAGAAAAGTTTTTTCGAAGTGTCGTAGGTTTGGCCTTTCCCTAAATCCCAAGAAATCTTTGTTTTCTATGAAGGAAGGGAAGTTGTTAGGCCATATAGTATCAGCAGAGGGAGTAAGGATTGATCCTAGCATGATCGAGGCAATTCAGACCCTGTCACTTCCCAGATCCAAGAAAGAAGTCCAGGCCTTTTTGGGGAAGATTAATTTCTTGAGGAGATTCATTTCAAATTTTTCCGAGCTAGTGAAACACATCACAGCCATGCTCAGGAAGGGAAACGAAGTGAAATGGACTACTGAACCCAGGGAATCTTTTGTCCAAATAAAAAGGGCATTGACTGAGGCACCTATGTTGATCAGTCCTGACTATTCCAAAGATTTCCTAGTTTTCTCATTTGCTTGTTTCAATACAGTAGCAGCAGTCTTGTTGCAGATAAATGAAGAAGGGCAAGAGAAACCCATTGCCTTCTTCAGTAAGGCATTGAGAGATTCAGAAGTCAGGTATGAAATCATGGAGAAGCAAGCCTACGCCTTGGTGAAAGCTCTCAAATATTTCAGAGTTTATGTCTTGCATTCAAAAGTGACCGCGTTCGTTCCTTCGGCCTCTGTGAAGGACATCCTGGTACAGCCCGCCATAGACAGAAAGAGGAGTAAGTGGATAGCCAAGATACTAGAGTTTTATTTGGAAATAAGGCCTACCAAATTAATCAAAGGTCAAGGATTAGCCAAGCTATTGGCTGAAGCCAATTGCCAAGCTTTGGGGGTAAGTTTCATAAACGAATGCACAGGAATTCAGTAGGGTCAGTTGTCTAACATGGACCCTCAAAGGGAGCCCCCATTGGCTCGATGTCCTTGGTATAAGGATGTCATATACTTTCTACAAGAGTTGCAGCCTCCAGACGGCCTGCAAAGAAACAAAGCAAGAGCTCTGAAGCTCAAGGCAGTCATATATTGCCTTATCGATCAAATTTTATACCGGAAAGACCCCCTAGGGGTGCTTTAAAATGCATGGATCCATAAGAGGTCGACAGAATCATGGTTGAATTTCACAGCGGACTATGTGGAGGGCACCATTTCTGGAAGACCACGTCTCACAAAATCCTCAGAGCTGGGTACTACTGGCCCACCTTGTTCGCTAATGTCTATAGAAGAGTCAGAGCCTGTATCCCATGCCAAAGATTTTCAGGAAAGCAACAGCTCAAGTCTCTACCTTTAAAGCCGATAGTTATTTCAGGACCTTTCCAGCAATGGGGCCTAGATTTTATTGGAGAAATCCACCCTACTTCCAGTGGACATCACATATGGATCCTGACTGCCACAGATTTCTTTACTAAGTGGATTGAAGTTATCCCCACCAGGAGTGCTTCCCACAAGGTAATTATTGGATTCCTGGAAGACCTCATCACCAGATTCAGCTGCCCAAGAAAGATTGTCACTGATAACACAGCCTCTTTCAAGGCTGAGCCGTTAGCCAAGTTCTGTGAGCAGTTTGGGATCAAACTGATTCACTCCACCCCATATTATCCACAGGGAAACGGTTTAGCAGAATCCTCCAACAAAAGCCTGATAAGGATCATCAAAAGATTGTTGGAAGACAACAAGAAGGCCTGGCATTCAAAATTAAAGTTTGCTCTATGGGTTGATCAAGTGTCCATGAAGAGATCTATTGACGTCTCTCCTTTCCAATTAGTCTATGGAGCGGAGGCTGTTTTCCCTTCTCATTTAGCCATTCCTGTAGCGAAATTCTTCCAAGATTAGAGGAGCCCAATGACATGATCAGAACGATTCATCAACTGGTAGAAGTCCAGCATGCCAGAGAGCAGGTAATAGGCAGAATTCAGCGCCATCAGCAGGCGGTCAAGCAGATTTTTGATAAGAAGGCCAAGAAGGAGGAGTTCTAGATAGGAGACCTGGTACTAAAATGGGATGCTCCTAAGCAGGACAAGGAAAAACATGGAAAATTTGAAGCCCTGTGGATCGGCCCCTTCAAAATCTCTGAAGTTTTCTCAAATATCACTTATAGGTTGCAGGATTCATAGGGTGAAGAGGTTTTCAACAGCCCAGTAAACGGGAATTTTCTTAATAAATATTTTGTTTAAGCCTTCGGTGGCTCCCTTGTTTGTAAATATTGTCCTTTTGGTTCTCTGTTTATTTTTATTTTATTTTTCATCTTAGTAAATGACTCCATAGCCCAACAGCAAGGCACTGGAACTACAAAATGAGTCCTTAGAGCATCACAGGGATGACTCTATCCCCCATGGAGCCTAATATTATCAACATTACTTGTCTTCGGCATCAGGATATCCAAGTCTACAGGTTGCACGAGGAGTGCCCAAGCGCAGCGCACAGAAGAAGTCCTTTTCAGACTTAAAATCAAGCGAGCGAGCAAAATTATAGGGTCAACAGTCTGGATCCATCCATAGGAGTAGATCAGCGGTTGGCGGAAAATCACGGCTAGCAGAGTTGCGTTGGGGTTAGCGCAATGGATAGCACCCACATTGTGTGCAGGGAAGGATAGCAGTCGTCCATCCAGAGGATGCATGGCGCGAGATCTAGTCACGTCAGCGTTTCGGCATTCAGGAGTTCGAAGGGTTAAGGTTCTGTGTTGTCTTATATCTCGAAACCCTGAACCCCGAAAGCGTCGAAGGCGCCCAAAGTTGGGCCCACAATATTACAGAGCAATCTCGGTCATCCATACACAGGACACACCTGTCGCACGAATAGGCTCCTCTCTGTTTCGCCCATCACGATTTCGAGGTGCAAGGTGCAGCATCATTGTATTCCCGATGTGCGAGGTGTCGGGAATGTCCAAGACCTGGTCCCACAACATCATCGGGAGAGTTCAGAACCATCAGATCTAGAGGGATGCGTGGTGCCAAATTAAGTCGTCTCAGCGTTTCTCTCATCGTGATTTCAAGAAACAGGGATCAGCCCCTTCCTATTGACGAACGTCGAAATTACCTTTGAGAGTAAACACAGGGTCACTTCCCGTGGACACTAGGGAAAGAAAAGAGATGCGCAAAAGGGGCCAAAGGCGTCGGGTTTCAGTCACAAAGGGGCCCGTCACGACCTCCAGTTGCCATTGGACTTGACCTCGATCCTGGTCTTCGCTTGAAGTAAATGAAGGCAAGAAGGGGTGGTTGAAACCTCTCCTCATTCATTAAGTGTGAAGTATGGAGGGTCCGGCAAGCGGTCTGCTCGAGAGGGTCCTTGTTACAGGTATGAACTAACTGAGAGGGGGGGGGNATTTTTCACTTTGAGTCATTAATCTTAGTGGCAGTGAGTCTTTACTGTGAAATTCAGAGTTATAAACATAAAGCAGATAGTATAGCGAACAACAATCACACACAGCATTCATTCACAAGTACGAGACACAGATTTTTCAAGAGGAAACCCAATCAGGGAAAAACCTCGTCTTCTTAAGATGTTCAGCAAGCTTCAACTTCGTTACAACTCATCTTTTATGAGCACCAACTCATAGAGGCTACAACCTCTGATTGCCAGCACCAACTGGCTGAGAGCACCAACTCCCACAGAATCCCAGCACCCACTGGG
>ML787194.1:519327-532660 GCA_009831015.1 Picea engelmannii
TGACACCCTTCTGAGCATTGTACGGATATGATGCTCCCACTTTGGTAGACTTGGTCTTCGGGGAGAGCAGAGCTCCCAAGGCCAAGGATTGGATCATAGAGAGTCAGGAGATTCTCAAATTGTTGAAAGAGAACCTGCAGACGGTGCAAAACCAACAGAAGATGAGCGTGGATAGGCACAGGATAGAGCGCAACTTTGAGGTTGGAGATTTGGTTTTCTTGAGACTCCAACCCTACAGACAGTCATCTCTGAAAAAGAGTGGAGCCAAAAAGATCAAGCCCAGATTTTATGGTCCTTACAGGATCATGCGCCGAGTAGGCGAGGTTGCTTACGAGCTAGAGATTCCAGAGGGGAGCAAGATTCATAACGTGTTCCACATCTCTTGCCTAAAAAAGGTAGTGGGACAATTCATTAACACATCAGAGGAGCTTCCCCCATTGGATGAGGAGGGACAGTTGGAGTTAGTTCCAGAGGAGGTTTTGGAGTTCCAGAAGTGGAAACTAAGGAGCAGGGTCATCAAAGAGTGTTTGATCAGATGGAGAGGGCTTCTAGTAGAGGACGCTACTTGGGAGAGCGAGCAGGTGTTGCAGCACCCTGGACTGGTACTGCTTGAGGACAAGCAATTTTGGGAAGGGAGGACTGTAATGTCCCTTCCCAAATAGGAGCTCCAGAAGAGGAGGCTTAATGTTCTAAACCACCCCGTTAGACTATAGCCAGGGCCAAAGAGGGGTAAACAAGGTTACTAGAGGTCACTCCAGTCACAGGTGCTATATTCGAAAAGTGACATTGAGATAACAAGAGTTAACAACGTTTTTAAGTCATTATGGGCTAAAAATAGAAGTCAACAATGAATTAGGGTTTCAGCATGATTTAGGGTTTTGCAAAGCTATAAAGGAAGGGTTAGCAACCTAATTCATCATTATGCAGATTATGACTTGTCATTGAGGAGAAGAGGCGCATCTCAGGAGAGATAGTTCAGTGTATTCCAGGAGGAAGACACGAGTTGGATGATTTCGGTGTTGAAAGACACACCCTAGTCACCGGGAAGATCATCCAGATCTTCCATCATTCTTCATTGATTCCGCAGTGCTCCCATATTCTGGGTATTATCTTTTAGTTGCTTATTTGTATTCCGGCTAAGATACTTTTGTCTTTTGATCTAGCCAAGTGTTGTTATTTTATTCAGTCACAGTTGCTTATTTATATTCTGGCTAAGATCCTTTGTATGTTGATCTAGTTGAGTATTGTCATTTATTCAGCTGCATCTGACCATTTTGTAATCCACAGAGATATCATAATACAAACTTGCAGTCCTTTGTCACGTTTATTATTTGTATGATCATTTATATGATGTAAACCTTTGATCCTACACACACATTAGCAACGTTTCCTAGACTAGCCAAGTCAGGAACATTAAGGACTAAGCCCCTTATCATCTGAAGTTAGAATCCCCTTCTAACTTGTTTTCTGACTTCATAGAGTAAGTCATGGCTTCTTTGACTTGGTCAACCCTAGATTTGACCACAAACTCAAACTTGACGTCTTAGCTTGCTGAGAGTAATAGGAGATGCGCTAGGCTAGGGCGCACTGGTCTATCTAGAAATTAGGTCAATCCCTTCACTTAAGGTGCCTTAACGAGAGGGTTAGGGTTTCTACAAATGCACCTACTAGTAACCTTAGCGACAATGATTTAGTATCTGCTACTTATAGAAGCCCTAGCGACAATTATTCAACGAGTTTAGTATCCTTATGGCTATGCTCCCTTCCAGTGATTAGACTGAATGAAGGAGGTGTGGGCCCATAACCTGTTAGAAAATAATGGATGTGCTCATTTAACCATAGACAATATCACTATTGTCACCCAACCATAGGCTGAAGCCACCCCCAAGCACCTGAACCTTGATAGAGAATCATTCCCTAAGAAAACCCTAGGCTAGATATCCAAACAAAGGGTGGCGCACCTTTCTCCAAGGATAGCACACCAAGCAAGAGTAACAAGAGTTTATCAGAGAGTCCAAACCATAACCAAGAGATAGTCCAAGACAAAACCGAAATCTGCTAGCTGCAGCAGCTGCAACATCAACTCTCCTCCAAACTTGCGCACACCTAGCCAACTGCAGTGCCTACTTATGCAGTTATGAGAATGCCTGCCAGAATGAAGACTAGCCTCCTGTATTTATACTAAATCTGGCAAACTGCCTGGGTCGACTTCTCATTCTGGGTACCTATTTACTTAGTATATAATATTTCCTATAGCCAACTTCTTCTCTTAGAGGCTAATAACCTAATACAAGTTATCCTCTTGAGCCGACTTGTCTTCTAGGGTTATTAGCCAACTAATTAGGGTTTCTTATTGCTTCCCAGAATATTCTATTCTCGTCAAGTTTACACGTGGAGGTGAATACTTCCTGCAGCTACCATAGTATCAACATATGCAAGAAGAGATAAAATCCCTACATGATGATAAGATGTAGGATTTGGTTGAATGACCAAAAGGAAGAAATATTTGAAATAACGAGTGGTTGCATCGAATAAAACATGAAGGCAAGGAAAATCAACAGAGATTTAAAGCAAGGCTAGTGGTGAAAGGATTTGGGCAAGAACAAGGTATTGATTTTATAGAAATTTCTCCCCAGTTGTCAAAATCTTATCAATATGAGTAATACTTGGTCTTGTAGTTGCTCTAGATTTAGAATTGGAGCACTTAAATGTTAAGATAGTCTTCCTACATGGAGATTTGGAAGGAGAGATATATATGGAGCAACGAAAAGGATTTATTGAAAAAGGTAGAGAAAAGTTGGTTTGCATGTTGAAGAAGAGTTTGTATGGACTAAAACAAGCCCCTCGTCAATGGTATATGAAATTTGACTCTTTGATACTTGATCATGGTTTTACAAGGCTAAGTGCAAATCATTGTGTATACATTAAAAAAGATAAAAATGACAATTTCATTGTCTTATTGTTATATGTTGATGACATGTTGATTGTTGAAAAAAATAAGTTGGTGATTAATAGGTAACTTAAAAGAAGAATTAAACATCTCTACAATGAAGAATTTAGGACTAGCAAGGGAGATTTTGTGGATGTAAATTATATGTGACAGGAAAAGAAATAAACTTTAATTGTCACAACAATAATACCTTGGAAAAGTATTGGAAAAAATTAATATGGATGATGCAAAACCTATATGTACACCACTTTCTTCTCATCTTAAATTAAGCACTAAACAATGCCCCACTAGTATTGAAGAAAACACATAAATGTCCAATATTCCATATGCTTCAACAATATGAAGGTTAATCTATGCAATGGTATTCGCTCGTTGTAACATTTCACATTTAATGAGAGGAGTAAGTAGGTTTCTTGCAAACCCAGGAAAGGAACATTGGAGTGTAGTTAAATGGATTTTAAGATGCATTAAATGCTCAATTGATTATTTTTTATGTTTTCAAGGTATTGATACCTTGTTGGAAGGATGTATAGAGGTTGATACGACAGATGACGTGGATTATAGAAAATACACAATAGGCTACATCTATACCTTTGCATGGGCTCCAATCTCATGAGTATCTAGATTGCAAAAGGTGGTGTCTCTTTCTACCACAGAGACAGAGTATATTGTAGCAATTGATGCATGCAAGGAAATGCTTTGAATGAGGAGATTCTTGGAGGAACTAGGTCTATAGCAAGAAAAGTATGTATTGAATTGTGATAGCCAAAGTGCAATCCATCTTGCTACGAATCGTGCCTTCCATTCTAATACAAAGCACATTGATGTCAAATATCATTGTATTCACAAGTGCTAAATGATGGGCTACTACAATTGGAGAAAATGCACACATAAGACAATCCAACTGATATGCTAACAAATATTTTGCCAAGGGATAAGAAGGAGTTTTAGAGAACCTTGGAATGTGATGAAAGGTGGGATTGGATGAGTAGGAAGGAGATATAAACAATAGCAACAATATTCACCCAAACTTGTGTTTGGTCTAAGTGAGAGATTATAATATGTGAGACCAAATAAAATAAAATAAAATATATATTTTTTATATGAACACCCCTTATTCTTTGGTGGGAATCGGGGACTTAGAGAATGTCACTCCTCCCACCTATAACTACTGGACCACATCTCACTCGACCATACTTACTGAGAGAATGAATAAAATAACTTTAGTCTACTTTGGTGGTTTTGAACCCATGGTTTTTTGATAGCCCATAGTATCTATCTATCTTCTTATATGAGAGTCTAAATATATGTTGACCCTTTCCCCTAGTTTTTCCCAATACATTGATGTATTTTCCACGTAAAATTCATAAACTTTTTATAATATGTTATGAAAGTATAAATTCAACAAAGAAATAGAACAACTTTAAAAAATTGAATTAAAAATTAATAAAAGTAAGAATAACTTTTAAAAATTGAATTAAAATTTAATAAAAATAAGAACAATTTTTAAAAATTAAGTTAAATTTAATAAAAATAATAATAATATTAAAGAAACAAATATTTTAGATGAATATTGTTTTAAATATTGTAATAATTATTAATACATAAACATTTAAATGTTAATTAAAATTAATGAAAATGTAAAACAATATATCTATTTACCATTTCTTTATATATTTTAATTTGAATAATAACTTTCTTATTGTAACTTTCTTATCATTTTATCGAGAAACTTATGGCAAGTCGACAAAGAAATAAAGAAAATAAACAAATAAACAAAATTTAAAATGGGAAACATAAAAACAACAAAACAAATGCAAAAAAAATTGGAAACAGTTCAAGTACATAACATTTTTTAAGTGGTACACGTGTGTTTTATTTAAATGGCCTTTCTCTCCATATAATATAAATGTTATATACATCATGTTACTAAGGTTTTGTATTTTTCAATAGAAAAACGAACATTTTTTCATATAATATAAATGTTATATACATCATGTTACTAAGGTTTTGTATTTTTCAATAGAAAAATGAACATTTTTTCACTTGTAGAGTTCTATTCTTATACAAACAAGGCTACTAGGTAGCATATATTTGTCGAATACAATAATGAAAGTATTGTTTAAAGAAATAGGGAGAGAAGGAGCATGCATGAAATGACTAGATGATGTATGAAATGACTAGATGGCATAAATATTCATTATAATAATATTGGGGGAAGTGAAGGCAGCAATAAGACTTCAAAGTCTTTGGCCAATAAGATCTCACATAAATGAGATTTGAAATTTAAAATAAATCATTATTTTTTAAAACTTTAGGTAAATGGGTATATATTTTTTGGTCAACCATGAATTAATAGAAAGTCAAGCCTAACTCAAAGCTATATACCATGCCTATAGGCAGGTATAATAATTTCAAGAGACTCAATAAATAGTGTAAATTTACTAAACGCTTAATCTTTCATGATGAAAAAGATAAGTAATAGCAACTAAGAATTAATTAAAAAAGATATAAAACTTGCAAATGGGAACAACTCAATCCAAGGAATAGTGAGATGAAAGTTTATGTCGTATGTGGAAATGTAGAAGTGGACATTGAACAATGTTCCCCTATATTCTGCAACATATTCATACATTTCAAGAAGATATAATAAGAAGTACAATAAAACTAATCAATAAATTGATATCGACAAAAATAAACATAGACATCGTTTAAACGATTTTTGTTTTGATATTTTTCATCAGGTGATATAAATTTGGACTAAATCTTAATTTGATCATTGTTTAAATCTCAACCTCAATTTCTCACTAAATTCTAGACAAAATTAAGCTAAACATTTTTATATTAATCTATTATATATAATATAAACTTTAGTTTTTTATAAAACCATTTACATGGCGTGTAGTAAAAGATTTAATATAAAATATCTTATTAAAATAATAATTTTCATTATTAAAAATATGTGATTAAAATAAGAAAATATAAATAATAATTTTCACTTTATTAACAAATATCCAAATGCAAATACATCATCATGAAATGTTTGCGCCAGCTTATGCGATTGGGTTGAAGGTAAAAGTTGCCATCTCATTATGATAAACTTTGAAAATTAACGCTGGAGTAGGTACGAACCAATGAATTTGATCCGTATGTCATATCGTTTGCAAGGTGGCAACCATTTCTTTTCCCTTAAAAAATAGTTAGCTGTTCACGGATATTAAATTCAATGAGCGTCTCGGTGGTATTGATTCCCGGACCAGGCTAAATCCACCCTCCCATCCGAGAAGCATACGTTAAATAAAATAAAAACATATTTATCATTATTATATCAATATTTAAGTTGAAAGGTCTATATCTATTGACAATGGGCAGAATTAATCACCTTTTAATCATAAATTTCAATCTTAGGGTTGGTAATTGAAGATGCTGGCATATTCTTCGTCGTCTTCTCTAATCAATGGATGAGATTTTAATAAATTAACTTCCGCTCATTTATAAAGACATCCGTTTATGTGATTACTTTTTTACATTTACTAAATCAGATTAAATTACTTGCTCACAACCAGATTGCCACGTTCAGTTATTAAGAGATAATCTATTAAACTGACCACAATTTACTAAATTATTGTTATTGGGCGGATACTTATGACCGTGTGGATGTTGGATGCCAATTAAAAAAATTTACGCGCAGTGATTTTTTTTTACCACTACGGATGTTTATGGCCGCGTGGATGAATGCAGGCGGACAGCACGCGTGAGATTGGCATGGTGAATGCAGGCATACAGCGCGCGTGGAGAAGAAAGGAGAGTGCTATTACACATCATCGTGAAATAGGGAGAGGCAGCAATCTCTAAGCGTGCGATCGGATATTAATACTTTTAAGCGTATTATTAGGCAAAACCTAATAACACCCAAAATTACCAAGAAAGGCGTATTGGTTAAATAAATTTATTAATACAAAATTAATATGGTAAATGTTGCTAAACGTTCCAATATTAAATTAGAGTATACGCCGATTAATAAATTTATCAAATTCTTAATAATCAAGTGAACCATTGGCTTTTTTAACCTAATTAAATTTGATATCGAACCGCTTATAAAATTAAAAAATATAAACATAGTTTAATATTCTGGTAATATATTAAAGTGGCTGTTAATATATTAATATTAAATCCATTAATATTAATAAGTAAAGTGGTGGTTTAAAGCTATGCTATAACTTTATAGCTATTGTTAATTTTAATATAAACCTTCAATTAAATTAAGGTTATATTAATATTTATATATATTAGTGGTTAACTTATATTCTTAAATTAATTTTAAAATTATCCTTTATGTAAATTAAGGTTATATTCTTAAATTAAATTAAGGTTATATATATATATATATATATATATATATATATATATATTAGTGATTAATTTATATTCTTAAATTAATTTTAAAGTTATTCGTTTTTCTTTCCCAACAGTGCAGGTTTTGCAAGCCATCTTTTCGGTGTTCACCAGCTACTAATTTGTGGTTGTGCTAGTTATCATGTTTTTTTTACTAATTCTGGGCTTTCAATTTTTGACAATATACATAAAAAAAAAAAAAATATATATATATATATATATATATATATATATATATATATGTATTACAATAATATTGGGGCAAGTGAAAGCAGCAATAAGATTTCAAAGTTTTTGACCAATAAGATATCAGATAAATGAGATTTAAAATTTAAAATTAATCATTATTTTTTAAAACTTTGGATAAAGAGGTATATATTTTATGGTCAACCATGAAGTAATAAAAAATCAAGGATAATTCAACACTATATACCATGCCTATAAACAGGTATAAAAACATTAAGAACGAAGGTCGACCTCTATAGAACAGCCTTGTTGCCTCAGCTGCCTCGCTACTTCCTCTTTCAACTGCAGTTTCGGACATCGTTCTATCACAAGCCTCTTTAACGACCGACAATGTTCAACACTTGGCAGCGCTTCTAACTCACTACACCCTTCAATCCATAGACATTTAAGTTTTGTCCGACCACAAAGCCCTTCTATTTTCTTCAAATTATGGCAATGCCCGATATAAAACATATCAAGGTTGGGGCAGACTCGTTCACCAAATGATATCTCTGATATTTTTGGCCCCAAAATTTCCAAGTGTTGGAGCCGAGGCATGAATTCCTTGAAGTTAAATGGCAGTTCCCTTAACGGACAATTCAGTATAAGCTCGGTCAACTGAGTCAACAGTCCAAAGGAAACCGGCAAATATTTCAGTTTATCGCAATGCCGGATATCCAATTTCTTCAAGTTCTTTAATTCACCGAGAGAAGCCGGCAGATACAGCAGCTCATCACCTCCAATTTCCAGATCTTCCAAATCGCTTAGATAGCCGATTGCATCTGGCAATTCTTTTAAGTTTGTGTTGGCCAAAACTAATACTGAGAGGGACCTTTGGAAAAAAACTTGCCAAGGCAATTGTTCAATTTCACGACAGCCGGAAAGATCTAGGTGTTCAAGCGTGCGGATGTTTCCGAGTGTTTCGAAACAAATGGTTAATTTAAAGCATCCGTTCAAATCAAGGTATTTAAGTCTAGTTAAATTCCCGAAGGAATTTGGAAGCCTCTTCAAGTTCCCGGAGTTGTACAAATCGAGGTGTTCAAGATTTAATAAATTCCCGAAGGAATCTGGCAGCCACTTCAGTTTCCCGCAATCCCTTAACACCAAGGTCTTCAACGATTGCAGATGACAAAATTCGTCCGGCAATTCTTCAAGATTAACGTCGCCCATCCCTTCAAAACCAATGACAATCCGTTCGAGGTACTTCAGGTAGCCTATGGACTTTGGAATGATCAAGAGCGGAGCAAAAATCTGGAGCTCCTGCAACTGCAAAGGTGCCTGCAAAATTTCCACAGTTTTCAGCTATAAGAAATATATATAGATCAATACTCTCTCAGGAGAACCCTTACAATTCGTTGGAGTCCCTGAGATGAAATATGAACAGTAATTAAACACAAACTTTCGCAGACCAATTCCAATTACCTGCGACTCGCCTTGCCACAATCTTTTCAGGACACTCCCACCCACCTCCAAAAATGTTAAATTCTTCATTGGAATCCAGGAAGGTAGGATAGAATAGGGACACCTGTACCAGCGAATCCATATTACATTTGGTGACTGCACACTCCTCAGAATGAGTTCCATGTGACCGTCCTCAATGTCAAGAAGACCAACACCACGAAAACGAGGCAGAGTATTGAGAGGGTTCAACACGCGGTTTCCAAACAGCTCAGGATTACTTTCTAACGATGCCATTTTTGAGACCAAGCATTCTGTCTCGTGATTAACAAGAATATAACCATGATGAAAAATAGAATAAACGGGACGATGTGCAGTCGGAACCACCATAATTCCGCGCACTACTGTTCGTACCTGTTCATTCTCTAAAAACATTAAAACCAGAACAATAAAAAATTTAAAAAATATTATACACGGATCTCTTAAATATTTACAGTGGTTTGAAAGGTTGAGGAATTACATGCGATTGCTCTAACAAATCATCAATGTCCTCGGCTGAACGGCAAACATGACGGGACAATTGCAAATTTGAATCCTTTGCAATATCTCTTCCCATGTCTCTGAGATGATCATGCATATGTATATTATTTTCGCTGTCCAACTCTACAAGGCACTTGTTGTGTAAATTTTGAAACCTCAGGGAACCTTTCCACCCTGATCCGTTCCATATCCTCAAAGCCTTATCCCTGTTTTCTCCTATGAAAAAACAGGCAATATCTAAGAAAATATTTGTTTCCTCTTTATTCAGTGTATCATAACTAATTTTTAATCTCTGTTGTATCTCAGTGGGAAGTATTTGTTGAAGACTATCTAGTTGGTCTTGCCACTCTGTGTGGTCATCTTTTCCGTAAAGAAGTGCCCCAAACACTTTCAAAGATAATGGTAAACCATCACAGGCTTCTATAAACTGATCTACCAGAGATTCAAATCCAGGGAGTGGATCTGGCTGGCTGAAGGCATGGAAGCAGAAGAGCTGTCGCGAGTGTTGTACCTCGAGGCCATTTAACTTGTAAATTGATTTCTCTTCGACCCCTGAGCTTTTGAGAACAGCTTTGTCTCGAGATGTAATTAATATTAAGCTATCAGAGCCGAGAACTGTTTGAATCGGCAAAAACGCATCCAATTGATTCACATTATCTGCATCATCTAAAATCACTAAAGCATGAGAAGATGAGAGATGCTTCTTAAGTATCTCTATTCCTTCATCAATGCTGTCTATTGTGATATCTAATTTAGTCAAACTCTTAAGAAGTTTGCTCTGCAATGAATTTAAGAAGCCTTTAGCTGCGTTATCTCTCACATCAAATAAGAAGCAGGAGCTACCATAATATGAACTCCTCCTATTGAAGAGTTCTTTTGCGAGTGTTGTCTTTCCTACGCCGCCTAACCCCACAATCCCAACTATATGAGGTTTCCCACTATGCTGTTGTTGCTGCAAAAGAACTGTATTTTCAAAATCTTTGATCTTCTCATCCAACCCTGTTGGATATTTGGCCACGTTAAGCCCTAGTTTTTTTACCCTTTTCAATATCTGTTCAACAACCATCTCCAGCAGCTCCCCTTCGTCGCTATGATTCATAAGAAAATAAATAGAGCTAATGAAAAACAAATAAACGTCTAAGTATATCTATCTAACATAAAGTACATAAAGTAATACCATACTGAGAGGGAAGATTGAGTTCTCACCCATTACACGCCTCCAGTTCGAAACCGCTTTTTTCCGCAACAAGAGAAAGCGCATTTCTCCACTTTTCAATAGTGGTAGAGTCGTATCGCTGATTCTGTTCATGGTTGTGCAGGGCTTGAGCATACAAGCCATTTTGGCCCCGGTTCCACCTGAGCTCAGAGGGTTTAACTTTATAAAAGACCGGGATAATGGTCGCGTCCGTCTTTAGCATAAGGAGGAGCTCTTTCAAACACCAATGTGATTCTGCATATCCTGGAGAGAAAATTGCAACATGGACGGAGGCTGATTCGATAGCAGCTTCTATTTGAGAATCGAAGTTGTCACCCTGTTGCAATTCTTTCTGGTCCAAAAAGACTTGGAATCCATGTAGAAGAAGTCGACGGTAGAGGTGGCTCGCGAAGTTTTTCTTCGTGTCAGGACCGCGGTGGTTTATAAAGACATCATACGGGTGATTGTTGTTGGGATTAGCAGCAGTGGAGGTGGAAGCAGAGGAAGTGTCCATGTTAAATGTGGGACGAGGATAATTAGGAGAAGAAGGCGAACCTTCAAATCCTGTTTCAGTTTTAGGGTAGTTTTGTGGGAGTGGGAGTTAGTTTTGTGGAAGATGGTAATAAAAAATGTTGACGATGTTAAAGTAACGTAATTACACCCGCTGATTAGTTTCTCTTTCGCTTGTGAGGGTAGGAGAAAACGCCGATTAAGCAAGAATCGGGTCCACAGTCAACAATATCAGGTCGTTTGTCTGAAACAAGAATCACTGAGTCGAGGACAATCGGTCCAAGAAAATCGTTGAGAAGGGCTATCGCTGCAAGAAGAATCGTCGAGTTAAAAGCAAGTAAAATCGCTGCTATACAGTCAGCAAGAAGCGTGGAGCGATAAAGACAAGAAGGGGTCACGCTGGGGTGATAAAAAAACAAAAAGAATCGTGCCAGCAACGAAGGATCGAGCCACAGTCTGCAAGAAACCAGAAGCTATCGCTAAGATCCAGATCGCACTAGAGGCGCCCTATCGAATCCAACAGAATTGGCTGGTTACCGAGACGATGTACAAAGAATTATTAAAGTATTAATGGCGGAAGAAAAGGGCAAGAAATTGAGAGAAAGAGTGACAGAACTCAAGCAAAGCACAAGATGCTGTGGGCCCTTCGTAAACACTTACCCGGACAAAAGTTCAAACATGGCTTCACTTTCCAACTGTAAAGCAAAGACAAAAACGGTGTATTTGGGGAATAGGATATATGGTATTTAAAATGTTTCATTTTTAAAATTTAATAGTAGAATTCAATAAAATATTATGACACTTTTAATTGATCCAGTGTTTTAACGATTTAAACTTTAATTATTATAAAACTATAAGTCACTATGTGATCGAAAAGATTATATAAGTGTTTTTTTATCCCATGCCATGGGATTATGCCACGTTGCTTTTTCTCGTCTCAAATAATTTTTGACATTTATAATTTTCTAAATTATTTAGGAAAGAAAATTAAGAACCCATTGTCATTTAACAACTTGGCTTGGTACTTTTATTTAGGAAAGAAAATTAAGAACCCATTTTCATTTAACAACATGGTTTGGTACTTTCATTCTATGTTTTTTTCTAATTTTCTCAAATCAAATATAACATTTTATATCAAGGCACTTGTTAATTGAGCTGCCCCTAAAACTGATTAAGTCATGTGATTTTTTAGTTAATATAAACATGATTATTAATATTATGTGATTTTTCCCCAGATGGGGTGTTTTTGGGCTCAGCATGTGGACAAACAAAGGGGAGGCCATCTGGCCAGACGTCTTGTCACCTGGAGCTGGCTTAGACGTGCCCCCCCTCTACCATCACCTCATGGGATTAAATCCCTCGCCATCGTTCTTCGGACCTCACTCGAGGCTAGCCTGCTGCAAGCTCATGATGGTTCACTTCGTGGGGATTTTTATGTTGATGGGCAAGACGCTTCCACAGTCCCATCAATCACTCAGCAATGTAGCTCTTAGGCCAGAGCTTGGGCGCGCCGAAGCCCATTTGCACCCTCGACCTTCGAATTCTCAGCTCTCCGTGGTCTTTGATATCGTCCTGTCTTCCTGGTGCGAGCTCCACTCGTCCTCCTGGATTTCAAGTTCTTGTTTTTCTCCATGGTTATTGCAGAACCTATGGGTTTGGCTGGTTTGGACCAACCTCTCGCACTTTCTCTGCGCTTTCCTTTTCTCGTTGCCTGGGGCCAACTCCATGCCTTGTCTCATGGGCAAATAAAAAAGGGGAGCAGCTTGGTATGCGGCCAAAGAAAGGGCTGCGCGCGACTGTGGTTCTCCCCAAGAAACCGAAGGTGTCCCCAACCTGAATCCCATTGAAGCTCCCACTCTCGCTCAGCGAACTCGTGAAAGTACCTCAGACCTCTCCCCACTCTCGAATCCTTATGCCTGTCGAATTGAATGGTTCGACAGCTTTGGAAATTCACTTGGTTTCGCTCCTCCTCCCCCCTCCCCAGGGGTGATTTTAAGAACCCCCCCTAAATTTATATGTATAATAAATGGGCGAATCCCCATGATACATAGGAAAAATTGAGGGCTATTTTATCAATAATATAAAATGTATATATAATTTTTTGGCGAATATTTTAGTCA
>ML787194.1:543173-562247 GCA_009831015.1 Picea engelmannii
ATGGTAGTTAGATATAATAAATGGGTAATTAGATATAATAAATGTAAGAGGACTTCTTAGAAGGTTTTACTTTTAGAAGATTCCTCCTCTAGATGTTCTTAGGTGATGGTAGTACTATATAAAGGGGTTCAAGAAATGTAATGGGATATGAAGAGAAGTATTGTATTTGGAGTTGAAGCTCATTAGGAGGTTGCCCCCTTGAAGAGGCAAGTGAACAGGAGAGGATCCCTTCCATAATAGGATCCATTGTATGTTGCTGCCCTACCTCAAGGGTTTGGTAATAATAAAGTGTGGTTTATTCTATATTGATTGGTGGATCTATTGTGTATTCAGTATTTTTGGTGACTATATTTGTAGATCTATTCGGGTTCTTAATAGAAACACGTGATGAAACAGGTTGTTGAAACAATGGTTGTAGCTTACTGGTGTTGTTACACAAGTCTAAAAATCTTGTAGTAATTGTTTATTATTTTTTGAAGCACTCCCCTGCATCCTTCAAATTCATCTAAGATGACATAGGTTATATTGAATTGAATTGATTCGTATATAAGTTCTGAGAATCAAAGGAGGAATTCATACTCATTGATGGCCAACCATATTGAGTAGGTGGGATCGGTGGTCTCACCCCAACTTCGGTAACCTCACGAATACACTTACTTATTTATCTGAGCCCACCTATGCCCACCTATTGGGAAAGAAATAGAGTATGGTCGCATTTTCTTGGAATCAATGTTGTTTTATGAATCCACTTATGCCCACCTATTGATCAAGCTAACAAGTTGGGTGTGTCACAGATAAAATATATTCCCTCTCATGCTAGTTCTGACCCCTCCCGCATTTCTTTAATCCAATGATTACACTTCCTGAGACACTTCCCTTCCCTTAGTAATGCCAAGGGTGTACGACTAGATTTCTTCTCATATTCCGATCTGCCTCTCTAAGAGATCTCACTTTGACAAGAGCTCACATCATATGAAANATATATATATATATATATATATATATATATATTAGGGGGGGGGATAATTCATGTGCATATACATATAAGGCCTCTTGGGGAATCAACAGGTAGGTTCTCACTCCTCACCCGGACCTGGGGGAAGACCACTTTTCAAGATGACTCCCTTCTTCCATAGCTTCGATTGCACTGGGGAGGGGAGGGGTGGGTCGATGTGAACCCTCCTTCCACTTCTTTCCCAGATGGATTGGATCCCTATAGCCATGGGACGATGGTAACGAATTTTGTGCCATTTCCATACTTAGGTTCTTCCACCTCCTAACAATGATTCTCATTTTTCAAGCTTCTCCCTCTATGCCCCATCTACCTGGTTGGGTGCAACGCATAACTGAACGGATAAGCAAACCGCCCGGTGTAGGATCATATCAATGGGTTATTTGGTCAATGGGATTATGGTAGTGGCTATCAGGTGTCACCACATTTTCCTATTAGTAGCAAAAAATTGGAACTATCCATCATATAAAATTCATTGGCCTACAAATAGCTATCATATACATTCATCGCCCGCTCTATTTGATATGGTTTTAAGTGGTTACCACTTTTAATACCATCAATACTGACCTAAACATTAGTGAAGGTCAGGTTTTAACTGAGAATCGTGGGTTGTGGTATGGCCGTAGGTTATGTCGTCCGATGAACTTGAAGTTCACCTTCCCAGAGGGGTTATTCGTAGGCTTAGGTGGGGGCAGCCAATATCTTGGATACGTGCGTACGAGAGATCTAGAGTGACTCCTTCAAAGGTTGGTTCTTGTTAGCCATTTGATTTCCTTCTACAATGATTTTAGGTTTCCCAATATATTATATTATATATTTGTTCCACCGTGAAGTGAAGTTCAAGTTTTGTTCTGTTTGTGTTGTAGTGGGGACAAGGGGGAACTCCCCTTGGTTAGGGGCATGGAGAGACCCCCTCATAATCTATTTTGACCATGATACGAGGTGTCCCAGTGAAACCGGGGTGGTAGACATGTTCTTGCTTTTTGTTTCCCTTCCATTTTTTGGTCTACGAATCATCCAGATCTCGCGTAAAGTGAGGATCCATGATTACTTATATAGAGGAAGTATTGAATATAAATGAAATAACTCCAATATGTGTGGTGTGTGAGAACCATTTATATAAAGAAAATTCGGCGTTTCGAGGGGGACAATAGATTTCCCTAACCCAACCTTTATTTCACTTCCAACATAAGAATGGTAAAAATGAAGGATTTGCATTGCAGTATGGCTAAAGGGATTTGCATTGCAGTATGGTAAAAATGAGGGATTTTCATTGCAGTATGGCTAAAGAAACCTATGATATCTCTTTGTTGTGGTATGAAAATGGTGAAAATGGTCATGAGATCAACAACAGATAATATATATAGAGAATGGGGGAAGGAAGTCAGTTGAGGGTCGGTCAAGGGCCAAGTGGTAAGGCCTCCTACATACATAAGCATTCCAATGGAGTAGTTTCTCGTGGTAAGAATTCCCAAGTGGTATCTAGCCCCCTTTTACTTTACCTCGCTGTGTCACTCAGGGTGTAGTTGGGAAAACTGTCCCTTGTAATGAGTTTTCTCCAAGAAAAAGATTTCTTTTAGAATTCGAGGGTAGGTTGAATACTTTCAGAAGAAGTTTATTATGTCACTCTTCCAACTTTCCCTTAGAAATTTGCCAATCATTCTCTAGGTTTTTATTAGTCCTTTCCTAGACTTCAGGATGTGATGATATCTAAGGTAGCCAACCTTCAAAATCTTTTCAGCCTTCTGAACCTTGGATTTTTCATGATCCCTTTTTGAGTTGGATTGAGAAGTTTCTTAAAGGTGTGAATTGGCATGATTTTATCCCTCCCTCCTGCCTCCATGATTTAGAATTTACAATTTCCGATGGTACAATACATTTTCTAACTCATGTTATTTTTGTGCTTGACTTGTCATTGTTTTGGTTTATGATGAAGCATAGAGGCAGGTATTATGAGATATTGCTAGGATGGTTTCATTGGATATTTGAATACACCTAGAATTAAACCAATAGGTAAGTAGAGGTAAGTAGGTAGGCATTTTCATTCATTGTTTATACCATCTGCATTTCATGCTAGAATACTTGTAGTTGTATTTACATTTGTATATATGCTTGATTACTTTCATTTTTCATTGTACCATATGTGAGCCAGGGGTGATATCACCACCCCAAATGATTACTAATCAATCTTGTTGAGATATAGTAGGTCATAGGTCATACCAGAGATGTTGAGGTTCTCATGTGCTCTACGGTGAGCACATGTCCCCGATTTGGAGCCAGCTGTTATCCCCTAGCCTAGGTATAACTAAGGATATTATGTCTCGAGGCCCACAGGTCCTAGACATGGAGTACCAAGAGCCATATTGACTTGATCCTGGTCCTGGAGGGCCCATATTTCTTCTTCGGCGCCTCCATCCTATCAACAACAACATCATCCATCCCATCGGCCTAGTCCTGAAGCAGTAGTGGGTCTTTCTCCATAAGGTAATGAGTTCGGGTATCATGGTATGTGTCACTTTGATTCTAAAAACACTTGAATATGTGCATTTAATTCTCTTTTTCTTCATGACTTGTGCTTGGACTTTATGCCTTTTGACTTGTCCATACCTGGGGGGATGACATAATTCCCTAGAAAGTTGGTTCCCTTAGGAGTGAGTTTCCACTGGGTGGGTTCATGAAAGGTCATCGTCCATTCTCACCATACTTATCACTTTTCATCATCTTCCCTCTCATCTATCCCATGCATTGGTTCGGGCATTGTGTTTGCCAAGCTAGTAAAGGGTTGTACCTTGCCTTGTGGGAAGAAGAGGCTAAAGGCCCAGAGGGTAAAAGTAGCTGAAAAAAGATAAAAATCCAAAAGATCAAACCTTGAGATTCTTCTCCCAGGGATACCCAAGAAAGAAATAAAAGGATTCTCAGCAAGAAAAGGGGGGGACACATAAAATGATAAAACTCAAGACCTAGTTGGTGGATAGGGGGTCTCATCATGAGCCATCCTATTGGGTCCATGGGCATGTAGCAGTATGAAACTACTATTCATTTGGTCACCAAGCTAGGGTAGTGGCTCTTAGTGGCATAGCTAAGAGAAATGGGGTCTCATCACGAGCCAACATTCTCATCTCCGTGAAATGCTTGTGGGTAACACTATCACCACTGGTCACCATGCCAGGGTAGTGTCCCCCAACTATTCTCTTGAAATAAAAAGAAATAAGATAAAAAAGTAAAAAGGCATTAAATGGCTAGGAAACATTTGCATCCATGACAAGGTGCAACTCACCCTCTTCAGAGGCACCCACAGGTAAGCTATACATTTCCCTATCATCACTACACCCCTTGCCTAAACATCCCCATACCCTGTCATGCACATACATGACCTAGTGTGGTCTTCACCTGGAAACACCCCACACCTAAAGAGAATTAGCCCAATAGGACGTCTTGGAACCCTCTCCAAACTTGGCTTGTAGAATAACATAACGTCTTTGAGCACTTGTCTGGGAAGAAGGGGGTTTTATGCACATGTTTGGGTAACTTGATTATTATATGTGATTGAAATTTCTATGATCCCTGTGACTTATGATCCCATGGAGGGTGTACTTGTTGTTGTTGCAGGACCACGCCCGATGGATAGGTACATATGGGGAGATGATTAGCTCGGACCTCCATAGGGCTAAAATCCCACCAGATGGATGATGAGACCCCAACCAGGGGCATACATATACCAGAGGCTTGTACCGGAGAGAGAGGAGTACATTCCACCAGAGACATCTTGACAGGCCTAGACCCAGGGGGGTCTTTCCCTCCTACCATGACGTTGGCCCTTGAAGGCCCTTAACATTTTCATTCGGAGCCTTGACATCACCCAGTTGAGGTATCCATCTTGAGGATGACTTTGGTTGGCACATGTGGCAATTCCTGAGGGGTTTTGAGCCCCAAAGTTTCACTTGGAGGGATAACGTTCTAGCAAGAAGGATAAAGTCACCCTAGGAGGGGCATGACGTCACCTTAAAAAGATAAAATTAGGGTTTTATTTGACAATTTTGTGTAAAATTGGTTTTTCATGTAAACTGGCCATGTCGGCCTTTTTGACCTAATTTTGTAATTAAAGGTCATTTGGATTGTATAAATAAGGGATTTGTCCCTTGTATGTTTTCATCATTCTTTCACTCACACAAGTGAGGTATGAAATTCGGCCTCTTTAAGGCTTATTGGCTGAAATTAAGTGGTGCACAACTCTTGGAGGAGGCTTATCTTGGTGTTTTTTCACATTTTCTTGGTGGAAAGTCTTCAACTAGGGAATTTGCTAGCTTATTCTTGGTGAATGTAAGTGAAATCCTGCGATTCTTCTTTCCTTTGAATGGTTATAGTATCTTTACTTTTTATTTACTAAGATCATGAAATTGCTAGTATAAAACCTTAGGAGATTAAGCACATGTTATTGTCCTTATCTCAATAGCTATCTACCTACTAGATTTTGCTAGAAAACTATCCATTGAAGCATGTGCTAGATCCCTACCATTGTAGCACTCTAACATCATTTGCTTCATCAAGCCTTTATTCATCTTAAGCTTGAACTAAATAAGAAGGAAAACCGCTAGGGACTAGGGTTACCTACTTCCTAGTAGTCGTTTTCCTTCTAGGGTTTGGTGATTGAGGCATTGGGTTACCAACACCTCAATCATTTTCCCTCTTGTCTCTAGTTCACACATTATCATTTATTTCCTTCAATATTGTTGCTTCAAAAAGTGACTCCATTAGCCCTAAAGACATTGTTATTGCCTCATACTTGGTTGATTGATCAAAACTAACCCCAAACCTTTTACCTCAAGCTATTTACTAGCTATTCCTAACCCTATATTAGGCTAATTTACTAACATACTTGATGTTGTTACAAAATTAAGCTACAACCATATGTTGCAGCAGTAAAAGCTCCTAAAAGCAATTATTAAAGTTGATTTTTACATTGCCTTATTAGCTTCTAACAAGTGCTAACATATTGCTATTATTAGGTTACCATTTTGCGTCATTTTGAAGCTTGTTTAAGGCATAAATTGTGAAGCTATCATCATATATATCAACTTATTGCTTTTATTGAAAAGTCCAAGGTTTTACGAAGAACTAACATCAATTGTTACTTGCAAAATAGTGTTTTCTTGTTGTCTTGTTCCGGGAAGGTACACTTAAGCATATCTTTGCTTCACATTGTTAAAACCTTGGGACTTTCTGATCAGTATGAGTTGTGAGAGGGGACAACTTTTCTTGATACCTTTACCTTTACCTTCTCAAACCCCCAGGTCACTGGGGACGTCTCCCCTGGGATTTCATCCCTAAAGGGAAAGAGGTGTCTTATTTAGGTGAGAGTGATAGGACAACCTCATGTTATGCCAATTTATTGTTCACTTTCCTTTGGCTTTTGGGAAAGTACAAATTGTGCGATAACAGGTCTAATTAATTAATTAATTAATCGAGTGCATCAATATGAGTTGCTCAAGAGGATGTTTCTATAACTAATAAGATATAAAGAGATTGAGTGAACACGGGGAGAGATTCCTTGTTTACTTGGTGCTCATATTTAATCGAGTGAGGTTGATTGATTGATCAGCTAAATCTAATAAGTCTAAGTATATATACTTAAGAATTTAATACAATATCCCCTCTCTTATTATGTATGAATCCAAGGTAGTTGGGGAGATAGAGTTGTGATCAAAAGTAGTGAATGTCGTTAATCAAGATAAAAGAAACCTATAGACAATACCGATACAAAAATCAACATATTCACCTGATCTCTATCTACTCTTCGACCACCACCACCATTTTGTAGCATAATCCGTGGGTAGATGGATGGATATACATGTAACTTCCTGGTTCGATTATAATATTAGATTGAGAAAGAGAAGTCTTGAACGATTATGGAGAGAAGCGTGGTTGTTTTCATAGTGAAACAATATTTATTCCCCACTTTTGAATTACTAGGAAGGGGAGTGTTACTGAGCTAAATGTGTTCATCCAACTCCCTTCTTTAAAAATTCCAAGGCCACCAGGCTCCGAGATGGATAACCTATGTTGGTCATTTCAGTAGCCCACCCACTCCCTTCTCCAATTCATCTTGATGCCTTAGTATACATTAGATCAAATTTCCCATCTACAATTTTCCTACTATTAACAGGTAAGGGATTCGAAGAGTCATTAGAAGAGAGAAGATGAGATGGAGAGAGAGATCATTTCTTCTTGTTGATCTTGAATATCTCTTAGATATTTTCAAACTTGATTGAGGACTTTTAAACACACTTAAAGAATCAACTCAAAGGGAATGAATGAACAACATATATTTGAGATTAGATCAATCAATAGGGAAGGTGAGTGAAAATTGCTTGCTCATTAATACACATATAGAGGATAAAAAAGAAAGAGCAAGTACAAATTAATAATCAATGGGCTTGTTCCATCCTGCCAAAGTTCAAAGGAGACTCCCCAATTTCCATTCCTATTTGTGTTTTTGTCCTTGGTTTTTTCTCTCTTGTTATCCCCTAGCCTAGGGATAACTAATGATCACATCTCGAGGCCCATATGTCCTAGACATGGAGTGCTAAGATCCAGATGACTTAAGTATGCCCCTAGACGACCCCTCTTTTCTCCAGTGCAATCCACATATCACCAACAACAATATACGTCACACCAACCTGGTCCTGAAGTGGCAGTGGGTCTTTCTCCATGAGGTAATGAGTCTGGGTATCATGGTATGTATCACTATGATATTTAAACCACTTGTACATGTTGCATTAATTCTTTCTTGATTTCATGACGTTTTCTTGGAAATTATGCTCTTTTCCTTATTTAAACCTGGGAGGGTGACATAGTGCCCTAGTAAGTTGATTTCCCTTTAGGATGGGCTGCTACTAGGTGGATGTTTGAAAAGTCATCATCCATTCCCTCCATACTTACCACTTTCCATCTTTATTCCTTCCATATCCCCTTTATTTTTGGGAATTGGGATTGGCTACACTAGGAATGGTTGTACCTTACCTCGTGGGAAGAAGGGACTAAAGACCTAGAGGGTAAAAGTAGTTGGAAAGAGTTAAAATCCAATTTTGAAACCTTTGAGATGCTTCGCCCAAGGATCCCTGAGAAAGTAGTGAGAATCTTCTCAGTAAGAAAATGGGACCCACAAGATAACATAAACACTCAAGGTAATAGTTGATGGATAGGAGGTCTCATCACGAGTCGACCTATTATGACCATTGACATGTAGTGGTATGACATTACCACCTATTTTGTCACCAAACAAGGGTAGTGTCTCTTAGTGGAATATCCAAGAGAAAGGGGGTCTCATTACGAGCCAACCTTCTCATTTTCATGAAATGTTTGTGGATAACACTGTCATCTCTGGTCATCAAGCCAGGACAGTGGCCCTCAACTATTCCCTTGTAGAACAATAACACAAGAGAAATATATCAAAAGAAATAAATCTAAGAATAAATGGCAATGAATGGGATAGGAAACAATTGCATCAATGACAAGGTGCAACTCACCCTCCACAAAGGCACCCACATGCAAAACTCTACATTTCCTTGTTATCACATGCACCCCATGCCTAAATATTTACCCCATGCCACCTCATACACTTGCATGACTTGGAATAGTCTCCACCTGGGAAACACCCCAAACTTAAGAGGGATTAGCCCAATAGGACACCCTAAGACCCTCTCCAAACCTAACTTGTTTAATTCACATGTTTGGGCGTTTTAATTATTAGATATGATTTACGTATTATGATGCATGTGAATTATGGACCCTTGAAGGGCGTACTTGTTGTCTTTGTAGGACCTTGCCGGGTGAACAGGTACATGGAGAGATGACTAGCTCGAACCTTCATGAGGGCTCAAATCCTATTTGATGGATGTTGAGACCCCAGCCAAGGGGCAGGATAAATATGAAGTGGTTCTTCCAAGAAGAAGAAGGACATTGTCTTTGTAGGCACTTTGGTGGACCCAAACACAGGCGGTTGTGCCTTTCCCACCTGAACGATTGTTACGAGGGAAAAAATCTCTATGGCCAGGGTAAACCACAACAGACAGGTATGACTGCATAAATCTACTCAATTCCAACATATGGTATATAAACCAATGTGAAAGCGAGATAAGAAAGATGCCTACCTCGTTCCAACGTTTGAAGATGTCCACCGTTGAGCACTTCAACTCAAAGCTTTATACCTGCGACAAGTTTTCGACAAGCAAGTAGAGTAAGCATATGGTGATAATATAAAAGGTTAGCACATTAGATAGCATAATCCATCAATAAACATTACAAACATGCCCATGGATAATAATCATATATTTGCATGATACCAATAGGACGAGAAAGGAGTATTTCTATTAATAAATGATCAGCAGAAGTAATAACATTACAGACTTCCGTGTCGGTACGGTTCGAAACCAAGAAACCAAGTTCCTTCCAACTGGGCCTCCACCACTTCAATCCTCCACCAAAGGCAAGCTCATAGAAGGGAGACAATGAGGTTCTCTCAACAATACGGAAAGAGCTCGGGGGCTTAACACTGTGCTTAGACTTGAGGAACAAAGGGATGCAGACTCAATATGAAGTAATTTCTCCAGAGTAACTTTTCTCTCAAAGTTGAATGCTTTCTCCTATTTTCCATAGCTCAAAATTGTGTTTTTATGGCCTTCAAAATGCAATTGAAGGGCTGAGTCGGAACGTTTCCAGTATATGGAAGGCCAAGGATTAGAGATCTTATGTCATGACATGGAAACCCGACTTCATTTTTGTATTTTCTGGCACAAATCCCGATGTACACGGGTTGTAGTGGATTAGTCCGCGTATACACATGTTGTATAGTAGATAGGGCGCGTATATGTGGAAAAATATATATTTTTAGCTCTGGATTCATCAAAATGGGATGAAGAGTCTGCATAGGGAAATGGAAAAAGGCCCTCTGTGTAAGATAGCAATGGTGAGGCAAATCTTGCTATAACAAATGCCCCCTAATGTGTGAGATCAAGGGAGTATCTGTGATGGCCGAAATACATTATAAATAACCTAGAAGTGGAGTGATGGGAACCCACTGGAAAAAACTAGTTGCTCATTACATTATGTGTCGAATTTACATACATGGTTGCCAATAGAATACAATGCAGATCCATGTGGAAAATATACCAAATAAGTGTCCATGGCCATGAATAGACAAATACAAATGCGGTTATATGCCAAAAGCTGTCATAATCACGAACAAGGCCCAGTAGAACCAGTCTCAAAACCAATCTGAAGATATATGTATACAATGGAGTATAATCTGATGTCCCATGATTACTGAAGTCAAATAGGTGCTGGTCCAATGAAAGGGAAGCAACAGCTCCGGAAAGTTGCGGCCACATATTGATGTCTTCAAGTCTTCTACATTATCCGCCAAGAATGCAAGTCTACATCATGTGAATAAAGGAGTTGAAGTCGAATACAATGAGACATCATTTGATTACCGGTCATTGAAGTAAACTGTTAACAAACGCGAGACAACCTACCAATAATGAAAATATTGTGCAGTAGTTGCATCAGCAACAGGGGGTGAATAAATTGAAACAGCAAAACCCAGAATTGAACCAACTCGTACTCCATGACAGGTTTCATATTGTAATTAATATCTGATGCAACATGTAATATATGGAAATTGTGACAAACTTTCCTCAACTTACTTCGACCTCCACTGTCGTCCCTGCAGCCACCGCCATATGGAAATTATCTCCGTGCGCACAGAGAAGCTAGGAGGATGCATTACAACGTTGCAACAACTCATTTATCCGTTTGGAAAGGTAAAACCTCGAGTCTTTGGAAACATTTTAATCTTTAGCTTTGCACGGTTCATTTCAGGGAAAAACAAAAACCTATCGGGTAGTTATGTATGAAGTTATTTGTGGCACGAAAGGTTATATTTCATGGCCTAATCTTGATTTTGCAGACTGATACGACATTCGTTCTTCTTGAAGCCTTGGGATACCTTAAATTTCTACAAGAACAGATTCAGGTACAAAGTCTTTGCATTGTACGAGTAAATATTTGCTGCTCTTCGTAATTTCTATAAGAATTTCACAAGTTAGAGTGCCTACTGATTGTAATGTAGACGGATTAAATGCTTCAGAATACATTAAATAAATTCCGGCTTCAATATTAAACGGGCTTCAGAATTCATTTATCACCCAACATGGATTATAATAAAGTTTTGTGTTTAAAGACACAAATTGTGACAAAGATGATAGCTTTATGGACTTCTATAACACAGACGATCTAAATAGATCAATCGCCAGGCTCCAGGTCCATTTTTTATCGAGCATTTTCTCATTCTGCTTTACACAAGAAAATTAAAAGAAAAAATAGATTCTTTGGCTCAAATATCTTCGCGGATTTGATGAGTTAGGGTTTGTTATTTTATGACGCTTAAGCATACAAAGCTTTATTGCAATCTTTTTGAACCTGTGTTGTGTTTTGCAGGTATTGAGCTCACCCTATCTCAAAGGCATTCTCTCTAATCAAAAGGTAAACTGAAACTTTTTCCTTTACTACTACGGCCAAAACGTTTTCCATGTCTCATCAATTCGACGGATTCCTATTTGCATGAAGAGTGTAGAGATTGCATCATCCATTGGGATATTAAACCTGAGAATATATTGTTAGATGACAATTTCCATGCCAAAGTCTTTGATTTTGGGCTTGCCAAGCTCTGCATTTACATAACAATAATTTTGATATCGAATTCATACATAGCCTTTGAGTGTAGGATTGTAAGACTATGTAATGACTAACTGCTAGCAACTTTTTTTTTTTTAATTGAGTAAAGGTGGATTGATGAACATAGATTTTGGATATTATAAAGGAATATAAAATTTTTATAATATATATTATATAGAAAAAAATATTTTATATATTTCTTATTAAAAAATGATATAAAATTTTGAATATTATAAAGGAATATAGAATGGGATAATATATATATTATATAGAAAAATATTTTATGTATTTTTTTAATTATTAAAAATTGATATTTTGTGGAGAGTGTTATATTTTAATTTATTTTTTAAGTAAAAAAGGGAAGATCCTATTGTATTAGCTGTGCAATCTTACAAAAAACTTTGGAATGCCAGTCGTCTTGTCGAAAAACGGAAACCGAGACAACTGTCTTCCTATGCAGTATGTTTCAAAAAATTGTTTGTCATATGTCCTACCCGAAGGAAACCAGGAGATATGGAGGCTATTAGTCTGAGCATGTCTCTTTAACTTATTCCTAACATAATATTGATCTAGAGCACTGGTTCGAAACAAAACAGTTCCTCTAACTAAAATCATTAACTGTGTAATTACCCGGTGGGTTCAGCATCCCCACCCTTCGTTCCAACTTTGGCTTACAACACGAAGGGTTGTGCACACATTGGGCACTGTCGTCCTGGTGACGTGTTGGAGTATGCATTGAACAACATGTATAGGGGCTGATGAATTTGGAGGCCATGGTGGATTTGGTCTTCCACCAGGCTTCTCGTTTCAAAAACTAGCTCCAAGTGTTCCAGGTGGAGGAGCGGCACAGGGGCCTTGTCATCCTCCCTCACCCAGCTATCCTTCATCTCGCCTTCCTCGTGCGTATCTTGTTGTCCTCTTTGAGCTTCCTCATGAGCTGCTTGCATGGAGAATTCACCTGTTGCTGAAGTCGCTGCCACATCCACATCCTCCGGGAGTTCTTCCTCGACATAACAAATGGGGAGATCCGTCGCCTGGTCATCTTTATTTTCACTGTGATGTGTCCCTATGGCCTGTTGAGTAGCTTCACCGGGAAATCAAGTGGGCAGATCCCAATTGTCAGGAACGGTGAAGAGAAGGTGTTCTGGAGGATTCCAGACTGGTTCTTCCGGGAATACCTCCTCCACAGAGGCCATGGGATGCGTCCGAGCTCTTCTGTGCTTTTGGGCTCTCTGCGTCCAAGCTGTGGACATCACCCTCTCAAAATTTTGCTGCCTCTTTCGGCGAGCAACGAAAGCATACCAGGCTGCGCCTCTGCGAGGTTGACCTCTTTCCCTCGGCACGAGGAAGAGCAGAGCTATGACCAGGATATCAACCCGGTGGCCAACTGTGCACATGTGCTAAAAAAACTCAGACTTTGGCCTATCGAATTCAAAATGCATCGTCTCCCGTCCCAAATCACTAATAAACATGGGGGTGATCGTGTCATGCTTGGCCATAAAGGCTATTCCCCTAGTGCCCTGTGCGTCATTCCTCCTCACTCGCATGAGAGGCCTCTTCCCATGGGCCTGGCTGCTCGACCTTGCCCCCATCTTAATGGTGAGGAGATGGGAGCTGGTGGCCTGTATTTAAGGCCCTGCCAAGCTCTCCACCGCATGTCCAGTCTCCTTTAAGTGGCACCCCATCCGGGGTAGAGTGTTATAGTTAATATTCCATCTATTGATTAATTTTAAAGTAAAACAAAAAACTAATATAAAGCAAATGTTATTTCCATTTCTTGTAAATTCCATTCATTGTGTTTCATACATTCTACTTTGAGTCACATGCTTAGGGTTTTGGGCCATTCTTTAATCTTCTAATTTATTTTTATCTTCTCAAAATTTCAAGGGTCATTCTTTAAGCTTCTAAATTTAGCTATATTGCAGAACATTATTTTAAGAAAAATGAGGAAAATACCCTTACCCTATTACAAAATTGCACTGCTACTACAAGCCTAGATTGGATGGATGGAAGGATTTAAGTTTTCCAAAGTGGAAGTGATTTATAGGAGTTCATAGTAGGTTGAAAGGAGTAACTCAGTGAAGATAAAGGAGGGGTGAGGTTCCTACATTCTCCTCTTCTGTCCAATTGCAAAATTCCAAGTAGTGATGTCCTAGTAATACTTCCACCTATGCATGTATCCAATGCTCATATTGGAAAATGAAAGCTAACCAACTGTTAAGGGAAAGCTCACGAGCAATGAAATATCTTTAAATATTTACTTTTTCTTAATTTGTTTTGGAATAGAATATCTTTATTTAGAAATTTTTAATTTTCCATCGAATTAAATATTTTTATTTTCAAATTTTTCCTTGGACTCAAATATTTTTATTCTGAAATTAAATATCTTTATTTTCAAATTTGTAAATTGTCTTTGATTTAAATATCTTTGTCTACATTTTTGTAACTTGTTTTGTGGTGGAATTAAAATCTCCATTCTTAGATTTGCAATTTGTCATGAAATCAAATATTTTTATTTCAAAACTTATAAATTGTCTTGAAATAAAATAATATATATTTTTTCTTTTCCAGATTTCTAATTTATCATGAAATTATATATCTTTAATATGAAATTATATATTTTTAATTTAAAGTTTAATTTTTTTTTTGAAACTAAAGATGTCATATTTGTGATTGTCTTGGAAGTGGATATCTTTATTTTCAAATTTATCTTAGAATTAAATATTTTTATATTTAACTAAAATATATTTTTATATTTATCTTAGAATAGTCTAAAATGTTTTTGACTTTTGCCCACCATTATCACCAAATCAATTAATTGTATTAATATATCAATGTTTATATATTTTTTTAGTTAATAAAAAAAATGATAATTAAGAAACATTTCTTTTAAAGTTTTTTAATATAGAAATATTTTCTTTAAGTTAACTAAGTATTTCATTACTTTTCATAATATTCGATAATGCAAATTGATTTCTTCATCATCAAATACAAATATTATTATTAATCTTTTTATCTATCAAAACATATGAAACAAAAACATATTATTTTAAAATTTCATCATCATTGACATTTTCATTGTCATGTTTAAAATAAATTCATAGGGTAAATATTATATATTTAATTATAGAATTTAACCTAGAATATATATCAAGTTCTTGAGTGTGAAGATTTACACTCTTTTTTTTCAAAACATATAATCGTTTCATCAATTTGAGATTTATTGTTACAGGTCTTCATCAAAATAGTAAACCAACCTCAAATATGATTATTTTAATTATAAAATCTTTATGATTTCAATTAACAACATTAATATGAAAACTTCCCTCAAATTACTTTGGCATTCTCATTCCATGGCTTAGGGGTATGCTAGTTAAGTTATTATTAAATAAAAGAACTTTTAGTATTTTATAAAAGATTACAAATGCTTTACATAAACCTATGTGTTCATGATCCATACAAAAGTGAAAAAATCTTTAAATTTTGAGAAACTTTTTTTTAAGACAAATAAGAAACTCTTTTTAAAACTTGAAATATGTGTTATTGATATCTAATTTAATAACATTCACTCTCTTGAAGAAGAGAAACGATACTTGGTCAATGAACTATTAATGCAAAAATAGTACATAGTCAATGAACTATTAATGCAAAGCTACATATGACATTTTTATGAATTTTTTAACTTTTATGTATTTTATATTATTGATCTTTTTATAATAGTCACCTCCAATGTCAATGAACTATTAATGCAAAAATAGTACTTAGTGAATGAACTATTAATGCAAAGCTACACATGACATTTTTATGATTTCTTAAACTTTTATGTATTTTTTATTAATTATCTTTTTATAATAGTCACTTCAGTACTTAGTCAATAAACTATTAATGCAAAGCTACACATGACATTTTTATGATTTTTTAAAATTTTATGTATTTTTTATTAATTATCTTTTTATAATAGTCACCTCCAACGGCTTATTAGTCCCATCAACCTTCTTAACCAATCAAAAATTCATAATTTAGTAATATCAAAAGTCTCTCTCTCTCTCTCTCTCTCTCTCTCTCTCTCTCTCTCTCTCTCTCTCTATATATATATATATATATATATATATAAATCATTTTAATAATTAAAAATTCTAAAACTTTAACAAACTTTACAAAAATTTGCTAATAAAATTGATAAGTCAACTCAATTTGACTGAAAATCAATCACTATATTCCCTGCTTTGATAGGGACTAATAATAAGATTCCCTTAAGGGACTGGAATTTCTACCTTAAAAGTCTTTACGAGTTCCCTAATTCCATGGACACCATTCCTATTGTCCCTACAAAGGAATACGTTTTTTATTTAGATGAGATAGAGTTTGGGGTTAATAGGCTTGCAAATGGGAAAGATAAGGAAACTGAAGGCTACCAAGCTGAAATTTTTAAAATTGGAGGGCCAATCCTTATCCCTCACATACACAAGCTCTTCAATTTAACAATCAAGAAGGGCTTCCCTAAACCCTGGACGTAAAGCCTCATTGTTCCTATTTTTAAAAAATGGGGATAGAAACATTCCCTCTAATTATAGGACCATTATGATTAGCTCGATTTTAGCCAAACTTTATGGAATTATTTTGGAAAAGAAAATTATCCTTTGGATAGAAAGTCACGGTAAAAGAGCTAAAGGCCAGGGCGAGTTTAGGAGATGTCATTCAACTGTGGACCATATTGTTACCTTTAGGATCATTGCAGAGGAGTTTCACAATACTAAAACCAATCTTTTTTGTTGTTTTGTTGACTTTAGAAAAGCTTTTGACATGGTTCCTAGGAAAAACCTTTGGAATAGGTTGGAAGAGATAAACGTGCCTCTCAAGTTGAGGGATGCTACAATAAGGATGTATGATAATGTTATTGCTAAGTTTAAAAACACTGAGAGCTGGTAAAAAGAGATTAACTGCAATATCAGAATCAAACAAGGTTGTCCCTTGTCCCCTACCCTTTTTGGCATATACATTGACAAATTAGAAGATTGCTTGGAAAAAACAGGTTGTGTCGAAACTACACTCACTGGTATAGTCATCAATCTTCTTCTTTATGTTGATGATATCGTTCTTATGGCAAGGAGTCACCATGATCTTGAAAACCAACTAAGAATCCTCAAAGATTTCTGCTCCAAAATGGGTATGACTGTTAATACTGATAAGACTAAGGTCATGATTATTAAATCCAATAAGATCCCTTATGATACCTCTGTATATGACAAAAAAAACTTGGAGGAAGTGACTTCATACAAATATCTTGGAATTAATATTCACCACAAGCTCAATTGGAATTATAACATTGAGAAAATAATTATTGGGGGATGGAAAGCTTATTATGGGCTTGAAAACAATTGTAAATCAACTGATCTTTGGAGTTGGGATAAGAAGAAACTCCTCTTTGAGACTCTTGTTACACATGTTATTCTTTATGGATGTGAAGTCTAGGGTTGTAGTATCTCTTGCGAATCCTGGAGAAAGATAGAAAAAATACAAAAGAATTGTATAACCTATAGTCACAAAATTTAAGGAAATACGCCATATCCCATCCTCCTCTTAGAAACAAGCCTCTCCCCCATTGAGAGCATGGCTATGACTAGATACCTAATGTATAAGAATAAGTTAAACAACATGGAAGACAAAAGGCTTCCTAAAATTGCTTCAATATAGAGTCATAACCACTATCGACTCAAGCGAGGATGGCATAAAGATTCTTGATCTTGGCTAAACTATTGGGGAATCATGGAAGGCACCATTTTACAGAATAAATATTCTATTAAAAAAACACCAAATCAAAATTTAAGGAGAAAATGTGGTGTGATAAAGAGTTATAGGAAAAAAAAAATTAAGGTATTAAAAAGATGTAATCAACCCTAATCTAGAAGATCAAAATTATCTATCTGTTTTGCGAAGTGTAAAGAAAAAAATAAGCATTGCTAAGATAAGAACAAATTCTCACGAGCTCCATAGTGAAACTGAGCGTTGACCAATTCCTAAAATGCCATGGGATGAAAGATTTTGTCACCTTTGTGACACTAAGAAGGTTGAAGATGAAAATCACTTTCTCTTAGATTGTCAAACCTATATCCATATTAGATCTCATTTTCAAAATATTTGTCACACTACCAACCTTCCTAACCTCTTAACTCAACAAAAGTATGGTGATCTTGGAAAGCTTCTCTTAATGCTTTTCGAGCACATAAACAAAATTCTAAAGAATCATAAGTAATCACTTACCCTCTTAAGGTTCGATAGACCAATTCAGTCTTAGCGGACATTAATCATCATCAGTATAAATAAATGTGGTTCAGTATTTTTTTTTATTTAAAAATACTAAAAATAATTATGAAATAAAAGAGAGAGGGTGCCATGTACCTAAATTTGTAATTTTTTGATAAGTAAGAATTGGTAATTATTAATAAAATAAAGATAAAAAATATGCATATATTATTAAATAAAATGATATTTAATATGTATAATTAAATTATATTTTCATACATTAACTGGTGAAAACATATAATATAAGTATTAACATGAAAGAATGATATATCTAATTTATGATAGGAAATAGGCTCATTACAATAAGTATAACGATTGAACTGTTTTTAATTTGGATTGTTGAATTGTTTCCTTCTTTCCATTTAGCGATTTGATTGGTAATGTCTACGGATGTATACATACCCTACCCCCCTCTGGATTTGAACTTGTAACCTCTTAGGAGAAAACACACGTTCTTAACCATCAGGCCCACTCAAATGTTTGTGTGTGTGTTTTAATTGTAAACTTGTCTTGAATATTGTTGTTAACATATATTCAAAGACGCCTAAATTTATTGCTTTGTTTTTTTAAGACAATTTCATATTTTATAATAATATGGAATCTTCGAACTTTATATATACCTTGTAATAGTTAATAGATTGTTTGTCTATTTCTCCCAACCATATTTTCTTACTGGAATTATAGAGTATTCGATGTTTTATAATAAGGTAATATAACATATTTATTTTCTTTAAAAGATACCGAGTAGAGAAAAGATAGGGCATCTCTTGATTGAGAAACATGTGTCATAAAGCAATTGATTTGATTTTTTGAAAAGTGGTAGGGCCGAATATAGGTTCATAATATTTAAATAATATCCAGAAAACCCCCCTTTGTTATATTTAGTGTTAAGAACCAAACATCAATATAGCATAGAAAAACTTCAGGAAAGGTACTCAACGCCTTGAAAAAGAGATAATTTCAGATAATAAGCCTCTTCGAGGGGGCAACCTCCTTTTACCCCACTTAAATGTTCCAGTACAAGATGA
>ML787194.1:567945-594105 GCA_009831015.1 Picea engelmannii
TAAAGCCGACATAAATAAAATAACATTACTAATCTAATATGCCCCAATTAAGTGGTAATGAGCCAATATTAGGGCTTAACATTTAGCCCATGGAGTGGGTTAAATCGAGAGAAATCTTCTCTCTAGAGTTACTTTTCCGGCAGGTCTTTCGACGGTTCCATTTTAAATTTTTCGCCAATCCAGAACCCTGATCGATTTTTTGAGCATTTGGGTTGGATTAAAATGGGCCAAAACCCCTAGGGTAAGACTCTGAAATGCATGGAACTTTGATCCATGCGAAATTCAGACTACCCCTGAAAATATGGTCGGATGCATGCCCATTGTTTTGCCTGAAAAGAGGGTCTGTTTGCTCTCGAGTTAGCCTACTCCTTTAGCCCATAGTCGATTGTTGTCGGGATTTCCAATTCCCAACAAAATCGATGGCCACTGGCATATACATGAATAATTTATGGAGACATGAAGGCTTGTGGCTGACGCCAGAATAAAACTCCAAATTAGTGAACCAATGACATCACAGATAAAGGATTTAAACAAATTTAAATACTTGAAAATTTTAACAAAATTAATACATAATGTAACACTTTGGAAAAGAGATAGAAATTTATAACCAACAGGAAAAATAATGTATAGTCAACCTCTAAATAAATACTATATACCAAGCCACAACATGAATAATAACAATTTAAAAAATTAAATAAAATGTACAATGCCATCATATCATTGTAAATAATCAATGCCAAAATACACCGGTATTTCTTCACGTTCTCACATATTACTTTTTTTGTAAATAAAAGTGTAGAACCTTGTATTAATGACGTCTATATGATGTACAGTGACAAGTGTAAGCCCCCTGTTCCACCACAAGTGGGAAATTATAATAGGTGGCTCCTTGTTGTTCAGAGATCGACACATCCTTATGAGTTCTAGCATTGTTGGAACTAAAATGTTTACTCAAAAAATTACAGTCTATTTGCGGAAGAAAAAAGGTTTGAACCATGTACTGCAACCTATCGCTTAGGCCAGCTATAGACAGAGCTTCCATAACTAGAACTACATAGACATAATAAGAAAAAAATGCTAAATCATCTATCTTGTTGTCGTGGTAAGCTAGACCAACGACCCTACAACTGAAATAGACAAAAAACCAAAACTTGGAGACATCAATCCATAGCTGGGACTGGTTGTCCATGTATTGTGTAAACTGGGGTGAACCGCTGACCGCAAGTAGGGAATCTAGGGCCCGCAGGAGAATCCGTTAACACATCAAACATGATGTCCATCTGTTGGTTGAGGACGCTTTGGGAGTGCATCTGGTCATCCTCTTTCTGCCTGATCTCGAAGAGAAGTTGAAGGTGCTCCTCTACGAGGTGGTTGGTGAAATGTTGAGGTTGTTCCTCCTTCTACTCCTTGCCAGCTTTGTTGGTGGCCCCTCTGTTGTCCTCCAATTTCCCTGGATTGTTCTCCAGCTTCCATCTTGGAGAAATCTCCTCCTCCACCATGCAACTTTCGTCGCCATAGTGGGGGTCTCCTGACTTGACAATAGGGTGTGCCAAGAGGTTGGTGGCTAGAGGGGGGCGGGTGCCCAAGAGTGGAGCCTCCTCTTTTACCATGCTCGGGTTGTGGAGCGGTGGAGGAAAGGACAAATGGAAGTGAGCAGTGGAGGAAGTAGCTTCCATTTTTACCAAACTGGCTCCATAGAACTGGAGAGGAGTCGGTTGTGTCCTCTGGAGGGAGTGTCGAGGGATCAAAAAGTGAGCAATGAGCACTTATTGGGAGAGGGTGAGCCTATTATGACGAGAGAGGGTGTTGTTGTTGTGAGCACCCCTCTTGGATTTTCCTCGCTCCTGAGGCATGCTGGGGGGATTATGGAGGTGGAGGAAAGAAGAAATGGAGGCTGAGGGAGGTTGCAAGGAGTAATGGAAGGAGACGAAGGTGCTAGGAGGGAAAGTGGAATGGAGGGAGTCGGGGAGGATGTCGCTGGTGCGCGAAAAGGTGTTGTAGAGAGTAGTGGTGTTGGAGCTCTTGGGAGAGCCAAACATGAAGAGTGCACCAAGGTGGGTAAGGCAAGGAATAAGACCACCAATCAAGAGCCTGATCGCTCATCTTAATGCCATTGAAGCTTGAATTGATCGTAGCGTCCGCCATTGAATCCGAGTTGACAACCAACTCGGTTCTGGTACGCCCTGTTTGGCTGGCTTGCTTGCTCATTACCCCAACTAGGCACACTACCATTACTCCTGTCATGGTGTGAGCCATGGAGGAATTAATGTCCAGGGGCCGACGACCAGGATTAATAACTCCCCCGACTACCCGATTCTAGGTGTCCTCAATCTCTGACCAGGTGGCACCCCACCCAGGTGCACCTTCTCACATATTTAACTTAGCCCCAAAGTTTAGTTTTATCCAACTACATTAACGATAATTCTAGATATTTTAGAGACAATTATATTTTCATCTCTACTTAGTAGAATACCATTCGACAAACTAGAAACCTATATTTAAATATAGAAATGTATTTGAACAAGTGCCATTGCAATGGCAATGTCCCTGCCCATATGCTTTTGCATGTTGATTTTGCGAATAAGTTTACGTGTGAAATGGACCCAGATGTGTCTAGTTGGAGACCAGGTTTATATGCGAAATGAAACCGGTTTATGTGCGAAATGGAATGAGATGTTTCCAGTTGGAGACAAAGTTTATGTGCGAAATGGACTGGCGTGAAGGCGAAGAGCAAACATTGTCTGGTTAACGGACTGTCAAGTGACGAAAGATTTGTGGTTAACGGACTGTCAAGTGACGAAAGATTTGTCGTTGAAGAGTTCTCCGTCTAGAGTTCTCCATCAATCAGATTGGAAAAGGAAGTTGAGGAAAAGAACTAAAGTCCAGGTGAAGTCGAATCCTGGTGGCCTGATCTCTCCTCACATTGACCTCGTATACCAGAACGAAGAAAATTTTAAGTGCATCACAAGTGAAGCTCAATCTCCGATCTCCCGGTGACCCTGGTGGGACCGATAAATTATCAAAAACCGGAAATGCAAAATCTTCAATTAAAAAGATCGATTTCATTCTCTACAAGACAACACCATGAAACCCAAGCTTCTGGTAAAATCCTTCATGAAATTCAAACTCACGACAAGTTTTCTAGCACTATTGTTTTCAAAGAAAAGCATCTTAAGAGATTGAACAAACCGATATTAAAGATTGTACAGAGTTCATATGGAGAATCATGGGTTAGACATTCATAAGACATGTTTGATAGTGTGGTCAGTTTATCATTCAAAGTGTAAAGCAAGGGTTTGGTAAGGTCCGCTATGGCGATTCTCTGCTTGACACAGTTTTCCCCATGGGAGTCCATATTTTCATGATGCAAAGGCATCGACTTGTTCAAGAATTTTCTCCCTTTGTTAGTGAGTTGTCCATTAGATTGTCATCAAATTTAAGATGGACAACAAGGGCATGTGCTCTTAAGGATAAGGAAGTAGACATACAACATGTCAAAGAGGGGCAGGATTTTACAGCTTTTGTGATACCTCTATGCAAAGCCATGGAAGCTTGCAAAGTTGAATACAATGTGTTATCAAACGAAGTTCATGTAGAAGACAAAAGTAAATGTTTTAAAAAAGATTTATGTCAGAAACAAGCATTTATTACCAATTGTTATATGTTTCCTTAAAGGAAGAGATTGGATCCCACAAATGGCTTATTTCAAGAAGTTACTGCTTGAGATTGAAAGTTGTCTTGAAGTTGTTGAAGATGTTGTGGTTGCTCTGGGGATATGATCATTGGATGACCATCCCTTCAACTGGGCTCCATTCCTTTTTGTTCTTAAAGGCTCGCATGCCATTTCTAAGTTGTATGACGATTTAATGGAGGAATTGATATTGAAATTGCAATTGCGTCACCCATCTTTAAACATTCTTATTAGACAGTTGCGGTGGCATGATTACCATTTTTGGCTACTTGACTATGGGTTTATTCTTGATTTTGAGTCTAAGAAGCCCTTTGTGAGTGCATTGGATTTGAGGAGTATTCTTCTTCTCATACTATTCCTTACACCCAAGGAAATACAAGTAAGATTGCTATTATGCCCACTTTTGAATTCCGATAATTTGATTTGTCTCTTTGAGACAGGCGGGAAAACTATGTGAGCTACAAAACTAGACTTACTTGGATCGGGGAAATGGAGGGAAATGTGATGGCTAAGCTAGCTCGATATTCCTTTGGAACCGTTATCTCCTCGGTAGAATGGATAGGAAAAAAGAGATTAGTACTATTTTAGGGGTATGGGGTTCATTACAAACAAAGAAAGATCAGGGCAACATATCAATTTTGACTAGACACCTTACTCGGATCTCTTTTCATACTACTAGCCATGGAGGAAAAGGGTTCAATAGCTATGAAGTGACTGGCATGAGTTGATGAAAATGAAGAAGTTACTAGCAGCTTTAATGAAATGAGTTCTTACCGAGCGCAACGAACCCTTGTTTTCGTTAATTACCTTTTGATGAATACCGAAGTGACTAGATTTAATGAGTTCCTTAGCTTTTCTCTTGACCAACGGACTATGTTTAGAATCGTGACCTATAAAAACTATAGTGAGGCGAACCTCTTAGGATATTACGTCTGTAATAAAAAACATGCCCTTTTTCTTTAATCTATAGCTTCAAGCAGTCTAAGAGAGGGAGAGATCATTTATGCACTGTTAAATCAAGTTTATATTAAGTATGTAATAACTCTAAAACACTCTTAAGTTTATATTAAGTATCTTAATATATTAAGTACGTTAATATATTAAGTATCTTAAGTAATTACTTAATTCATTCATTTTGGATAGTTTTGAATTAAAAAAATGCATGATTAATTAGTTAAATTAGTTATTAAAGGTACTAAGTTTCCCAAACGATTTAAGAATGTTTCTAAAGGCGCAAATCTCTAGAGATCGATTTTTCCGGATGACCATTGAAGTGTTAGTGCGGCGGGGTGTGCCTTCCACTCCCTATGCTGAATAGTGGACATAGTCAGTCAATCAATCGGTGCATGGGAAGGTGAAGATTGGCTAAGATAGACTACTAGTCGTATATAATTAGATGTTTACAAGACTAGTTAATAATAAAATGCAACGGTTTATTATTATTGTATTCATTTGAACCTTCAATCATTCCTTTGATTATGTGTCTCCACCCATAATTAGGAACTTCTTATCCTTATCACTTATTAGTTCCTGCCGAAGGCCAGGACTCTACCTATCGGGTCAGATCGGTTCATCACTTATTAGTACCTCCTGCCGAAGGCCAAGACTCTAGCGATCGGTTCAGATTGATTCATCGTTGAACACTAATTACTTCGTTTCATCGTTGACCACTAATTACTTGTCTTTTGACTATTCATATTTTTCTGCTTCCTAAAGTTATACATAACCAAAAGAACATAACTCTAGCGATCGGTTCATCCTTGAACACTAATTACTTCGGTTCATCGTTGACCACTAATTACTTGTTCTTTGACTATTCATATTTTTCTGCTTCATAAAGTTATACATAACCAAAAAAAATAGTTATTTTTTTATAATCATTAAATTTAATTTATTAAAAAATCATATTTTTCTGCTTCATAAAGTTATACATAACCAAAAAAAAATAGTTATTTTTTTATAATCATTAAATTTGATTTATTAAAAAAGTTATTGGCTAACATATTCAACCACTTATTTCCGAGATGCATTTTTACCCAAAATATTTTGTGTAAGCACACTCTCCCATTATGGATATGCATATTTTATGCACTTTTTGTTTGTAATTTTAGATAACCTAAGTTTATGAACCTCTTATTTCCGAGATGCATTTTTACCCAAAGTTTTGTGTAGGCACACTCTCCCATAATGCATTTCCGAGATGCATTTTTACCCAAAGTTTTGTATAGGCACACTCTCCCATAATGCATTTCCGAGATGCATTTTTACCCAAAGTTTTGTGTAGGCACACTCTCCCATAATGCATATGCACTTTTTGTTTGTAATTTTAGATAACCTAAGTTTACGAAGATATTTCTATGATGGCAATGCTTGATGCTTGACAGTCACTTATGTCAGGGCTTTAATCTTACAAATGATTTTTCAGGTTGCTTGGATTTCATTAAAGCCACCGCCTCGGCCTCCTCGGCCTTCACAACTTGAATCCATCGTCTACAACTCTACGGCCACCTTCTCCACCGCCCACAACTTGAATCCATCGTCTACAACTCTGCGGCCACCTTCTCCACCGCCTTCACAAGAGGGATTGACACTATTGGGCTCAACAATATTATATTAATTTCAGGTTACTCGAGGGAGGAACAAAGCCATACTGGAGAAAATAGTATTATTGGAGGAACCATACCCGTACTATGCACGGGTAAGTCACTTAATCTAAATCTATAAACTTGTAAGTCGTTTAATCTAATTTTTGTGTCTCTTTGCTGTACATCAAAAACTGAATTTGGCTTGCCACTGAATTTGGCTTACCAGTTAAATCTTTGTCTCAGCCCACCAACCAGCCAGTGGAGATGTAATACCAATCTCCCCAAGCCCAGTGAACAAGCAAACTGTTTGCAATTGTCATTGCAAGTGTAACTATAAATGCTGCCACAAGGCCTTTAGAAAACAAATATAGTGTAACTGGAGGGAGCGTTTTGAGCAGGTATGTGCCCCTATTTCTGATGTCTGCAAGTAATTAATTTCTTTTCATAGAAAAGTACAATGCATATATAGTATATTCTAGAAAAATATCAATACTGAGGTTAGCATTGGTGTCTAAAGTTTAAAAATATCAATACTTGAAATTACCTCATCTACTATAATTTCCCGAGAGCAAGAAGTCCTCACCCTGGACAATTTTTTTAAGTAAACAAGTAAGGAACATTGACATATTTACTTTGTGACAGATTTACTTTATAGACCATTGACATATTTACTTTATAATCCCATCTGAGCTTGAGCTAAAATAAAGCAGATTACAACGAGAAAAATCATATAACCTCAACACATGATATAAATCCACAATATTTATTTTCCAAAGATCATCTCAAAGGGAAACACAGTCTTCCAGTTTGTTAAAGAAATCTACCCTTTAAGTTGTAGTAGGATAAGAAATCTACATAAAAAGTATATCGGTGTTCTTCCAATTTGTTAAAGAAATATACCCTTTAAGTTGCAGTAGGATAAGAAATCTACATAAAAAATTTATCGCTGAACAATAATTGGTGATGTATTCACTCCAGTGTAGAAGAGAGTACCAAATGTGAAATGCAAAAGTAGATAATAGATTCGCTTGTCCAGCCCAAAAAGCACCCTTATAACCTGCAACATAAATAGAGATAGTTAGCAAAACTTTTATAAAAATTTAATATATTAAATATTATAACTTAAACTTCCTAATAAATTATGAGCATATATATACAGTTGCAAATATACGGTTTCATTTGATGAAATTTAATCATCCTAATACTCAAGGATTTCTGTTATGTGGGAGGCGGACTATAAGGTATCAACTAATGTATAAAAACTTTAAGGTAATCAAAGTACAACAAACAAACAAATTTGGAAATGCTTCTTCCATTTTATTATGGCTAATGACATTAGCTTAGAATGTACAATATAAATTCCTAAAAATTATGGAACATATTTTGGTAGCTTCATAAAATGGTAGCCATAAGAAACTTGAATATATGCAATGGAGTAGTTCTACTCAGGGTAGGGTATGAAACTTTTCAGTTGATTATGAGAAGCCATAAATCTTTTCTGTAGTAGCTACTTAAAAGGTTCTGATAATACTCAACTTACAGAATAGAAGATAATACTCAACTAACATAATATGACTAGATAACTATAGGACATGATGTACATATGCGTTCGTAAAAAGAAGTAATGTTTCATAATTCCTTGCACACACGCTCTTGGATGTTCCTGCATATGCCCATGTCCCTTCTGTGCATCAATTATATTTCCCAGCTTCCTTTTCTCTTTCCTATTCCATGGAAAGAAAACCTGTCTGAAAAAAATAGAGAATGTTGAAGTTTCTTCTAAACCCTATTGCTATCAGTTTCCTTGGACGAATTCATGTTCATTACTAGCATTGGGGGAAGCTGATCCCAGTTGTTCTCTCAAACATTTGACTAGTACCCTGCCATTACATTGAAATACTTTAGTAAGAAGCGAGATATTGGAACCAACGGGATATTGCATGATAAGAAAGAGTGCAACATATGATAAGAAATAAATCATGTCGTGAATCAAATGGCGTCCCATCCAATAAAATGCATATAGATGAAATTAATTAATCAGCATATTATACAAATTTTATAATGCTTTTATTTGTATAATTATTTATATTCATTTATTAAATTTATGTTCAATTATTTGTATAGTTATTTATATTCATTTATTAAATTTATATTGATTTTTTTTTTTGTTTATTGAAAAAATTATTTTATATTTTGTTTATATAATTATGAATTTTACATCATATTATAAATTATATTTTCTTATCTTAATAAATATCATTATCTAATTTAAATATAAATTTCAATATAAAAATCAAATACTTTTACCATTTAGAGTGGGCCTAATGGTTAAGAACATGTGTTTCCTCTTAAGAGGTCACAGGTTCAAATCGAGAGAGGGGTAGGGTATGTACACCTTCGTAGACTTTACCAGTCAAATCGCTGGGCAGAGGGGGGTACCTTGTCCCACAAACAAGGGGGTCTCATACACCAATTTGGTGTGCTGGCTTGGCCGTGACCTTAAAAATAGATTATTATTATTATTATATTAAAATTTTTATAACATATCATATTAAAAGTTAAGAACCTTTCTATATTAACAAATTTACTAACCTATCATATCAAAAGTTAAGAATTAATTGAGGGGACTTCAAATATCTTTCACTAAGAGTTCAATCTCAAAGCGAGTTTAAATTGTGCTAACTTTAAAATTGAAGAATTATTATCTCAAATTATAATATATTAATTGTAGATATTATGTAATTAAGATATAACAATTTGTATGTAAATTAACATAATGAAGGGAGAATATGTTTATAATAAATTAATTAAAAAATAAATTTAATAAAAATAAGAAATCAATCAAACATTTTTTTTTTTTTGAATAGTTGATTAAAATTAAAAAATATAATAAATATACAGTAAAAGCATATAATATATAATTTCACCCAAAACACCGAACAACAAGTTGGTAGATTAGATTAAGTAATCAAGTAATGCATATTTGTCCGTGGATTTCATGCAAAGCTGCTTTGACAAAATTTCCCCGTGCAAGAGACGCTCACATGAATAGTATTGTAACACCTTAATTGTATTTTCGATGGTAAGAGATCAACAATCGATAAAGTAATGGATATATATTTCAATAAAACACACAAAAAAATGTACATATTTATTGTATTTTTTTATGATGTGTAAATATATATGTTAGGATGTATATTTGTTTGAATACACTAAATTAAATTAAATTTTGGGAATTAAATAATATTCATAAATTTATTTAATGTAATGTTATTAACTATTATTTAATAATAGGTTAATTATTTTTTTATTAAGTCTGAGTGGGCCTAATGGTTAAGAACATGTGTTTCCTCTTAAGAGGTCACAAGTTCAAATCCAAAGGGGGGTAGGGTATGTATACCTTTGTAGACTTTACCAGTCAAATCGTTGGGTGGAGGGGGGTCCCTTGTCCCACAAACAAGGGGGTCTCATACACCAATTTGGTGTGCTTGATTTTACTCAATTTTATAGACTTCATACTTAATTTTACTTAATTTTATCAGTTAATAAATTATGAATATTATAATGATTGTGTTATATTTAAATATAAATATAAAAAAGTTATTTTAAAAGTTTGTATACAAATGGCTTTACCATACTTTTGTACCGTATAACAATTTGCCGTCTTGTTTGGTGTCCACCCACAATTGGGTTTTGGCAAGCAAGATTGGGAAAACTAAATCATCAATTATTTTGAGTTATATTAAGTTAGCTTTTTTTCTCGGCAGGGACATAGCCACTACAGTGGCACTTTCACTTGTTTTCTTAGTATCCTCTAAAGTAGTTGCTCGACGTATGTGAGATTCACATATGTTTTCCTTATAATCGTTTTCCTGAATCTGCAATTTTTAGCAACTTCCTCTCCTCCACTTTGATTTTCCATATAATCAATTTCAATATCATCCATCACGTTGAATGACGATGATTTGTCACTTTCTGATCATTAGGATTGTGATATTTCTTCTATGTCTTCTACGTCATTAACACTACATCATCAACACTACTCTTAAAGTGACTTATACATGTTGTTGTTGTTTTTTCACAAAAGTTGGAGGATTTTTATTCATTAAAAGGGACACAGCCTAAGACGCTAAATACAAAATGAAGAACCAAATTACAATAGAAAAAATTAGCTATTTTAAAGTAGCTAGCATCCATAAGCCTACTCTATCTCTATGATTTCTCCATAATCTAATACTATTGCATAGATAAACCGAGTAAATTCAGTAAAAGATACCGTGGATACAAAAAAAAAAAAAAGCGTATCTAAACTTTGAAATCATGATCCTTCTAATCCTCCTCATCTATGATGCCTTCAATGTTTGGTGGCGTTGTTGGTGCATTTAAATCTAGAAGCTGAGACACCTCCACTCTAGATGAACAATCGGTGACCATACTCAAAGTAGAGTTCCCTTGAGCCTCTTCTCTCTAAGCAAGATATAACTATAAATATTCTACTTGACTTTGTAGAGTGATGACCTCATCCTAGAGATGATACACTAATACCTGATGTTGAACTAGAGTGTCCAAACTAAAGGAAACTGAATAATTGAGGGAATTAATTGTAATTACCATATGATGATGATCCATGAATTCGTTATCCATCATTTCCATGTCCTAACACCTATCATTTGACCCATTTTCCATAGTTGACCAATTGCCCCAAGCTACCAACACTTGATAGTGAGAGAGAGAAAAAAATAAAGGAAATACCATGAGACCCACACAACCAACAAGATTTCCACTAGACATGCCACACCCTGAAAAAAACCCTGACTTCATCTAGGAAGTCCAAGAGAAAAGAGAGAAAAAGAAAACCAAACTACAAATAATCTTTTCCAACATGGAGCCAAGAAACACAAAATATTCCAGGGCTACAAATATGAATTTAATAGCAGATCATCCTTGCATAATTTAGACAATACATGCATTTAGTACCTTGATGTCCCTGCTCAAATAAACCCCCATGAGTTTTCCATGCGATTGCGCGAGCCTGCTAATGACATTTATCGGATTCACCATCTTGATCTGTACTTCCACCTCCCTTCCATTCGCATTAATTATCGTATATTTCCAATCCTTTATCATATATAGGTCCAAGATGGGAACATAATTGTATCGAACTCATACCATTTCCAAAGATATCCTCCAGCACCCACAAGCCAGATTACCATGCCCACCAACTGAACTAAGAACCCACCTCGCTCCTTTATCCAAGATGGGATGTTGCATTAAAATTTTTATGAACCTTCCACACACTATCTTAGTTGTGGCGTATGTTTCCACACAAGACCAATGGGCCCTACCCAAGCACCAAGGGATAGACATTAGGGAGGAGAGACTAAGTGCACCACCCCACAAAACCCTAAGGAACCAGGGGCTAGGCCAATGGCTCTATTGGCCATTTCATCATCTTCTTTGTTGTTATCACGAAGGATATGGAAGAATTGAATAGAGAGATTGGATAAATTGAACCTTATATGCTTAATAAGGGCCTTCAAGACAACATCCCTAGAAGCAGAGGCAATGACAAATTACCTGATGTCATTTTTGGAATCTTCCCTAATGTTCAAGTGATAGATATGGATTTTCTTAACCAATTGGACCCACTATTAGACTCCATACACTTCTACCTTGTTGTTTCTAGCTACCCCAAGATTCCAATAGTAGTCTAATTCTTGATTTCCTTTAGGGCCATAAATCACCCCTCCCACACCTGCCGCACCTGACTTATACAAGTTGTTGTTGCTAGCATTGAAATTCCTAAAAAAAAAATTAAAAATCTACATTATTCCCAACTATATTGGGAACACAATTTCCTCATATTGATATTCACATATTAGTAGACTCCCATGTGATGTCAATGTTATTAGTCTCTGCCATGGGACTATAGCAATGAGTTTGCTTTTGATGTGACATTGATGTGACATTAATTTGCTTTTTATCATAAATTTGTGTAGGCAATGTAATGTTTAACATAGGAAAACACATATATATTTTTGGATATAATAAAAATATTTATGTTTCTCATTTCTAATTGGTTGATATAAGTGAAGTGTTATTGCTCCCTTCACGTATTTCAATATGTAGAATTAATTACACAATCAGTGAATTTCACAAATCACCACATCTAAATATAAAAAGTTATACTATGTATTTATTATTATGCATTATTATATTTATATTATATTTATTATCTAGTATATTATTTATTATTATATTTATTATCTAATATATTATTTAGATTATATTTATTATATAATATAATAAATATTATATAAAAATATATATTATTAAATTTGAAAGGTTTATTTTCAAAATGAAAAATTGAATATTTTTAAAATGCAATTTGCATTTGGCTAGCTTAACTTAATTGGAGGGAAATTTAGGTTAATCCCAAAACTATACAACATCCACATTAAAGTAAAAATGTGGTCAGAGATCCTGGCCAATACGACATATGACAAATCTATATATTGAGTGTCATGGAGCAACAAGTCTTCCTCCATTCCTTGTGAGTCTAGGTCGAATTCTTTGAATTCCAATCTTTTTGACGATATAGTTATCAGTGTTGATTTATTTCATTTAAAATCTTTACAAATTGATTTATTTTAAGACTATGAAACTTGCCCCTAGTTAACATATTGTTCATGTTTCACAGTAATCATCATCATCAATAATTATAGGGTGTCAGCTATAATCTCCATTTCCAAATCTACTTGGCAGGGACTAAGCTGCCATGTAGCCCTTGTTCAAAATATGTTGTTTTTTATGAGCATTCAAGTTGGCATGGGTTCTCCCTAGAGAAGAAACTTCAATACATAATGTTTTGGGCTTTGCATTTTTTGGAGAGGGTTATCTTGGTGGAGATGCATAACAAACCAAATTAATTTTCTATCTCTTTATAGGGACACTTTTAACATCATTCAACGAGTGCATAAGGAATGTTTTTCCCTTGACCTTTTTAAATTAAGACATTTAAATATCCTCTTTTTAGGAAGTCGGTACTACTTGTCCACCGATGTATTGTTTTTCACTGTTGAAAAGAAATTACATATTATCCATTATTCAGTTGCTAGGAAACCCATTATGAGCTTTATTAAATGCCATAGTATGGATTCATGGTTTTCACCTTCTTCCTTAATCTGAAAATTTCCTTAATGAGTTTTGAAAACTCGTATTTTTCTTTACTTGTTATGGTATGTATGTCAATAATCAACCTTCCATTGGTTAGTGTTCTATTACATAGTGGATTCTCTAAGAAATGTTCTCTATCAATCACCATTTTGGAGATGCTATGTCTTAAACTATAGCAATTTTTTGCGTTAAATTTTCCTGTCTGCATTGTGCACTAGTTTGATGGAAGATATTTCCTATGATGGACTTGTTAGCTTTTGGGTTCCTCCAAAAATGTTTACACCATGTTTGGGGGTGCTTCACAAGGTTTGGGGTACATGGTGTATGGTCAACCCCTTGATCACTTGTTATTGATTTTCACATGAGAGAAGGTCTATGATGGATTGAATATTGGATATGGCTTACTCAGTGGTTACTCAACGTCAATTGGGTGATTTCTTGGAAATCTTCCCTAGGGAACTGGAGATCTATTGATAGATTCTGTGACATTCTACATGATGGCCACATGGACATGGTTGCTTGCAAAGAGAATGTCATGCCTAGGAGGAGGATTGTTTTACATCCTAGAGGAAGGCATTGAGCCTTAGACAACATAGGGTAGCTTGGGTTATTGTATGGAGGCTTGGAGTTGGATTAGGGATGCCTGGGTTGTGATAGTATTCATGCAAGGGGAGTGGATCTAATGGATTACATGGCTTAAGAGGATTGATGAAGCCTTTAGAGGCTTGTAGGAGGAGTGTTTGGAACACCTCATGGAGCATCCCTACATTTGAAGCCTTTCTTATGGATGACATCCCCTAATATATTGCATGTGTATTCTTGAGGTGTAGTGCTCCAAATGCGTGAGCCTACATGTGATTATTGTAGGTTGCTTGTAAGGGAATTGGATCACATATTTAAGAAAATATAGAGGAAAGATAGAGTCCTTTCACATCATCATCATTTTAATATTTTCTTCATACTTTTGTTCTTGGAGGAAGTCTCTAGGGTTCATGAGGAAATCGTAGGAGGAGTTTGTTATGATTCAACACCTTAAAAATGATAAAAAGTCAATGAATACAGTCCACTTTGACAGAGAAACCTCCTTTTAAAATATATGCAATTTAGAAGACAATATGTGATGATCATGTGACTAGGTCTCCTTGGTATATATATAAGAGACAAAGAGTACAATTATAATGAAAGGGCATAATGAATGGTTTTAGCCTACATACAAATATAACACTAGAAATGTAATAATTCAATATCTAGGGCTTAATAAGAGGTTTTATACTTAACACGGGGCTTAACAATCCCCTGTCCTTCAAACAAGTGTTTTCCTCAACACTTGACTAATTGTAGGCATTTTTGCATGAAGAACTCATCTTCCCATGTTGCCTCTTCCACTGGTAGGTTATTCCATTTGATGAGGTACTCAATAATTTCTATATTTTGCAGCCGCTTAATCCTTGTTTCAAGGATTATTTCTCTTTCTAGTATGATTTTACCTTCTTCATTAATATCTGGTAAAATAGTTTGGGCTCAAAGCTTATCAGTGATTACTTTCTTTAAGCAAGAAACATGGAAGACTACATGTACACGTGAAGATGGAGGCAACTCCAATTTGTAAGCCATACTACTAATCCTTTGCAACACCTTATATGGGACATAATATTTGGGTGCTAATTTATTGTCCTTATTTTTTTGAGGGATGCCTATTTATATGGTTGTAGCCTAAAGCATACCCAATCTCCCACTTCAAATTCCCTTTCACTGCAATGTTGACGTGCTTGTTGTTTCATCCTATTTTGTTCCATAACCAAGTTGTCCTTCAATAGTTTGAGAACCTCATGTTGGTGTCCTATGTGGTCCTCCACCACCTGAATCTTTGTAGTCCATTTCAAGGGAGATGTCACGGATGGAGGATGATATCCATAAAGTGCCAAAAATGGGGACATTTTTTATGAAGTATGGAAGGATGTGTTATACCATAATTATGCCAAGGGAAAACACTTGACCCATTGTGTCTATTTATCATATGCAAAGCAATGTAGATATCATTTTAGACATTTATTCACAATCTTAGTTTTCCCATCAGATTGAGGATGGTAAGATGAGTGTTGGTCAATTTATAAGGTAATAAATTGATACATGAATTGTCAACCTGAGTTAGTAAAATTATTAAGTGCTCAGAAAAGTATATGCAAAACAATCTCAAACATTCATCTTAATACTAGAAAACCACACCATGAGATTAAGAACTGATTACATGCAGTCAAGTCCTTTTTAATCATGACCAGTCATTCAATAATAACTTGATGATCATAAATTGCATAAAAAGAAATGAAACTCTACTAATCAGAGAATCAACCAGTGATTACTAATGTTAAAGCATGATATTGTTGTTGGAAAGCATCAATAAAACCATTCATTACAATAATCATAACAACCATTAACTAAATCCTGAATTACAATACGTAAGCTATTACAGAAACCAATCTCCACTTATTCTAACGATTAATCAAACCAATCCTTTCTACAGAAGAAAAAAAATAGGGGTGACACTTTTGAGGTGAAGGGGGCCCTGCTTCTCTCAGAAGTACGCCCAATTATAAAATCATAAACTCAAAATTATGTGGAATAAGCACAAAGAATCATAACTTGCATTATCATAATATGAAAGTTACAAAATTGCAGAGTTCAATAGTCCCTTTCTGATTCCTCTTTCCCTCGACTTCACTATCTTTATATAATTACATAAAAACTCTTGTCATTTGTATCTATACTAGATGGAATAAAGAAAACCAAGGATAAAATATCAAATACGGAAAATGGAGATAACCACAACATTCCTATTTTGTCATTTGGTTATGATTTCATGACCAAAGGAATGAAATCATTCTACATTGTAAACTTCAGAAATTATTGAGGTCTGACCACAGATAATGATCTTCTCGATATGGTCTCGGCTGAGCTGGATGATATATGTCCATGTGAGTGGATTTCCCATGAAGTTCGCGTTCCAAAACTGCTATAGATGTTGGCACATATGTTGACCATCATGGTAACTATAGAAATTGTCATGCAAGCTACAGGAGTAATTTAACAACTACAAGAATAATTCAGTAATCTCATTAACTTGGATAATGAAGAAATATTTCAGCTATTAATCAAAGAGACATGCAATACTTTAAATACATATGCATGGGAAAAATAAGGAAGTAAGTTGCATTGTAAGGTGAAAATAAGAAGTAAATAGTAGGATATCTGGGAAAAATTGGTTCTTGTAGACCACACCAAATATGAAAAAACCAAGGCCCTACATCTCCCCCAGACCTGAGGGATTGCATCTCCTCATGAAAAAACTTCCTTCCATCCTTCCCAAAATTGTGTTCCCTATATAAAAAATCCATGTGTCAAGACTAAGCCACTATCTGAGTAAGCTTGCTAGGCCCTGTGGTCGTTTTCTACATCTCTTCAATTTTGGCTGTAAGCCTCTGATTCCACAAGTGAAGCTTATGAGCTTGTCTATACCAACGCTGCACATGCCTGGTCACTTTTTTATTTTCCTTTTTCAGCGGGGATATTTCTTCTTTATTTCTTTCAATGTATTGCTCTTTATTTCTTTCGATGTATTGTCTTATGTGGGTTCCTTTGTTTATATAGGCATTTCTTCTTCTGTAGGATCTACTTCATCCTCGAGTCACTCTACAACCTCTTTTTCTCCAGCCTCTCTAGGTTCTTCAGTCTCCATGAGCAATATTCCAGTCCCTCTTTCTTCGTCTTCTCCTAGTTCCTATGTTTCCACAGGGGTTTCTTCTTCATCGACCTCCATTTCCTTTGGTTCTGATTCTTTATCGGTTTTTTTATGTACACCTGAATCAGTTTCTTGCAAGAAAACCTCCTCATGTGCCATTTATTTTCTCTAATTCATCTATAATCAATATCTTGACTAGACCATGGTTATGGATATTTCATTACATCATATTACCGGGGGCCTTCCTCTGGGCAGTTGACGCCATTTTAGACAACAATTTCCAGAGAAAGTAGGGAAAGTTAAGCTTTTCCCCCTTAAAATGTAGGAGGAGCTAGATGTATTATAATAAGGTAATATTGAACTGCCCCTAACATGTGATATACTTTTGTAGCATGATCAAGAGGTTCTAATACTTCCTTTTTAACAAGCCTGGTCATATCCCCTTAGACCATTCTATTTTCATGGTGGTCTACTATATAAATGTAGTCTAGTTTTCCTTACTGATCAACTTGCCTTTATACTAACACTCTTCTTATTGTGGTAGCTCTTAGGATCGTGCTATGGAGTCTTTGGTCACTTCAAAATTCGAATCTGTAATTGTTACCTAATCCCTGTCAAAACATAGTGCAAATGTGTGTGTAACCTCTGTATCATGGCCGCTATACCTCTTGAGCAAGGGAATCCAACCGACCTTTTGTATATTCCTTCTACATTTGGGATAGGTTTCAAGTAGCGCCACCTTTTCTTGTTCAATCCTGCACATGATCATTTATTCTTCATAAGAGGATATAGGGTTTGGAATGTCGATACTTGGTTTGGTCTACAGAGGGTGAAAAGAGGATAATACAAGTCAAGAGGAATCATGATCATGACAATATAATTATCATGATCCAATATTGTACAAACTAATGATCGATATCAGGGCTTGATTACAATGGTTAGCAATGAAGGGATGTGGGAAATGATGACAGATCATGGCAAGTCAGGTTTTAGATTTAATGTCAAGTCATTGTATGTGCCAAAACTTTGGGAAAACAATGTAGATTCAAAGGATTATAATAATATTGCAATTTCTAAGTTAATAAATGAAATCATTAAAAATGATTACCCAAGTTTAAATTACTGAATATCCTTACCAGTTGTTGATCATGCCTTCTTACCAACCTTTGGACACCAAGTTATTCTGATATGGAATTTAGAGGCACTTATGAATGCTATAATATGTAGGTTGTAGGAATGAAGTAATGCAGGAAATAACGAATCCTATGTATCTCTCATGTGTTGTTAGTGATCGGGGATCATATACAAAAAAAAAATCTGCAATTTGAAAAATAAATTTTATGGAAAGTATGAAACAAAGGTCCACTATACCCAATTGATTCTGCAAACAATTTGGTCCTGAACACAAAATACTACTAGAATAGGAACAAGAATTGAAACCAAGTTCTACATATTATTGTGGCTGAACTGCTGCATCGATCCTTCAAACCTTCCCTTTTTTAGTGCATTCTCCTCCATGTTAATAAACTTCTTGAATTCGAACATGGGGGGGGAGGGGGGGGGGAATCATGGGATTACCAACCATTGAGGAATGTCGTTAACCAACATGAGATTGCCCACAATTAATGTCAATGGGCGTCAAGGCACTCTAATGCACCTTGTCAAGCACACATAAATGTATTGATGGCAAGTAACTTGCAGGGTCTGGAAGTAATGAGGAATCAACACATCCCCCACTATTGTCAGCTAGAAACTTGTCGTTGAGACATTCAAGCTTCAAGGCATTGCAATCATCTCTGATATTGGTGTCAGACAGTTGTCTTAGGTTGATGGACAGTTGGTATGGATTGTTGGTTGTCATTGATGTCAAACATTGGAGAGTGATATTTTATATTGATGTCAACCCTTGGAGAAAGTCTAGTAGCACAAAGGTTTGGGTAATGGACCCAAGGTTGTTTCATGTATAATGGTATGATTTTAGTATACTTTAAGGTAATAATATTCTATATGGATAGTATATGTCATTCCATTTCTGGTTGTATGTGGAACTTCACATAAGTCCTCACGGTTAGAGAGTTATGGCCATGAGAAGTTGGAGAACCCAGGTTTGGGTAATGGACCCAAGATTGTTTGATGGATAATGGTACGATTTTTGATATATTTGCAGGAAAGAATATTCTATATGGATAGTACATGTCATTCCATTTCTAGTGGTATGTGGAACATCACATAACTCCTCACGGTTAGAGAGTTATGGCCATGTGAAGTTGGAGAACCCTCATGAGTCATCTAGAAGCCCCAGAAGGTCAAAGTAGTCAAACAGGTTTAAGATATTTTAGAAGGTAAATAATAAAGTGAAGTGATGAGTGTACTATAAGTCAAAGTGAATACAAAATAAATTATTTAAATAATAAATTTAATGGAGAAATTACTAAGTTGACAAGTGGTTAGAAGTGGGTTAACCCTAAAATAAAGAAAGTGGGTTAAGATAGTTAAAAGGTAATCCATTGAGGAAGCTACATGAAAGTATAAATAAAAGGCAAGGCTCTCTCATTTTAATAAAACTTGAGCATATTGAATATCTACAGGTGACTGAGGTAACCAAAGGATATCTAAGCCGAATTTTAGAGGGAAGGTGAAGTAAAGAAGGCTGAAATTCAAGGGAGAATGAATTCTTTTCATAATGCTTTCTAAGGTCTGTTATTTACAGGTCATCTCACCATTTTTGCAATAACGTTTTTTATAGAATGATTCAGACCATGAAATTGGAAGGCCATTGAGTAAACATATCCAAGTAGTTGTGATACACATTTTGTCTTGTGGTTCGTTGTATTTTTGGAGTTACACACCATGGAAAATAGGGTTTGTGGCTAGTACTGAAACTAGTCTAAAACATGTGTTTCGGGTAAAAACGTCATAACTTCTTCATAACAGATCCAAATTCAGTGAGACCAAATTTATTGGTTATAGTACATTCTTTAGTATTCTATGTACAAGTTTATGATCCATACAACAAATATTTCATGTGGGGCATGCTGTACAAGTTCGCTCTCTAGAACAAGCCAGAATTCAACAAGGTATGCCATTTTTTCTATAACTCCTTTTCTGAGAGGTTCCAAGTAGTGAAGTATGGAAGAATTGCATAAAAGAAACTGAAGAACACTGTGTACCATTTTTAGATCTTTATTCATTACAGGTACATAGTTATGATTGTTTCAAGTTAGGGTTGTTGACTAATCCAAAATTAGTCATGTGAGACTAAAGTAAAGTTTGATGAAAATACTAGTCTCTTGCTATTAAAGTTAAGTAAGGTTTGTAGGTATGTGATTTTATACACTAGGTCTATTACAAAGTTAAAAATCAGATTTGGATGATGAAAGTTATGAGGGATTTTGGTTGAGGTACATGTTGGGTACATGGTTGAGACAAGTAGTTGATGAGTTGGAACATACATGAGGTGTATAGTTGATGATGTTGGTACATCTTGATGAGTCATAGTTGACGAGTAGTTGATACATGATTGGTACATACTTGGTACATGGTTGGAGGCACTTTTTAGTAGTATTGTTGACACATGGTTTATGGATGATGTAGCATAATTGTTTTGGTATATTATTAGAAGCACATATTGATCTTGGTGATGATTATGAGTTGTTGTGTTATGCTTAGTTGATGCACATATTTGAGAGCTATCTTGGTGATTGATCTTGGTGAGTAGATTTGATTTGGTTGATAAGATTGATGAGACAGGTTGTTGTGATAGGTTGTTTGGACAGGTTGTTGTGAAATGTTATTTGTACAGGTTTGGTGCATGGTTGATTCACTTTCTCACGGTACAAGTTGAGGTACAGGTTGGTGCATGGTTGATGCACTTGTTTATGGTACAGGTTGATTACAGGTTGTTTGGTATAGGTTGGTGCATGGTTGATTCACTTGTTTATGGTATATGTTGATTACAGGTTGAGGTACAGGTTGATGCATGGTTCAGGTTATTGGTACAGGTTGTTTGGTGCAGGTTGATTGGTACAAGTTTACAACAGTATATATCACAGTGATATTGTGACAGTGGTTCCATCATTCTACTTCTACGTTAGGGTGGTTAGACGGGGCAATGATAGGTGGTTTTAGCCACCTTTTGGTTGTAGTCGGAGAACATAGGGGGTTGTTGCCTCCTTTGGGTTGTAGCCAGAGAATTGGGGAGTTGGACATTCCCTTAGTTTGGAGCCTCCTTCCAGTTGCAGCTGGAAAACAAAGGAAGTTGGTGCTTCTAATTAATGTAATTCTTAAATACATATAAGAAAAATCATTCCGTGGTTTTCTCTTGCTTTGGGTTTCTACGTAAAACACTGGTGTACTGCGTATGTGTGGGATTTCTCATTTGTTAATTATTTATTTACTCTGCAACTATTAGATGATAATTCTACATTGATATAAAACTTGCATTTTATGGTGAAAAAAGATTAAATTTCTCTATTATTGATTCACCCCCCCTCTCAGTAATACAACAATTTGTATCAGATTCGGTTCCTTCAGAAAACAGTTTAGCCACTGGAAGGAGATCATGGATTACTCTGAGAATGAAGTACCAATGTTTAATGGTTAGAATGTTTTTAAGTATGAGATGTGGAGCAGAAGGACGAAAGTATTTTTATAGGCACAAGGACATTATATTTGGCTATCAGTTGTTACAGGATATGATAGTTCAAAAAGGGCAAAGACTACAGCCAAGGAGGAATTGAAGAAGAATAACAAAATAACAATGGATTTCATCTAGGAAGGATTACCTAATCCGGTAAGAGAAAAGGTTGGTAAATGTTCATCAACCAAAGAACTTTGGGATAAGTTACATGGCATATATTCTTCACCCATCGCAGATTCATAAAATGCCAAAGAATATGCAGATAAAGATCAAGAAGAATTATGTTCACCATGTCAAACAGATTCAGAAGATGAAGAGTACATAATCACCAGAGTTATGTTGTTTCGTTTTAATTTTGAAAAACATGGACATCTTGAAATAGAATGCCATGAAGGAAATGAGAGAGAAAAACTATTTGAAAAGGAAGAAAATTATGAAGCATAATTGATTAGTGCTTTAGATGAACTTAGAGAAGAAAACAAGTCACTCAAGAAAGAATTGATGAAACAAAAGGAAAGTGTTCACATTTTTGAAGTAGCCCAACAAGTCATCGAGAACTTAAGAACTCAGCTAGAAGAAGACAGAAAGATCAAAGAAAATCTTGAATATCAAAAGCAGTATTTGGAAGCCAACATAGAAGCACAAAAGGAAGAAGTAGAAATGAGAGAGAAGATATTGACAGATCATCTTAAGGAAAGAACTAACGATCTAAACCATCTTGAGGCAGAGTTTGGTCAAGAAGAGAAAGGACTTGAAGAAGAAATAATCACATTAAAAATTCAGCTTCAAGAAGAGAAAAGAAAAAAAGAAGTCATGAAGTCTCAGATAATGAAGAAAGAAGAAGAGGTTGAGAAGATTGAAGAAGAAATTGTCACATTGAGAAGTAAAATCGTCAAGCTCAACAAGAACGTTGAAGATACAGAAACATCCACATCAGTTATAGAGAATGAAGAGAAGCACTCTAGGTTGCTAGAAAAGAAGAATAAAGAAAATAGAAAGAGTTATGCAGAAGTACTCAAAGGAAGGAATCATGGTCAAGCAGAATCTAAGAAAATTATTGAAGATACATCTTCAAGAAGACCATTCGTGTTCAACCCAAAAAGAAGCTTCAATCATGATCATGATCAGTCAAGGAAAAAATTCAGAAGGACTACACCACAAAGATGATCATTCACTCCCAAGTATGAAAATTTATTTTATGGTCATTGTTTTTATTGTACTGACTTCGGACATAAGGTTGCAGATTGCAGGGATTATAAAAGAAATGTTCAAGAAAGAAATGTCTATGTGGCCCCACGTAACATTGAATGTTACAAATGTCATAACTATGGACACATAGCTAGTGATTGTAGAAGCATGATCGATACTTCCATGAAAGAGAACATTGATATCAGATGTAAGAAAGTGTGGATAAGAAAACACGACGAACATGTGAACAAAGACCAGGTCCCAGAGATCGCAAGATTGGAAATAAAACGAGATGAAGAAAATTCTAAAGAGAAAAAGAAAGATGTCATATACAAAAATGTTTGGAAAATAACTAAACAAAAAGAAGGACATGCAAATAAGGAACAGGTTCAAGAGATTTTACTTTCAAGCATTGTAGTGAAATATGAATCCACAGACAGAAAGAAAGAAGTCAGAGCTCAGAGAGATGATGAATCTACCAATAAAGATGATGATGAATACACATCAGAGAAAGAATTGTTTTGAGCCATTCGACTTAGATACTCCTAGGTAATATAAATATTAGACAGGGGGAGTCTATGCGATAGCTGTGACAAACCAAAGAACCATCCTTCGAGCAGCTTGCAGAGTTTGAGAAGACATGATCTAGAGCAGTCAGTTAGCATAAGTATAGTTTGATAGATTAATCAAGACTTCATGATAGTATAGTGATAAATGGGTCAACATTATGGACAATTGCACAAGTAGAGTCTTGGACAGTATGGACATAGATGGATTCATAAGAATACTTAGCAAGTTTGGACAGATATATGATAGTGACCGAGAGAATGGATTCATAGATTGGTTCAGAGAGTGATTCAGAGACAAAAGAACATTATCATAATGGATGATAATTACACAGGAAATGGCTCGAACAATGCTAATGGATTCCAAATTGACAGATATTTTTTGGACACATGCAGTGCATACAACAGTTCACATTCAAAATAGAGTAATGCTCAGAAATAACAATGACAAAACTCCCTATGAACTATGGAAATGAAGCGCAGACAACAACCTCTACATCAAGGTAACTCAAGGTAGTATTTTATTAATTGAAATTTATGTTGATAATATTGTTTTTGGAAGTACTAATGACAGGTTAAGCCAGAAATTTGCAAAGGATATGAAGAATGAATTTGAAATGTCATTACTTGGAGAACTATCCTTCTTTCTGGGTCTTCAATATGTAAAAAAAACCAAGGATTTTTTATTTCTCAAACTAAGTATATCTGAGAAATGCTAAAGAGGTTCGGAATGGAATATTGAAAACTAGTTACCACTCCTATGCAAACCAGTTGCAAGTTGAGAAAAGATGATGATTCAAAGTATACAGACTAGAGGCAATACATGTAAATTATTGGTAGCTTACTATATGTAACAACATCTAGACTAGATGTAATGGATGCAATTGGATGGGTGGCACGATTTCAAGCAACACCAAAGGAATCACATGTATTAGCAGTGAAAAGTATTTTCAGATATCTCAAAGGAACAAAAGAGGTTGGATTATGGTATCCAAAAGGAAAGGACATATCACTTATTTCCTCCATATATGCATATTGGGCAGGTTGCATTGATGACAGATAAAGCACCAGTGGAGTAATGTTCTACTTGGGTGAGTGTTTAGTATCATGGTTAAGAAAGAAAAAATCATCAATATTCTTATCTACAGCCAAGGCAAAGTATATAGCAGCAACAACATATTGTACACATATTCTATGGATGAAACAAACTCTGACAAATATATAGGTTGAGTATGATGATCCCATTCCAATATATTGTGATTATACAAGTTCCATCAATATCTCAAAGAACCCGGTGATGCACTCCAAAACAAAGCACATTCCAATCAAGTATCACTTTCTACGAGAACAAGTTGCAAAGAAGAACATCAGAGTTGAATATGTGGGCACAAAAGAACAAGTGGTAGACATCTTTACAAAACCACTTCCACGGAAAACCTTTGTGTATCTTCTCTAGAGACTCAGAGTAATTTCTACTCCAAAATGAATGCTTTTGAATGTTTATCTTATATGTCTTATATTTACATGAGGAAGCACCATAAAGAGGACAGTTCAGGTTGGGAGATCAGTTTCAGGAAGAGTTCAGTCAAGGGGAGTATCCCAAAGGACAATTCAATTTGGGGGAGCATCCCCAGATGGAAAGATACCTTTGCCATTGATGACAAAGGGGGAGAGATTCATCAGATGCAGGATAAAAATGCTTGGAGAAAGAGCATAGAGGAATGTAGACAGGGGGAGCAGCCCCAAGGAGAGTTCACTCAGGGAGAGCAGCCCCAAAGGGAGATACCCTTTTCCATTGATGTCAAAGGGGGAGAGATAGAAACTTTGATGAGGAGTATAAGCATGAATGTTATCATGATTAAGTGTTGCCATCAATGCCAAAGGGGGAGATTGTCAGACAGTTGGCTTAGGTTGATGGAAATTTGGTATGGATTGTTGGTTATCATTGATTTCAACCATTGGAGAGTGATATTTTATATTGATGTCAACCCTTAGTGATTGATTTCAACCCTTGGAGAAAGTCCGATAGCACAAAGGTTTGGGTAATGGACTCAAGGTTGTTTCATGTATAATGGTATGAGTTTAGTATATTTGAAGGTAAGAATATTCTGTATGGATAGTACATATCATTCCATTTCTGGTGGTATGTGGAACTTCACATAACTCCTCATGATTAGAGAGTTATGGCCATGAGAAGTTGGAGAACCCAGGTTTGGGTAATGGTCCCAAGTTTGTTTGATGGATAATGGTATGAGTTTTTATATATTTGTAGGAAAGAATATTCTAGATGGATAGTACATGTCATGCCATTTTCAGTGGTATGTGGAACATCACATAACTCCTCACGGTTAGAGACTTATGGCCATGTGAAGTTGGAGAACCCTCACGACTCATCTAGAAGCCCTAGAAGGTCAAAGTAGTCGAAGTGGTTTAAGAGATTTTAGAAGGTAAATAATAAAGTGAAGTGCTGAGTGTAATATAAGTCAAAGTGAATACAAAAGAAATTATTTAAATAATAAAGTTAATGGATAAATTACTAAGTTGACAAGTGGTTAGAAGTGGGTTAACCCTAAAATAAG
>ML787194.1:613011-691088 GCA_009831015.1 Picea engelmannii
GTGCTATTTCTGTTGCCATTTCGTATATCATTTCTGTGTATTGCGAAGATTATGCTGGATATTTTACTGTTATTCTGTTATTTCTAGCATTTCGTTTCTGTTCTGCATATTTTATATATCTGGTATCTTGCACAAGCATCTGCAGAATATCATATATATTAATTTTGAGGTAGGCATTCCCATACTCAGATCACAGACGGATGACATTATAGACATAAGTCATGGCCACGAATCATACACTGTGGATCCATGCCGTCAAAATATAGCATAGCCACCAGGAATACACTGTGGATCTATGCGAGAAAATTCAAATTGAGACGACATAGCCAGGAGACATATAAAGTGGATCTATGTGTCGTAGATTATACATATTCCATCGCAACCTGGACAAAGAGATGATATCCAGGGTCTTCAATCTCGTCACCCAATAGTACGAATCTAACCATGTGATTACATGTGTTGAAGTTGAACATGGTAGAAACCACTTGATTATCGGTCATTGATGAAACCGTTAACAAGTGCGAGGGAAATCACCATTGATGTCAATGACTCCCAAGGTACTCTAGTACAATCCTTCAAATGTGAATGAATGAGTTGAGGTCGAACATCTAATGGAATATTTCAATTAGGGGTCAATGATGTAAATCCACTGTCGAAAGCAAGGAAACCTACCATTGAGGCATGTAAGTTCCAAGGCACCAAAGAATTTCTAAGTCTCGATTCCAGATAATGAGCTGAAGTCGGCGGAACAAAACTCGTCAGATGAGGGCCTTGATGTATCCCCCATCAATGATACGAAATGAGTAACAGATTTTGAAGGTGAAACAGAGTATGATGTAAGTTGAACTGGACACAGGGAAGGACGACACGGAGAGAATGAACAACTACAGATGGCCGACTCAATAGAGGTTTCAGATGAACTTCTCTTGAACATATGAACGACATGACCAATGATTTGGCAGCATTGACTCAGAGACGACACAGGGTATGACCTTGTAGTAAATTGAATGAGAGACAAATGGATTTCTCAAACCGGCTTAAAATAATGAATAGGTGGTGTCATGTTTAAGAGCGATATTTACTGCCAATTAATATAAAGATGATAACATATCCCTTTCCCAAATTTCCCCCCACCATTTCTGACGAGTACCTCTTTATTTTTATGCAAGCTTGAGGAGGATAACATATGCTTGTTGATATAAGCTTATCCTTTGGATAAGTCCTTCGGAGTATGTTTAACGAACCCTAAGAAGGAGTGGTTCGGTTCCATTACGGGTCTGTCGATGTTTGTTTAACGAGTCCAAAGATAGAAAACTCGAAGGTTTTTCATGATTATAGAGTCTAGAAAAACACTTAAAATAGAACTCTCTCAGTTTCTTTTTCGTAAAATAGTCTGATGAGACCGAAAAAGAGATAAATTATTGCTCACCAGATGTTTTCTTCAAATACTTTATCGAGTGTGAAAATAGCAAGGTCGCTTGGCTATCTTTTCATATTTAGAGAGTCTGAAAAGAGCTTAAAGAAGACTCCAGGGGGGTTCATTTTTCGTATAACCTTGTTGAGCCCGAAAAAGTGATAAAAGTATGCTCGATCGTGTTCTCATGTATTTTCAAGCGTGAGAACGGACAAAAACCAAGCTCGAGGTTTTATACAAAAACCATAAAAGAAAACAAAACATTCAATGAAGAAGAAAAATATGTCCCCATCCTTGTACATGAACATCAGAGTTGTTACGCCTGCAAAAGTTACACTCAAAAGGGCATTAGGGATTAGGTTTTAATAAATAAATAATTATAAAAATTCAATAATATGGTAAAACTTAATAAAAAGAAGTAAAAACTCTTTTTACCATATCATTTTCACTTTACCACTAGCCCAAAAACCCCTCTTTTACCCTCGAAATTCGGCGTAAGATTGTGGGAGTTACGAGCATCCATTCGATGAACCGTCAGCGACAGTGAGGTAGGCACTTTGTCCTCTACTTTTTCATGGTTTAATTTTTCATTTTCATTGGTAAAAACCATCATTTTGAGTTTGTTTTAGGGGTTATAATGGTGCTCAACCATTCTCGCAGGTGAACTACATGGGACCTGCGAGAATGGGTCATTCTCGCAGGTGAGTCCACAGTAGCCTGCGAGAACCTCACATTGTACCTAAAGGGCACCTGCGAGAACCGCAATGCATAATTTTTTTTTGAATTATTGCTCAATGAAAGAGAACCAATTTATGAATAGAGTTATTAATCTTCTTCTTGTGCTTCTTATGCAGGTAGTTGGCCATCACAATGGTTCTAGAATGGCGCGAAAAGGAGCACGAAGAAGATAATGCCATTGCTGAAAATCATCCACTCACTATTACCACTTTGAGAAACTGTGGTCTTCTGAAGTACTTTCATATCCCAGGCATGAGGGCCCAAATCAGGTTATTGGAGTACCTTGTGCATATGTGGGATCCCGATCAACAAGTATTTCATGTAGGGGTTCACACATTGTCCTTAGATATTGAGGACATTTACTTCTTGACAGGATTGTCACGACGTGGGTATCACGTGAGCCTGACTGGTAGTAGAGGTCGTGGGCTACCCATGAGTGAGTACTTTCGCTTACACTGTGTTCCCGAGGCAGAGAGGAAGAAAGGGAAAGTAGTTATTTGGGGAGTGCGGGATTTGACCGTCTGCACTATTTTGTTCACCATTGCTCATATGGCTGGGAGCTTCACTCCTCAAATGGAGCTCCAGAGTTACTTTCAGTATTCCATAGAGTGTACTGAACCTCGGGTTTTTAACTGGGTAGATGTTGTGCTTCGTAGCATGAAAAAGAAGTTGACTAAATGCAGACGAGACGACCTGAAGCAATTCGGGTACGGATCTTTGTTGGTGTCCTTCTATCTCGAGAGGGTTCTATTACTGAGGCTACAGGTTGAGTGGAATTTGTTGGCTCCCACAGATCCAAAAATGTTGAGATGGTGTCAGCTCATGGCCCGGCACGTAGCTGGACCAATTATCAAGTATGATGATGCCTTCTTCGAATGGTTGCGACCACAGATGTTGATGGTCGACGATTATGCTTATGCCGGTTTAGATTTCCAAGGAGATCCGGACTTAGTCCTACCCGAGGGTGCTCAGTGGGGGGAACTTGGTAAGAAGTAGACAATTTTTTTCTTTTTAAATGTTTTTGTGAATTTTATCATATGCAAATGTTTTTATATATGTTCATCCAAAGACTAAATACAAAATTCGTTTTTGATGACAGAGATGTGGGACCTTACCAACCTCCTGGTACTTCTCCTATTCAACGACGAGGAGAGGTAGTGCCAGTGCCACAATGGGACACTGAGGATTATCAAGCAGTGGAACAAAACCTAGAGGGCTTGATAGCAGATATTCCAGACATGCCTCTTGGAGAGGTTCCATGACGCTATCAGCGTCATACAGTAGGAGTGTCAGAATCCATTGGTCGACTGTTCCATAGGGTTTCTCGGGAAGTCGTGTGTTACCGTGAACGTCATCCATGACGTCACTTTGTAGAAGCTATGAGCTTCAAATTTTGACATTTTGGTCTTTGGACAGAACTTTTTTGTAAAAACTCTTTTGATCGTTATATATACAGATGGCTTCTACCAGTTTATCTTGTGTTGTGTGAAAATTGACGTGATTAATTTATAAATGATCCAAATGTCTGTCTAATACATAGTTAGCCAATGCATCAGTTAATGTATTTAGACATCTAGGAATATGTTGATATTCAATATAATCAAAATAACGTTCCAAGAGGCAAATTCGCAAATACACCCGTAACAAAGTAGGACTTCGAATAGTATAGACATTACTTAACTATAGTACTATAAGCTCTGAATCGAGTCCCACAACCAAATGACAGATTCCAAGCGAGATAGCATCAGTCAACAATTCGATAACGGTGCTATACTCTGCAATATTGTTGTTCGCATGGCTGAGACACACACCTCGTAAGGAGACAAGTTCGTTTGTAGGGGCGTAAATTGCCCATGCAGTGGAAGCAAGGTTCTAAGTACTACGGCTAGCACCATCAACGAAGCCAATGTAGGGTAGCAAAGTCTCTGACATCTGAAAATCAAACACAACGTCACATAAGGGTAGAGACCAGATAACGAAAAAAGAAAGCTATAGTAACACACAAGAAGTATGATACAATAAAAATACAAGTACTGGTGCACATGTGATTTTATGCATAGTACTTCTTCAAGTACAACCCATTCCTAGGTTCACTCAAAGGGATACCATCATATTCTACTAACTCATAAGCTCCTTTTTCCAAAACTTGTCGAATGATATAAGGACCTCTCCACATAGCTTCGAATTTTCCAGCTCCTACCATATCTCAATCTTGTTCATAGAGGAGAACGAGATCTCCTTCGGAGAAAATGGGAGGCTTGACATGTTTGTCGTATTAGGCCTTGACACATTTTTTTTGAGCTTCTATGACTAGGGTGGCATCGCGTCGAGTTTGGTCTAATTGCATAAGATACAATAGACATTCTTCCTCAGCAGAAGTGTTTGGTAGGAGTTCAACAGTTAGTTTTAAAGAGGGTATCTCGCATTCAATCGAGAGAATGGCTTCCAAACCATAGACTAACCGGAAAGGTTTAAACCCAGTAGCGGACTTGACGGATGTCCGGTAAGCCCACAATGCTGAAAAAAACATTGTGTGCCAACTTGTTTTGTGAATCCCTATCATTCGTCGGAGTATAGTTATGAGAACTTTGTTAATTTCTTCGACTTGGCCGTTGGCTTCTGGGTAATAGGGCATTGAGTTTTCATGGCGAAGACCCAACTTTTTAGTAAGTTCAGACATCATGAAGTTTCGAAAGTGGCTACCATGATCAATGACGATAGCCTGGGGAACACCAAAACAAGCTATGATGTGATTAAAAATGAATAATGTTGCGGTCTTTCCAGTGTTGTCAAATGTCGGCATCACCTCGGCCCATTTCATAAAGTAATCTACGGCTACAATGATGTATCCATGCCCCCCAACTGAGTGGGGGTGACATGTCATGAAATCGATGCCCCATTTCGCAAAGGGACCAACGGAGACCATAGGGTGAAGAGGAGCGGGATGCAACCGTATCTTGTTATTATAGGTCTGGCAAGCATGGCATTTTTGAATGGCGATTATGCAGTCGTTAAATAAAGAAGGCCAAAAATACCATGCTCGTAAGATCTTCTGGGCAGTGGCATACCCAGACATATGACCACCACAGGCTCTAGAATGGCAGTCATTCAGAGCTCTCTCGACATCGTAAAATGTGAGACAGCATCGAAAAATGGAGTCAATCCTCCGACGATAAAGAGTATCCCTGAGGATAATATATTGACGAGCTTGGTATCGTATTCGACGTCTGTCAGTACTAGACAAAGTTGGCCAGAAAGTCTGGGTTTGGAGATATATAATGATATCACCATACCAAAGATCATCAGTGCTAATGAGGAAAAGGGATTCATCGAGTAATGAATCAGCTACTACATTTTCCGTTTGAGAATAGGGAAAGTCGCATATCAACTCAGCAAACACTAAGGACTTCTTAGACTTGGTGCGTTCGAATTCCAAGTCAAACTCCTGGAGTATCACAATCCATTTGGAGTATTTTCCCCCTAGCAATTGACGGGTGAGAATGTGTTGCATAGGGTTGCAGTTAGAAATCACTATAGTCTTGCGCGAGAGGATATAGTGCCGGAAGCGTTGGATGGCTTGGATGGCAGCCAAGGCCAGTTTTTTGACATGTAAATACTTGATTTCGATAGGCGTTAGACTTCGACTAAAGTAGTAAATAACATGTTCGTCATTAGCATCATCCTCTTGGATGAGAAGCATACCAATGGTGTAATCTGAGGTAGCAAGGTAAAGGAAATAATCGTGACTGTAATCGGGGGGAAAGAGAAGTGGAGCACGTGTTAGGGACAATTTCAAAGCTTCAAAAGCATTGTTGGCGATGGTATCCCATACGAACTCAGACCCCTTTTTTAGTAGCTGCGTAAATCCATGAGTTATCTCGACGTAATTTGGGATAAAACGACGAAGAAAGTTTGCTTTCCCCTGCAAACTTTGTAACTGGCGAAGTGTAGAAGGAGGAGGGAGATTAAGGATTGCCTTAACCTTTAAAGGATCCACCCAGATCCCTTGACGCGAAACGAAAAAACCTAGAAGGTGGCTGGATTCCATGCAGAAAACGCACTTATGAGGATTCAAACGTATGTGGTAGAACCGACAACGAACGAAAATGGCTCGGAGGTGGGTTGGGTGATCGACTCGGCGCATTGAGTGAGTGGGTAAATTGTCCAAATATGGTTGAACGATGTGTTTGATATCATGGAAAGCATAAGACATAGCGCGCTGAAAAGTGGCGCCAGTGTTCTTGAGACCGAAAGGGAGTTTTCAATAGGCAAAAGTATGACAAGGACAAATAAAAGAAGTCTTATGTTGATCCTCAGGAGCAATGTTGATTTGATTATACACGGAGAAACCATCCATCAGAGAGAGGATTTCACTTCCAGCGCAATCGTCGACAATCTGGTCGACGAAGGGGGTAGGAAAGTTGTCTTTGGGACAAGCTTTGTTGATATCCCTATAATCAACGCATACATGAATGGTGCCTTGTTTCTTATCAATCGGGACAAGATTGGAAACCCAGTCAGTAAGAGCCACCGAGTAAATAAAGCCAGCTTTGAGAAGTTTCTTGACTTCAAGCTTGATATCAGCCGCTTTACATGGGTGAACTGGATGAAGGCGTTGCAAGACAGGTTTAGCGTCGGGGTACGTCTTGATCTCATGTATCACAATGTCGGGGTTGATACCCGACATTTCTTCGTAGCTCCAGGCGAAGATGTCACGAAACTCTTTGAAAAGGGACGTATAGGTGACTATTTTGTCAGAAGAACATGAAGCTCTGATATGGACATTTCCGATGATTCTAGGTTTGAAAGATATGTCGAGGGGAATAGTGGGCGAGATATTGCTTAAGTTCCCTTCGCAAAACACATCGTGTGTGGACCCGGGAATGGTTGAGATGACGACAACAGTCGACGGGGTCAATATCCGTTGGTAGTTCTAAATGGTATGTTGCTCCAGAAAGAGGATGGAACGATGATGTCCATCATCCCAAAGGGTGTCCTCCATGACAGACATCATCATCTCGTCAGTGGGAAAAATGAAATGAAAAGGATCGGGAGAAAACTCACCAAGAGAGGGGGTAGAAGGGGTTTCCGATTGAATGGCTTGATAGGCAGATTCAATCGGACTTAATGACATTTCCTCACTGTAACGAACATAATCTCTAGGGATAGGTACTATCCAAGGGTCATGAGACGTAGGAAGTTCGTGAATCGAGGTGGATATCATGTTGATTGAAGCAACAGACGAGCGTGGAACATCGAGCGGTGGAATGGGGAAAGTACCCATTAACGAAGAGTCTTTGATAAGGCCTACACCAACGTTCTCATAACCCAGTGGGGTTTTAGCGATGAACGGTACGTTTACAGTACGGGTGTCGGAGTTAAAGAAGGCTAATTGGTCGATGGTGACTACCTTCCCTTGATGTGGGAAACGTACCACATGGAAAAGGGTCGACACAACTGCGCACATGGAATCGATCCAGTTGCGGCCAAGCAGAAGATTGTAATCAAGGGGAGAGTCAAAGACTTCCACTTCGACTTGGATCGTTTTTCCTTTTAACATGATGGGCAACGAAGGAAGGACACCATAGGGCTTAAAACCAGAGCCATTGAAGGATTTTAGAGTGTTCTGGGATTCGTTCAAAGGGGGAGAGCCAATGGCTTTCCAGCAAGTAAGAGACATGACACACATCGAGGCACCCTCGTCAATAATGGTTCGACAAATTTTTTTGTTAGAGACAATCACTTGGACCTGGAACATGAGTTGAGGGGGTAACCTTGGAATGTGATCTTCCAAGTCAAAAATTATTAAATTCGTATCCGTCGGGTCGATTCCACCGATAGCTTTCAACGATGCCTTTCGTTGTGTGGGACAACTATGAAGGACTTCGAGGGATGACATTGCAGAAGGTGCTTGGGTCAGATCTTCAACAATGCTGTAGTTCTGGGCAGCACGAGCATGAGGATTGAAAGACGATTTGCGATCAATGCCCTTTGGGGGGGGTCAAAGAAATGTGTCGAGGCTCGGTTGTTCAAGATGAAGAGGACCGTTGGTAGGTGGAGTTGCGGGAGAGGGTTGTACCAAGGAAGGAGGTAGGTCATCAAGTAGCTATTTGGGGAGTGCAAGATTTGACCCTTCGCACTATTTTGTTCACCATTGCTCGTATGGTTGGGAGCTCTGCTCCTCACATGACACTCCAGAGTTACTTTCAATATACCATAGAGTGTACTGAACCTTGGGTTTTTAACTGGGCAGATGTTGTCCTTCGTAGCATGAAAAAGAAGTTGACCAAATGCAGACGAGGCGACCTGAAGAAATTTGGGTACGGATCTTTGTTGGTGTACTTCTTTCTCGAGAGGGTTCCGTTACTGAGGCTGCAGGTTGAGTGGAATTTGTCAACTCCCACAGATATAAGAATGCTAAGATGGTGTCATCTCATGGCCCGACACGTAGCTGGACCAATTATCAAGTATGATGATACCTTGTTCTACTGGTTGTGACCACAGATGCTGATGGTTGACGATTATGCTTATGTCGGTTTGGATTTCCGAGGAGATCTGGACTTAGTCCTGCCTGAGAGTGCTCAGTGGGGGGAACTTGGTAAGAAGTACACAATTTTTTTCCTTTTAAATGTTTTTGTGAATTTTATCATATGCAAATGTTTATATATGTTCGTCCAAAGACTAAATACCAAATTCGTTTTTGATGACACAAATGTGGGACCTTACTGACCTCCTGGTACTTCTCCTATTCAATGGCGAGGAGAGGTAGCACCTATGCCACAATGGGACGCCGAGGATTATCAAGAAGTGGAACAAAACCTATAGGGCTTGACAACAGATATTCCAGACATGCCTCTTGGAGAGGTTCCACGACGCTATCAGCATCATACAGTAGGAGTGTCAGAGTCCATTGGTCGACTACTCTGTAGGGTTGCTCGGGAAGTCGTGTGTTACCGTGAACGTCATCCATGATGTCACTTTGTAGAAGCTATGAGATTCATCTTTTGACATTTTGGTCTTTGGACAAAACTGTTTTGTAAAAACTCTTTTGATCGTTATATATACAGACGACTTCTACCGGTTTATCTTATGTTGTGTGAAATTGCCCATGCAGTGGAAGCAAGGTTCTGAGTACTACGAATAGCGCCATCAGTGAAGCCAATGTAGGGTAGCGAAGAATCTAACATCTGGAAATCAAACACAATGTCAGATAAGGGCAGAGACCAGATAACGAAAAAAGCAAGCTATAGTAACACACAAGAAGTATGATACAATAAAAATACAAGTACTCGTGCACAGGTGATTTTATGCATAGTAATTCTTCAAGTACAAGCCATTCTTGGGTTCACTCAAAGGGATGCCATCGTAATCTATTAACTCATAAGCCCCTTTTTCCAAAACTCATTGAACGATATAAGGACCTCGCCACATAGCTTCGAATTTTCCAGCTCCTAGAATATCTCGATCTTTTTCATAGAGGAGAACGAGATCTCCTTCGGAGAAAACACGAGGCTTGACATGTTTGTCGTATTGGGCCTTGACACGTTTTTTTTGAGCTTCTATGACTAGGGTGGCATCGCGTCGAGTTTCGTCTAATCGCATAAGATACAATAGACGTTCTTCCTCAGCAGAAGTGTTTGGTAGGTGTTCAACAACTAGTTTTAAAGAGGGTATCTCACATTCAATCGAGAGAATGGATTCCAAACCATAGACTAACCAGAAAGGTGTAAACCCAATAGCAGACTTGACGAATGTCCGGTAAGCCCACAATGCTGAAAACAACATTGTGTGACAACTTGTTTTGTGAATCCCTATCATTTGTCAGAGCATAGTTATGAGAACTTTGTTAATTTCTTCGACTTGGATGTTGGCTTGTGGGTAATAGGATGTTGAGTTTTCATGGCGAAGACCCAACTTTTCAGTAAGTTCAGACATCATGAAGTTTCAAAAGTGGCTACTGTGATCAGTGATGATAGCCTGGGGAACACCAAAATGAGCTATGATGTGATTAAAAATGAATAATGTTGTGGTCTTTCCAGTGTTTTCAAATGTCGGCATCGCCTCGACCCATTTCATAAAGTAATCTACGGCTACAATGATGTATCCATGCCCCCCGATTGAGTGGGGGTGACATGTCATGAAATCGATGCCCCATTTTGCAAAGGGACCAACAGAGACCATAGGGTGAAGAGGAGCGGAATGTGACCATATCTTGTTATTATAGGTCTGGCAAGCATGGCATTTTTGAACGGCGATTATGCAGTCGTTAAATAAAGAAGGCCAAAAATACCCTGCTCGTAAGATCTTCTGGGCAGTAGCATACCCAGACATATGACCACCACAAGCTCCAGAATGGCAGTCATTCAGAGCTCTCTCAGCTTCGTCATATGTGAGACAACGTAAAAAAACGGAGTCAATCCCTTGACGATAAAGAGTATCCCCGAGGATAATATATTGACGAGCTTGGTATCGTATTCGACGTCGGTCAGTACTAGACAAAGTTGGCCGAAAAGTGTGGGTTTGGAGATATATAATGATATCGCCATACCAAAGATCATCAGTGCTGATGAGGAAAAGGGATTCAATGGGTAATGAATCAGCTGCTACATTTTCCATTTCAGAATAGGGAAAGTCGCATATCAACTCAACAAACACTAAGGACTTCTTAGACTTGGCGCGTTCGAATTCCAAGTCAAACTCCTGGAGTATCACAATCCATTTGGAGTATTTTCCCCCTAGAAATTGACAGGTGAGAATGTGTTGCATAGTGTTGCAGTTAGAAATCACTATAGTCTTACGCGAGAGGATATAGTGTCAAAAGCATTGGACGGCTTAGACGACAGCCAAGGCTATTTTTTCGACATGTAAATACTTGATTTCAGTAGCCATTAGACTTTGAATCAAGTAGTAAATAACATGTTCATCGTTAGCATCATCCTCTTGGACAAGAACCATACCAATGGTGTAATCCGAGGCAACAAGGTAAAGGAAATAATCACGACTGTAATCGGGGGGAAAGAGAAGCGAAGCACATGTTAGGGATAATTTCAAAGCTTCGAAAGCATTGTTGGCGATGGTATCCCATATGAACTCAAACTCCTTTTTTAGTAGCCGCGTAAATCCACGAGTTATCTAGGCATAATTTGGATAAAACGACGAAGAAAGTTTGCTTTCCCCTGCAAACTTTGTAACTGGCGAAGTGTAGGAGGAGGGAGATTAAGGATTGCCTCAACCTTTAAAGGATCCACCCAGATCCCTTGACACGAAACGATAAAACCTAGAAGGCGGACGGATTCCACACAGAAAATGCACTTTTGAGGATTTAAATGTATGCGGTAGAACCGACAGCGGACAAAAATGGCTCGAAGGTGGGTTGGGTGATCGAATCGGCGCATTGAGTGAGCAGGTAAATCGTCCAAATATGGTTGAACAATGTGTTTGATATCATGGAAAGCATAATACATAGTGTGTTGAAAAGTGGCACCAGCGTTCTTGAGACCGAAAGGGAGTTTTCGATAGGCAAAAGTACGCCAAGGACAAATAAAAGCAGTCTTATGTTGATCCTCAGGAGCAATGTTTATTTGATTATACCCGGAGAAACCATCCATTAGAGAGAGGATTTCACTTCCGGCGCAATCATCGACAATCTGGTCGACGAAGGGGGTAGGAAAGTTGTCTTTGGGACAAGATAAGTTGATATCCCTATAATCAACGCATACACAAATGGTGCCTTGTTTCTTATCAATCAGGACAAGATTGGAAACCCAGTCAGTGAGAGCCATCGAGTAAATAAAGCCATCTTTGAGAAGTTTCTCGACTTCGAACTGGATAACAGCTGCTTTACATGGGTGAACTGGATGAAGGCATTGCTGGATGGGTTTAGCGTCGGGGTACGTCTTGATCTCATGTATCACAATGTCGGGGTTGATACCCGACATTTCTTCGTAGCTCCAGGCGAAGATGTCATGAAACTCTCTGAAAAGGGACGTATAGGTGACTATTTCGTCAGAAGAACACGAAGCTCTGATATGGACATTTTCGATGATTCCAGGTTTGACGGATATGTTGAGGGGAATAGTGGGCGAGATATTGCTTAAGTTCCCTTCGAAAAACACATCATGTGTGGACCCGGGAACAGTTGAGATGACGACAACGGTCAATGGGGTCGATATCCGTTGGTAGTTCTCAATGGTATGTTGCTCCAGAAAGAGGATGGAACGATGATGTCCATTGTCCCAAGGGGTGTCCTCCATCACAGACATGATCATCTCGTCAGTGGGAAAAATGACACGAAAAGGATCGGGAGACAACTCACCAAGAGAGGGGGTAGAAGGGGTTGCCGATTGAATGGCCTGATAGGCAGATTCAACCAGACTTAACGACATTTCATCACCATAACAAAGATAATCTCTGGGGTCAGGTACTATCCATGGGTTGTGAGACGCAGGAAGTTCGTGAATCGAGGTGGAGATCATGTTGATTGAAGCAATGGACAAGCGTGGAACATCGAGCCGTGGAATGGGGAAAGTACCCATTAACGAAGAGTCTTTGATAAGGCCTACACCGATGTTCTCATAACCCGGTGGGGTTTTAGCGATGAATGGTACGTTGCCAATACGGGTGTCGGAGTTAAAGAAGGCTAATTAGTCAGCGGTGACTACCTTCCCTTGATGTGGTAAACATACCACATGGAAAAGGGTCGACACAATTGCGCGCATGGAATCGATCCAGCTATGGCCAAGCAGAAGATTGTAATCAAAGGGAGCATCAAAGACTTCCACTTCGACTTGGACCATTTTTCCTTCTAACGTGATGGGCAATGAAGGAAGGACATCGTAGGGATTAAAACCAGAGCCATTGAAGGATTTTAGAGTGTTCTAGGATTCGTTCAAAGGGGGAGAGCCAATGGCTTTCCAACAAGTAAGAGACATGACACACGTCGAGGCACCCTCGTCAATAACGGTTCGAAAAATGTTTTTGTCAAAGAAAATCACTTGGATCTGGAACACGAGTTGAGGGGGTAGCTTTGGAATGTGATCTTCCAAGTCAAAAATTATTAATTTCTTATCCGTCGGGTCGATTCCACCGATAGCTTTCAACAATGCCTTCCATTGTGTGGGACAACTTTGAAGGACTTTGAGGGATGACATCGTAGAAGATGCTTGGGCCAGATCTTCAACAATGTTGTAGTTCTGGGCAACACGAGCATGAGGATTGAAAGCCGATTTTCGAACGACGCCCTTTGGGGGGAGTCGAAGAACTGTGTCGAGGCTCGGTCGTTCGATATGAAGAGGACCCTTGGTAGGTGGAGTCATGGGAGAGGGTTGTACCAAGGAAGGAGGTAGGTCATCAACCTTCTCTTTAGAGGGAGAATAATCTTTGGCTCGAGTGGTGAGGGCAATGTCATTTTGCTTTGAATCACTAGTACACATCAATGCATAAGAGGTAGTAGAAGATGAGGGTTGGTCATGAATGACCAACTAAGCCTGTTGTTGAGACAAGAAGGGTTGGGACAAAACGACCGGAGCAGGTGATTTTGGAGATCCTTGAAGGAACTTAGTGATTTCGGCGCGCCATGGAAAATTCTTCATGTAGTGATCATCACCACAGATAAGACAAGGGTATCGAGGCTTGCGCTTATCCCGATCATCAACAGGGTTAGTTTTGGTTCACTCTGCTTGAGAAGTATTTTTGTCCTCCTTATTCTTACCCCTTCCCTTTTTGGATTTGTTTTTACCGGCTGGGGTAGATTGAACTGCATTTACCTCAGAAGTCTTGCCGGTGGGAGGGGTAGGAGACGGAGCATTTTGAACATTAGAAGAAGCATATTTGGGGTTTTCACTTGAGGTGGAATGTGGTTGGGCCTGGAAAGTGCCAATCACACCGTCAGCTGCATGTGAAGCAGCTGGAGTAGTTGAAGCGGCGGAAGTGGAAGGACGAGGTAAGTCAGGTAGTAAGTCATAAAGGGTACCCGTTTGTGAGTAAACGAGGTCAAGGTATTGAGCATGACTTATGGCCTGCTCTTCCTTGACTACTCCACCCATGGCGATGTCATGAGCGATGTCGTTCACAAATGATTTGGTGAACCACTCTGCCAGCAACTGATAAGGGAGTTCGAGTTTAATGAGACGTCGTCTCCGTCGCCACTCATGAATGTGATCGGAGATATGAGTGGCTTTGTTTTGTTTGAAAGAAATCAAAATCTTGGTCCCCATTTCATAAAGAATCGGTAACTGGTAGTGTGTGAGGAAATCCATAGCTAGGGTGTTGAAGTTAGTGAAGAAACCTTGTGGTAATTCTATATACCACTTCGCAGCAGAACCTGTTAGGGTTCGTTGAAAAAGACGTAAATGAATAGAGTCATCCATCAACGATTTGGATGAACACCAGAGGTGAAAAGTCATGACATGATTTTTCAGGTCCTCTCCCGCTTTGCCATCAACTTTAGGGATGTCTGATGGTAGCTTGGCTGGTATAGCAGGCCATTGGGGAGAGTGACGAACTGGATCATTTAAAATCCTTGACAAATATGGAAGATCCAAAGTGGCCAGAAAGGGTAACCATCGATTCACCTGCAGGTATTGGTGGCTTTGGGGAGGAAGCCCCATCGGCAAACCAGTCAGACCATAAGCAGTCTGCATATAATGTGAAGACCTAGGCAGATTCGGTGGTGGTTCGAGAGGATAGTAGCTCATGGGATTGTATCCTAGAACAGGGACGTGAGTTTGAGTAGTCAAGCCCCAAATGGGATTGAACGTACCTGGATATGGTTGGCCGATACTAGGGGGTATCACAGATGTAGTCGGAAACTGCTGCCCCCTAGTCGATTGAGGAGGATGTTGTATCAGATGATTCCAATATTGGGCCAAGGACGGAGGTATGTTTTTTCCATAAGGTGGGTTCGGTCCTCCTATCAAAGGTGGTGTTCCAATTGGGATTTGCATTCCAATAGGAATTTTCCTGCTGAGAGGGGGTTGAGTCATGCCACCTTGGTGAAATTGTCCACCGACTGGAATCTGGTAATTTGGTGTGAATGACGGAATAGTGCCACTAGGATTAAGACTGCCAATAGAAGATTAGGAAGGTCCTCTAAAAGAAAATTGAGGGAGTGTCAGAATAAACCCTGGAAGAGAGTGCCCAGAAGAAGAAGGACCACCAGGAGAGACGAATGGGGTTTGTGTAGGAGTGGGAATGGAAGCATTCAACGCACGGTATCCAGGTGGTAGTGTTGGGGTGACGCTGGGCGTTCCAGTGTGCTGATGGGAGCGAGACTAATCGTGGTAAACCCGGTGTGAACACTCGTAGTATCTGTGTGATGGGCCATTTCGATAGGGATGGTCAAGATGTGGTCAGATCGTGGGGTGTTTATACCAAGAAAGTGATAGGCGGTAGTAAACAGTACTATCTCTGGACAAGAGATTTTGGAAATCACAGGTGAGACTGGACCAAAAAGGTCCCGTCGAAAAACACCCTTAGACCAAAAAGGATCTTGGCCTTCTATGCCTGGAAAGGGTCCAACTGGTGATCCAAAAGATGTAACAACTAAGTCTCCAGAAGAATTCAGTTGCATAAATGGTCTCTCAGAATTGGGGTGAAATCGAAAGTCCTCTCGAGTATTGGTAATTTGGAAATGTTCTAGAGAGTCAGTTCATTCCACTTGTGACATGGTAACATCTTGGACTTCACTCTGCTAAGGAGAGCCCTCAGGTGAACTTGTAGGAAAGGGTTGAGAACCTTCCATATGCTCTGGAGATAAACCCTGCATTCTACGTGAACGACGTGGAGGAGATATTGTAAACGAGTGACAAACTTCATGAAGAAAATTGTATGGTCAACTTTGGTAAACAAACAACACGCGCTAGTAAACAAAATCTAGGAAGTAACACCAAACAAACAAGACCTTATAATTCCGAAGTCACTAGTTAGTGATGAAATCCAACGTCGCAACAACGAGACGTGAAGGGGCTGGGCTAGGGTGGAAAAGTTACACTGACAACCTGCTTAATGGGCTTACACCCTCGTGCAAGCTCCCACACATAATTGTGGGTATACCCTCCAAGGAGCCCTAGTGAGTTTGGCCAACGTCGATTCCAGGTACCATGAAGACTTTCCCTTTCACAGTCACCTTGTGTAAGACCCTAGAAAGATAGGCCGCTAAGGTTACCACCGACAATAATAAAGCCTGGGGGGATAGTTGACAGTCCGATCCACACGCAAGGGCAGGGTATCTAGCCCGAAATCAACTCAAAATTCTTCCACTCATCATTGTGTGTATACCTCTGAGTGACCCCCGTAATACGTGCAATCTCTACACTCATAGAAACAAAGCAGGGTGAGTAACTTTGTCAATATCAATGCGACCTCGTGTTTAACCCTTGTGTGAGAAGGGCTTCCCAGGACAAGATGTTGTAAATGGAATTTGACACTCCCTAACACAAGATGCTATTGTGTGTTTTGTGCTTTGGAGAGTGTATCTCTCTACCTATTCCAAAGCACTAGCCTAGCTAAATGTTGGTGTAATAGAGCCCTAGAAAAGAGTTACTAATTAAATTTTATAATTGCGCAGTGTTATTAAGAGCTGTTGTTACTCAAAGGAAGAGGAGATGAAATTGATGTTGTATGAGACTCTGACCCAACGATGCATGGATACGAATGAAATATAGCAATTTTCGTTCAATGAATCCTATGTACGGGAGGGAAAGAGAAGTTTTCCGGATCAAACTTGAACTACAATACACAATTTCCTTTAAAATGCAATTACAACAAATCACGCCAAAATAACAATTCTCTATTGTTTCTTTTTCAATAATTTCAACAATTGACTTTCAATACTTTCGAAGAGGAAAATGTTTTTGAAAGAAAAACGTTTGTTCACTTTTCAAAAAGGACCTACACCATCATGGTGAGAGTGAAGAAAACCAAAAACTAATGAACAAGCAATAGATAAAAACCCAAACCAATCTTTCAATGGAAACAAAAATAACAAGTAAACCAAACTAGTCTTTTCAATTGCCTGAGAAAAATGAGTTTTCAAACAATGAGCAAATGATAAATACAAAGAAGCTCAACTTTCAACCGATCACCGGTTCTTAACCAAACAAGCATACTCAGATTCCAAAATCAGAGAGTATATCTTTGTAGAGAAAAGTCAAGAAACGAAAGTCAAGAAAAATGGATAGGAAGAGTCTTGATTTCCTAGGATTGTTCGTGCAATAGAACGAAGACAAGAAAACATCAACCAATGGTCCAAAACACTCTTTTTAGGCACCTATACTGATCTGGGCAGTTGATCATGCAAAAGTCTTAAAGCCAAAATTTAAAAAAAAAGGGTTCGCAGGCTGAGAGTATTACACAGTGCGAGAATAGGTCATTCTCGCAGGTGAGCTTTGAGCAGAGTGCGAGAACCTCGCACTGAACCTAAAATCAGGGTGCAAAATTAGTATATTCTCGTAGACCACTATGGAGTGCAGTGCGAGAATGTCTGAAACTAATCAAATTTTTGGAAAAAGACACAAAATTTGAAGAGGCCTCTGGACCCAGAGGGTCTATCAGGGTATCCTGAAGACTCAGAGATTGATATGAATGGAGAAAGTTAAGGCAAGAGAAAATGGCCAAGGAAAAATACCAAAAACCACAAATAAAACAGGTTATTTCCCCATTGGAGTCACCAATTTTGTTAGTGGACTAATCGGTAGGTGCGGACACTAACAGATCTCCCTAGATCCACCTGGATCTAGAACAAAACAGGACAGGACATGACTCTTTCCCTAAGTTTTGACCATTGAATTAGCTAGTAGGAAGGAACAAGTAACATACCTTTGTATCGCTTCCTAGGGTCTCTGTTGCTCCCGCTTCACTCCCGTGCTCTCATGAGGTCAAGACCAAGACAACACAAACCAACCAAAGTGAAGATAGCAAAATATATTCAACTGTCAACTTATGTGTATGATCAAGGAATTACACAATAAAGTGATAATGACTTTATGGGAAAAGGACATGTCGCTGTATCATATTAATCAAAAGTAGAAGATACAACTTGTTCGCCTTGATGTCTCAAGCTTCCTTTCGGTGGCTCTTGGCTCCAACACACACACTTGCTCAATCCTTGTATGAAGAAGATCAAATCCTCTTGATAGACTTGCTTGAGTCTCCAAGCTCCTGTTGAAGCTAGGTCCTTCACACAATTATTTCACCAATTCTCCAATGAATCTTGCTTAACCTTTTCCATGAGAATTCCATCAATATATAGGAGAGAATGAGATGGTTACTTGGATAATAATGATCCCAAAATATCAAGGAAACCAGTAAAAGGATAACCATTCAAATGCCAACCCATTCTTCTAGAAGATTCCCTTCTAGAACCATCGAGAATTCATCTTTTTCCAAGACTTAGAACAATTTCTCACCCTAGCTATGTAGCACAGTGCAAGAAGTTCACACCCTAGCTTAAGGCAGCCTGCGAGAATGGGTCATTCTCGCACCCTAGGATACTAGCAACCTGCGAAATCTCTTCAAAAGTAAGTTTTCTGTGAAGAGATGAATGTCACTTTTCTCAGGAGAAAGTTCTTATGAGGAGCCTGAGTACACCATCATCAATACACCATCAAGATTGACCAAAATCATGGGTAACATCAAGCCTAGAGAGGAAATATGCTACTTGATTCTCCTTGCTTGGTCTATTCATAATGGTGAAATTGAATTCTTGAAGCAACAACAACCATATAATGATCTTGCCATTCGTAAGAGACTTTTTCATTAGATATTTGATGGCATAGTGATTTGTGTGAATGAAAACCTCATATCCTGTAATATAATTTCTAAATTTGTTAATTGCATAAACTAATGCAAGGAATGTTTTTCCAGCTATGATGTAATTGAATTCAGATGGAGCTGAATTTTTTCTTATAAAATAAATAGCATAAGTTAAAAGATTATCCTTTTGGCCCAATACAACTCCTATGGCTGAATTTGATGCATGGGTTGAAATGTGGAAAGGGAGGGCCCAATTTGGACCTCTCAATATAGGGGCTAATGAAAGATTTTCCTAATTGAAAATAAGATTGACATTCATTATTCCAACAAAATTTTGATTCTTTTGCAAGCAGCTTGAACAAGGGTAGGGCTATCTTTGTAAAAATTTTGATGAATCATCTATAGTATCATGCATATCCCAAAAAGATTTGGACTCCCTTCTGATTGGCTGGAGGTGGCATTTTGAAAATTACCTCTATCTTCGCTGGATATACCTTTATTTTTTTAGCAGACACGTGGTGACCCAATATGATTTCTACAGTCATAATCATTAAACATTTCTCATTGCTTAGTGCAAGATTTGTCTCTCTACATCTATTAATTTTTTTTTCTAAATTAATCATAGCTTCATCAAAAGTATCACTTCTCATAGTAAATTCATCCATATATATTTCCATGCAATCATGTAATAATTTAGAGAAATACAAAGGATCGCTTGATGAAATGTGGACGGTGTGTTGCATAAACCAAAAGACAACACCCTATAGGTGTATTTTCCCCATGTAAATTTAATGTTGTTTTGTCTTGGTCTTCTGAGGAAACCTGGATTTGGTTGTATCCTCTAAACCCATCCATGAAGGAGAAATATTTCCTCCCGACAAAAGTATCTAAGACCTAGTCAATAAAAGGTAGAGGGGAATGATCTTTTAAAGTTTCCTTATTTAACTCCTTGTAGTCTATTCATATCCATCATTTCCCATTATTCTTAGGAATGATTACTAGTGGTGATACCCACTGGTTTTTTGAAATGGGAATAATGAAGCCAACATTTAAGAGTTTATGTGGTTCAACCTTTACTATCTCTCTTAATGATGGGTTCATTCTCCTATGTGGTTGTCTGACATGAATAACATCTTTTTGAGTATAAATATGGTGGATACACGTGTTTGGGTGAATACCCTTCATGTTGGTGTATTCCCATGAGAAAATGTTAAAATAATTCCTTAAAATATGGATTAGGATTTCTTCATGTTTACTGTCTAGAGCAGAGTTTATATTTAATGTTTTTCCAGGGAAGATTTCCATAGCCTTGTTTCCAGATTCAGTTATTGAATGAACATGAAATATCAACCAAAAGGCATAACATAGCTCTTCTTAGGTGCATTTGTTTTGAAAAGTTTGTCCAAGGAGACGATCAATGTGAGATGATGACTTCCCCCCAAAATACTATGGGAAATATGAATTTGTAATATATTGATTAATCGGATTTTATGCAGTATTTTCTTTGATATTTATGGCTTGTGAAATGGTAAGGACATGTTGGAATGTTTCATTGTTATCATCTTCTTCAAGCCATAGTGTATATTCTAGTTCAACTTTTAGTTTAGCAGTAGGGTATAGGGTAATATATTTGGTTTGGGTACCATGTGGTATCATCATATTTCCAAACCAACAACAACACATTGAGCTACTAAGTCGGGAAATTGTGTACGTGAACACCAATTGTAATACCCCACCCAGGAATTATCGACGAATTGAAGGCCCAATAGTGAACAAAGACAAGTGTTGATTGCTTGCTTTATTTCTTATACTTTCCTAGGAGTAAGGTTCCTTCCTCACCCTCATTCTTCGAGAGTAAGCTTTTTCATTTTCCCAAAGTATAAGCTCAACAAGGAAGATGTATACTTCAAGGAGGAAGATGTAGACTGCAACTAATCGATTCGACTAAACCCAATCCAAGGATCAAGGAAATCAAATCTATCTTCTCACCAAGGATAGGCTACGCGCAAGAAAAAATCATTATAAACCCAGCTAATAACGATATCCAACTACTAACAACACAAGGAGGAAGATGTAACAAACGAGTCTATGCTACTGGTACCTCTGCTCACAAAGAGGTAACAAACACTATTATTTTTCTAGTCTCTGGACCAAGGAAATACATATCAGTTCATTCTCTCTGATTTGTAAGCCGAATAGTTCGGTAAGCCAGCCCTGATATGCTCGGAAAAGAAAGTTAGAAGGCAAGTCTGGAAGAGAGGGTGGGGACCTTCTAGCTCTTTGAGGGGAAGAAATGTAGGGATTTCTTTCTATGTAGGAACTTATATCAACCACACTATGTAGGCGATTATTTGAACACAACTAATGTGATTAGGGTTGGATTTCACTATATCTCTTCTTGGGGGGGGGGGGCATAGCTCAACTCTCTCAAGGGAAGAGAAAGAATACTTATATTAGTTAGGGGGGGCATAGGGTAGATCTTCTTATCTATTTTGCAAGCATAAAATTGTCGAAGGAAAAATAAAAATATACATCCACATATGTATGATCCAGCCATACATGTATCGTATCATTGATTGCATAGTTGCATAACCAAAACTCATTCATTTTCTCCCGACAGGAACTAGATGTGACATGTCCCATTTGCATAGAAGAGCAACACCATCTGCATAATACAGCTAAGTCTGCTAAAGCATTATTACATATATAATAATGACATAACATAAGTAAGTGATAAGCTAACCTTACCTGAAAGTGATTTGAGGTATGTAAATAAAGCAGGAGGAGAGGGCTGCTGGGGTTAGGGGGAAGAAGGATGAAGAATAGCAAAAAACACTTGAAGAATACCAAACATTTCAATAAAAGTAAAGGTTTGGTATTGTTCAGTTAAGCGCAATCTATTGAAAATGTTTCAACTATGTATGCACTGCTTCACTAAAGCAAGTAGATATACATGATATAGATAACGTAGATAATAAGAAAACATTTCTATGTAGTACCAAAATAGGGGTCTGCCCGAGATAGGCCCTCTCTGGAAGAAAGAAGCAATTATGAGATATTGAATCTGCATGTGTAGATGCGTTTTCAGGGAAAAAGTCGTGTACCCAATAGTCATTAGCTATAGCCAACCATGTCCTCCCCAAAATTAGAGGGTGACCCCCAGGTTGGATTTTGTTTGTATGACATATAAATCTATTATATACTCCCAATAGTCCAGCAAGACAGTCACATCTTCTATAACTCCCTTTGGTTTGAGCTTATACTTATCATCCAATTCAAACACAATGGGTGTAGTGATTAGATTATCAATTCCTAACTAAAATAGGGTTTCTAATGTCATAATGTTTATAGATGCACCCAATTCGATCAAAGTGTTTGTGATGGGGGTTTTATTAATGAGAACCATGATCACCGGATTCACAGGATATGCATACTTTTCTGTAGAAGTTACAATGGACATGAGGCTTTGAAATATTCCCGTGAATTGGATAGTTAGGGGGTCCTTCTTTCATCTACTATTTCCTTTAATGCATTTGTATCTGGATTTTTTTAGTGTAAAAGGGGATGTCCTTGATTTCCTACAACAAAGGTATTTTGATGCACATATTTTTCAGTTCTGACGTCAAATCAAATCCATGAGGTATAACTGATTTTTCTAAAGCTAACCTTTCTGAAAAAGGAGGATGATCGTCCCAAGGATGAAGGAGATCCCATAGAAGAATAAAATCCTATAGAACCAAGGTGCCCATAGAAGATAAGACATTGAAAGAAATAAAGAAAAAGTTAGGTGCGAATAAAGGTCACGATATTAGTTTAGGGACCAAGGTGGCAGATGAAGGTGTTCAAATTATTAAATTTCATAAAGAGGCTCCCATTCAGAAAGAAAAAAGAGTCGCAATGGAAACTACCCCATGGATGTTGACTGTAAGTAGAGCTTCTCAATAAGGAAGGACACCTAAAATTCAAAATATAGTAGAAAAGGAGGAAAGCGAACCCCTTACAAAAAAGAATTTTAAGGGAACAACAGTTGTGGAAGGACAACGTGGAAAGGGCGACACACTATAGGAGACTCCTTGTAATATATATATATATATATTACATTTAAACTAATTAAAACATAAAGTCACACTCTTCTTCATATAGAGACACGAATTTACCCAATTACATGTATATATAACTCATTTTGTATACCAAATATATCATCGAATAAAAGAATATTATATGATATTAAATACATTTATTGTTGTATTTGGATTTCATCTTCCAGTTGGTATCAGAGAATTTATTTTCCTTGCATCCTCCAACTCCGCAACCTGCATCTCCAAGCAACAACCTACCTCGCATCCACATTGCCTCGCCTCCCCTTCATCCTCCACTTCAGATCCATTCGAGCTCTCCTCCCATTCATCCTCCACTTTTCCCTCTACAGGAAAGTGTGACAGTGTTCAGGTACAACTGAGTCATCTACATAAGCAAAGGTATGGTTATATGTTAGTTTGAGGTCGCATCTTGGTGATTGCTTGAGGTATGGCCATATGAGACTGAGTATATTCCCTTGGGGACTATTAGTTGTGTCACATATGATGTATGAGGCAGATCTACAGAGGCACATTGCTGGTGCACTTGTTGTTTGTACTTGACACACTTTATTTGATATTTTGTGGAGTCATATCTTGTGTCATTTGACACATGGTTGAGGAATTTTGGTTAAGGTGTGTTGTTGAAGAGAGTGGTATAGATTGAAGTTGCATAACTATGAGAGTTTGATGCATGGTTGTTGTGAGGGTAAACTATACTTGGCTTATGGATGTTGGCATATGTATGGAACATGATTAGAGAGACATATTTGTGATCCTAAATACATGGTTTTAGATATACACTTGTGACTGTGGGTATGAGATCTATGTGATAAGATCTGATTGGTTGATGAGATTCAGTGACATATTTTAGTGACAGGTTTTCAGTGAAAGTTTTTCAGTATCAGGTCTTTCAGTGACAGGTTTCACAGGCATAGGTTGATAATGACAGAGTGAAAGTGGTAGTAGTAGTGATTGTGGTACTTATATTTCAGGGCATAAGGATGGGTCAAGGAAAGGGGGTTGTACCTCCTTTCGATTGGTGTCGAGAAACTAAGGTTGTTGTAGCTTTCTCTAGGTTGGAGCCTAAGAAACTAGGGGGTTGGATCCTCTTTCCATTTGTAGCTAGAAAACAAGGAAGTTGGTGCTTCCTATGAATGTATTTATTTTGACATATAAGAAAATCATTTCATGGTTTTCTCCCACAATGGGTTTCCACGTAAAATATTGGTGTATTTTGTATGTGTGTGGTTGCTTATTGTTCACTATTTATTTATATTGTTCATATTGAATGCTATTAGTAAACTTCTCATAAAGTTAAACAATAAATATTGTGGTTAAAAGTAATAAAGTACCAATAATGATTATGTTGGAAGATTGGTTGTTGTCATTGATGTCAACCCTAGTCATGGGTTTTGGACCACAAGATTGATAAAGGTATTTGGACATGAAGGAAAATGCACATGCATATACAACACCCATGAATGGATAGTATACATCATGTTGTTCCGGTGGTATGTGGCACATCACGTGGATCCTCATGGTTGAGAAAAAATGAATTTTTGAAGATGACAAAGTGAATTGAAGAAGGAAGTACATGTAGGCCTTGAAGATAATTAAAGAAAAGAATTACAAAATAAGAAAGTGTCAGGTTGGCCCTAATGTTAAAAGGAAGTGAAATAAATGGTATAAATAAACATCATTATAAATTCATTTGATACCAGTCGAATTTAAGAGGAAATAAGAAGTAAAGAAGGTCGAATTTCAAGAGAGGATGAAGTCTTTTGGTGATGTGTTCTAAGGTATGTTATTTTCAGGTCATCTTACCATTTTTTCTATAAATTTGTTTCTAGAATGATTCAAATGGTGAAATTTCTATGGTATTGATAAGACATATCAAGGTACCTCTGGTAAAAATTTCAGCTCTTGATTCGCTATTATTATGGAGATACACTCTGTGGAAGATAGGGTTTGTGACCAGTCCTGAAGCTAGTCAATAAACAAGTGTTCCGGGTAAAATAGTCATAACTTCTTCATCGAGAATCCAACCGACGTGGGAAAAATTTCATTGGAAATATTACAGACTTTAGTTTCTTGTATGTGAGTTTCAGAATTGGATGTTAAATATTGAGCGCAGGGCATTCTGCACAAGTTCAGTTTCCTGAATAGACCAGAATTGAATAAAGTCTACCATTCTTTCTATAACTTCTTTTTGGGGAGGATTCAAGGAGTGAAACTTGGAGGAGTTTCAGAGAATAAATTGAGTAATATTATCTATAGGATTAGAGTACTCCAAGAATTGAAGAATTATAGAAATTGAAGAAGTCTTAGGAAACATTATCAGGTTCTATGTGATGATTGGTTGAGGGTGATGATTTAATGTAAATTTTTAATATCTCTCATATATTCTTGGGTGGAAGGAAGGGGTAAGGATGGAGATTTAAACTCTCTCTTGATATTGGAGGATTGTATCTTCCTCTTGGAGGTTTATCCCTCCCTTTACATTTGGAAGCTGTAGCTACCTTTGGAAGTCATTACTTCCCTTGAACAATAACTGTTATCACTGAAATTTCGTCCGCACATGATTACAAGAACTCAGCATCGACAAACAGTGATGAAGTCATCCATGGACCTGAATTAATACCAAAGCATTCAAAAAAGGGTCAAAAACTATAGAAAGTAGTGAAAAATTGAAGAGTGCTATGCAGACATTGGGCGCGCGCGCACATGCACGAAACAAGAATACAGAAATCGCGCGCATGCGCATGATGCTTGACTGTTATCGAAAAAAGCCTCACACCTGCTAAACGACGCATTTATGAGAGTGGTCGGCCTACCACCCACTTATGGTTCAGCTCCCAAGCTGATTTGACCCTCAAATCTAGACTAGATCCGACTGGTGGGCTGGTCAAAGACCTAGGAATGCCCTAGTTGGCCTCTTTTCACACTACAAAGCAGTTAAAAAATAACCCAAAGGAATGTTATAAAAAGCCATGGATGCACCTCATTTTTTGAAGGAATTCAAAGTAATGTTATGTTGCCTCTATTCTCTTGAGGACTCCATCCTTGTCAAGAGCATATTTCCACCATTGCATTGGACAATCTATCTCACCCATTGAGTGGATTTGTAAAGAGTTCTTTCATCATTTTCCATTTTTCTTTGTTGTAAGAAGAGCTAGCTAGTGGGGGTCCAAGAGCCCTCCCTTGGAGGAAGAAGGGACTCATAGTCCCCTTTCTTCTTGGTGCTTTGTTTCACTAATAGATCAGCCTCAACATTGGTTACATGAGTCTTATGATTCTTTTTGTTTTTATGTTCCTGTGCTCATGAATTTAGTTTTTATTGCATCTCTTAGTTTAATTCTTAATTGTAGCTTTTATTTTATTTTCCTAACTCTTTTCCTTGTAGTTGTCTTGCTCAGAAGACCCAACTGAGCTTGCAAGAACCTCTATTTTGCTCACCAAGGTGACAAAAGAGGCGCAACAGATTGGCGACTCCACTAGGGAAAGATATCAATTTCCTACCTTGTTTGGGTTTTTCTTGCTCTTCTTTTAGTTTTTTTAACTTGCAGGTACACTAACCGGCCTAAGCCGACCTGCCAACTAGCCAATTCCAAGTTCAATTGAGATAAATCCATTCGGATTTTTCATTCTCGGTCGTGTGCCATATATGCGTGGGTTTTTAGGCCCACAGACGAGCATCGTGCACACATGCACTTGATTCAGAGTTTTGTTCTGCGCACGTGTGTCTGTTGACTTGTCTCTGTTCGCACGCATGTGCTCTGTGCACCTTTGTCTCCACTGGGACCTACGCATATGTGCAAAATTTCACATTGTAAAGTTGTTGAAATGTGGGGAAGGCCATTTGCCTTCTTAAAAATGATTTCAAGCATGTTTTAAAGATGCACCACACTTAGTCCCCTCATCATATAAAGGGGTTAGTCAAAAACACATAGGCACTTAGGAGGATAAAATCAATTTCCCTTATTTTCTTTTTGCCACATGGATGGCTTGTTTTGACTCACAAGATAAGATGGAAATCATTTTTAATCACATTTAACTTACATTGGGACTAGAAGTTGAGTAACAATCACTTAGTATGCTCTTCTCTCGCGCCTCCAAGCGATCTTGAGAATCAAAAAAATATTGTGAAACGATTTCATCTCCCTTAAGAACATTAAAACCTTTAGGAGAGGACAACAACCCTTCTTGGGACTCCTCTTAGTTTACTTTTTCAAACACATTTTAATATTGTAATGGGCCCATACATGCCCACATGCTACAAAGAAAGGATAGTGTTTGAATTTTTTCTTTCTTAGATCAAAACACTAGGGAAGTTTAAAGGTTTTGTAACGGGCCAATACATGCCCACATGATCAATATATGATAGTTTCAAAGCTTTTCTTAGATTACATCACAATAGGGAGTTAAAAGGATAGTAACGGACCCACATGTCCACATGCTAGCTTCCTAGGGACTTTTGAATTACGCAAGGTTGTACCAAAGGCACTTAGTTAATTAGGTAATCAAACACTTGCAAGGACCAAGAAAAGTCCACATGCAGCAAGGTGACATCTAATTCACTAAAATTTGGCACACTTTCACTCACACACAAAAGTCACTTATCACTCACATAGCTTCTTCTTAAAACGTGGAGGTCAAAGTAAGTTTCCTCCAAAGGGATTCTGAAAATACCCCACCCTTTTCTTGACGAAACTATCCACTCCCATTTTAATCAACGAGGTTGGTTTGCACCCCCAACCTCCCAAAACAACTACATCTAAAATATTTATAAAAACTCACTAAGTTTTCCTCCACAGGAGGTGCCAAAAGAAAATTTTTAGTCTAGGTAAGATTTCGGGGATAGGCATCCAAATAACTCCCCGTTATCTGGTTCTCACATTGTCAAAACCATAGAAGTTGTCAAATAGGGAACTGAAAATCCTCCAAGTCAAGTGTTCCTAATACCATAAGGCAGGGAGATACCCGTGAAGGGTTGAAGGCCAAGGTCCGGTTGTTCTATGCATCCCCCCTTGAGGCACCCACCTCTTGGATGAGATCCAGCCCGTGACCCATTTCTTAGGCCGAAAATCTAAATGCCGCACTTTGACCAAGGTACCTAGTGACCAACTTTAGGACATCTACCCAGGTGGAAATTGTGGGTTGCAATTGCACCTTGATTGGATTTTGTGTGGCTATTTGGAAATATCGCCATCTCTTTCAGGATATGCCCCCTTTACCCCTCATTATAACCAATTATTTCATCCTTCACTAGTTTCTCTTCCAGTGACTTCGGACCCCACTGTTGAGTACTATTGGAAGGTCCAGTGCTATTTGAGAAGAAGAACATTACATCTTCTAGGACACGAGCATTTGTTTTCTTTTGATTCCCCACATGGACAAAAACCACTTACCCATATATATGCTTCTTTTTCAAAACATTTTATGTATGATCCACATCTGATTACAGTTTGATTTGGATATATATATTGTGTAAACATTCAACGCAAAGGCTCTTGTTTCTATATTACTCTCACCACTCTTTGCACACATTCACACAACTAGTCGGACATCATAGGGGAACCACATAACCCCCGTCATTCACGATGCTTGCTAAACTTCCCTCCTATCCTAGGGGGAGTGTCTGGTCATGCCCACTCATCGACACCTCCTTCACACACTCCTGTGAGTGCTACTGTTTTAGGATCAGCTTTGCTGGGTTCTACATTACTTGGGTTCACTTCCCAAGGTCATTCATTCACTCGCTCTCCTTTACACGGAAGCGGGGGACCCACTTCCTCTCAAGGAGGAAGCACAAACCCACCTAGCCCCCCTCAAGGGTCAGGTTCACAACACACTCACACCATGGCCGGAGCTAATCCTCCCCCCCCACTGTAGATGCTATATTTGGCCTCTCTCAACATCTCGGATCTCAGCAAACTCACCAACGATCCTATATTTCATGACCCCACATGGCTTGCAATGCCCACCAAACTACCTTCAGACATACCAAAGTTTGAAGGAAAGGTAGGCGATGACCCTGCCAACCATGTCATGACTTTTCACCTATGGTGATCCTCCAATAGCATTATGGATGATTCCATCAGACTGCGATTATTTCAACGCACACTCACTGGCCCATCGGCCAAATGGTATGTCGAAGAGAAATCAGGGTCCCATGCAACTTTTGAGTCCTTGGCCAAAGCGTTCTTGACCTTCTTCCAATTGCCCATCCGCCACGACAATGGTCTAGAACTACTTTCTAATTTCAAACATACCTCAACCACACATATCATTGACCACATTCATGAGTGGCATAGGCGACGTAGTTTGTGCAAAGCAGAAACCACCAAGCAACAGTGCCTCGACTGGTTTCTTAGATCACTTGTCTCTCTCCTCGGTAAGGATGTAGCTTCCACCTTCCCTTAATCCGAAGAGGAAGCCATCAGTAAGGCCCAACAATATGACCTCATCTATGCACAGTCAGGGTACTTATACACTATACTTCCTGATCTTCCAAAACCTATGCCATTTGGCCAAGACAAACCTGGGATGTCTCATTCAACAGATGGACTGATTGGTACCACCATTCACCACAGTACACAACCCCAACTGCCACCGATGTATGGAACCCCTCAATACCCACCAGCATATGGGGGCACTTCTTATTACTCCCCACCCCCTTATCAACAACCATACCCTGTTGCTATACCTCCACCTATTAGTGGACCACCGTTGGCACCTCCCATACATCCACCTATTCAAACAAACTCTGGTACCCCCTCTACCTCAGCTTATAGTACTAGAGAAAGAACTATGCCTTCCTATGTACCTTATGGATCCATACCACCATAGAATCCATACTTCCCATTTCTTGGTCCTCCACAACCCATGGCTCTCCCACATCCTCATGCAGGGGTGAATTTTGTTCAACCCTCTACCATTCAACAATACCAAAATTTTTAACAGTTGAATATGGCCAATCCAACCCATCTGTCAAACAATACCAAGAAGAAAGGACAAAACAAGAATAACAACAACCCAGGTCAAGGTGGGAATCCACCCCCACAGCACCAATCCACTGGGGGCAACCATAAACAAGGAAACCAAAACCCCCAAGGGGGCAATAATAATAAAATCCAAGGGAGAAATAACAATAATGTTAAAACCATATTCCCTTGTGCCCTTTGTGGTGAGTTCGGCCATTACACTCATCGTTTCCCCCAAATCACTGATTTCAAATGGTTGAAAGACTCTGGTAGTCTTCCCCATTCTCCAACACTGCCTGCCCCTTAGCATGCACCACAACAATACATGAAAAAACCCCCACCTGTCGTCCTACAAAATCCTATTCCACATCAAGGTGTGATAAACACCCAATAGGACACACAACATCCCCCACCTCAGGCGGGACAATACCTCAACCCCAACAATCCAGCAAATCGCACAATTCTCCTCACAAGTGAGGAAGAAATCCTTCTACAAACACGTAATCGTCAGTATCATGCACCCGCTGAGTCTCCTCCCCTCACTCTAGAGACAAACCTTACACCGACGGGACCCCCATTAGTGATTCCTCGCCCTTTCGCCGAACCACCTCTTTGCATCCCTCGCATCCCATTGCGCAGGAATGTCCACAACCCATAGGCTTGGGCAGCTCATAACTATAGTTTGGTAGAAAACTTAGCACAATCTCCAGCTTCCATGTCAGTTTTAGAAGTCCTCCAGACTTGTCCTACTCAACGGAAATCCTTACTTTCCACCTTGGGGGCAGTCGACCCTATAGATACCCGACTCATTACCTTTGATATTGACAACGGAGAACCTCGTCTTCCCGCCTTGATAGCTTTTCAAATACCAGTGAAAGTATGGAACATCATAGTTCATTGGTGTATCATCGATGAAGGTGCATCTACATGCATTATGTCCAAAACAGTATGGTAGAATCTTGGTTCCCCCGAACTCATTCCCTCTTCCATCACCTTACGAGATTATGACGGATGACCATCCTCTCATGAAGGGCTCTTCCAAAATGTTCCCGTTGAACTCGGGGGTAAGACTATTCTCATTGATATCGAAGTTATCGACACCCCACTTTATTATAATATCCTGTTTGGTCGTAGCTACATGTACGCTATGAAGGCAGTGGCCTCTTCCGTCTTTCGGACAATGATGTTCCCTCACAATGGGAAGATTGTTACCATTGACCAAGTCTCACATTATGAGCCTAATCCATCTGCCAACATCGATAACATTCTTCCTCTCATCCACACAAGCCATGATGCATATCCACTCGTCGAGATGGGTCCTGGGATTTTTAAAGATCCATCCTTGTTAGGAACGTACCATGGAGCACCACCACTCCTTCATCCTGCTAATCAAGTATGCGTCATATCATCTAACGGAGCTCACACAGAGGATACTCTTCATCCTACAGAGGCTCCTATCATATCTGACATCCCACTCGTCATAGAAACCCCCCCTCCATACCCTCCTGGACACTCGTCGACCCCACCAGTCCACGATTCCACCTCTCCCCAAGGACATATCCCAGTATGGGAGACAGTTCCCCAAGACATCACTCAAATTCCCTTATTTTACCCTTCACTAGGTATTGAATCTTTTCAGGTAGCCGCAACGCTCACACTACCTAATATGGTGTTAGCAATCCCAGTTTGGTATTTACACCCACCAGAGATGGTCCCTCGACCATCTCTTCCACCCCAAAAATAAGGAATCCCCATGACGATTCCCATTCTTACTCCAACCACACCCCCACTCACTAACCCCCCTGCCACATCTGGGGGCAGGAGAAAGAAGAAGGATCCCACAGCTCCACTTCCTCCACGTATCCCACCACCTTGTGCACTATGTGAGAAAGAGGGACACCAAACCAACAATTGCCCGTCTCTACCAGAATTACAGAATTTGATCCCACTCAATCAAACTCCCCCAACACTCACNTAAAGGATTGTAGACCAAATACACTTGTGCTATATGTTTAGAGCATGGCCATTATACCCACCATTTCCCGGCACTGCCATGCTTTCGACAGACATTAGCAGCCGTATGCCAGAACTTCCAGAGAAACCCTAGCCTTGCTACGTCATCCTCAACAAATATCACTGACATCCATTATGTCACCACTTCAGTCAATGAACGTATGAGATTCCCTTTCTCTCTCTGTGATTCATTAGCTCATTTTACATACCAGTGTCCTATGATCCTTGAATACAGGCAACGCCAATTGACCCTGCTTCAATGGACCGTAGAGATGGTCATTGCCATTACCTCGTCACTAGCAGCTTTTCATGTCATATATCCCGAACCCAAGGCCCTCCCAACACCTCCATGGTTCTCAGATGACGTATCTGAGGATTCACCCCCCAACCCCCCCAAATCTCCCACTCATTCCCCTACGACCATTTTACACCGAACCACCACGGGTACCCCTCAGTACTTCAATATATGGTTTATGTCGAGTGAACCCTCACCATCTCCTAACATTGTTTCCCCTGCTTCTTCCTCACCAGGGGGCAACCACACGACCACTGTCACTGATATCACTCCTCACGACCCCTTGTATTCCCGTCACTTCCAAAACGACAAAGAAATACTCAAAGAGTTAAATCACCCAGACTCTCCCTGGGATGCGGCACACCATCGCGCACTCTTCTCTCCACAGGCAACCTCCATGCCTTGTAAACAAAACCCCATTTACACAGTCGAAACCAAGGATTTTATCCCATCAGGGCCTATCGACTGGTTCAAAAATCCCATTCCTGCCCCTGATGATTTTGAATAAGGCAATATGGCCAACATTTCCTCAACCATTAAAATCGACATTTCCATTAAAAATGGCATCGTCGAAGAAATCACCATTGGAGCTGCTTGCACTCCTCAGGAAATCACCGCATATAAATCCCTCTTCCAGGAATATGGGGATATTTTTTCCTGGTCATACACGGAAATGCCTGGCCTCCATCCCTCTATTGTCGAACATCGCATCGACACTTGGCCCGACATTACACCAGTTCGCCAAAAACAATGACCACTACACCCATCTAAAGCCGCGGCTATTAGGGCCAAGATTGACAAGTTATGTGCTACTAGGTTCATTTACCCCATCACCTATACCTCATGGGTTTCCAACCCTGTACCCGTTAACAAAAAATAGGGAACTATCTGCGTTTGCACAAGCTTTTGTGATCTCAATCATGCCTGTCCCAAAGACAACTTTCCAACGCCTTTCATCGATCAAATTATTGACGACTGCACAGGCCATGAGGCTCTATCCTTTATGGATGGATTCTCTGGTTATAATCAAATTCAAATTCACCCCGACGATCAGTATAAAACCGCATTCACTACCTCGTGGGGTACTTTTTCATATTGTGTCATGCCTTTCAGCTTAAAGAATGCCAGCGCAACTTTCCAGCGAGCCATGACATACATCTTTCACGATCTGGCACATATCATCCTCGCCTACTTGGACGACCTCACAGCTCAATCCAAGAAACAGACCCAACATCTTGATGATTTACGAATCATATTTCAATGGTGTCGTCAGTACAACATCCACTTGAATCCTCTCAAGTGCGTGTTTTGTGTCACCGCAGGGTGCCTCCTTGGCTTTATTGATTCCCAAAGCGGTATTACGTGGACCACCTCAAAGTCCAAGCTATCACTGAAATTCCACCTCCCTAAAATTTACGACAACTTTAGAGCCTACAGAGCAAAGCTAACTTTCTTAGATGCTTTGTCCCAGATTACACCATATGTGTGTTACACCTCAATATTGCTCAATTTGATAAGTGTCGCATGTTCCTCTCAACTGTCGTAAGTGTCGCATGTTCCTCGCAACCATCGCAAGTATCGCACGTGTTCACAAGTGTCTCAAACATCAAACAAAGAATATTTCCATGATGACGACACCAAGGAGACACTTAGAATACCCCAAACACTTGAATTGGAGGAAGGAGAATGATCTACTGAAGTCAATAATCTTTTTCCATCTGAAAGGAGCTCTTGAAATAGGGTTTTTAGGGAGATCGCTCCCCTACATTAGCCTTAGGAGCGTTGGTGCTCCCCCACAAGCTATTGGGGAGCGTTATAACAACAAACCACTTCTCTGTAGGAGCGCTACCCATCCTTGGAGCGCTGACACTCCCCTTGAGCCTCCTAGGGAGCGTTATAACGTCCTGATGCCCCTTTTGAGGGAGCGTTGCCTAATTTGGGTAGTGGTTGGCCCATTGAGGAGAATAAGGGGAGGATATTTCAAGTTTGGAAGGCAGTTGCATTCAAATTCTTGGTTCAATCAGGAGATCCATGATCTAAGGAGGGAATTCCTCAACCTACCCTAAAGATATCTCAAGAGGTTAAGCCTCTCTTAACCTATATAAGCAGGCTCTATGATGGTGAAAAAGGGGAAGAATTGCAAGCATGAAACCTATGATCTCATAGGAAACACACAGTGAACTAAAGGAGAGTGATCAGTGAAGCTGCTATCATCCAGGTCGTGGATCTTTCGAGCAAGGGTTAGACAAAGGGGACTTGACGAAGCTGTCGCATTCACATCTACGATTGTAAGTACTGTTGTCCTTGTTCTCATTAATATGACACGCTTGGCCTATTTCTTTCTAGTTTCTATCTGATCTTACATAAACTTATCGTTGATAGATAGATCTATTTTCAATCTAATATCAATAGAGTAGGAAGTGGTCGTACTTTGTTTGTCTACAGGGCTCATCGAGGAGTGAAAGATCGGAGCTCAACTCGGAGCATGCAGGGACAAATGTCGATAAAGAGGTACTTATGTTATCCTTCCTCCTCATGCATTAGTTTGTATAGATTTGAAAGGAAGTCAGTGTCCACGTTAAGCACTTTCTGTCTTAGAGTTTAGGGTCTAGCTCTTTGAGGCAATCTACCTGTCCACAGGGAGATTTGCCTACAATAGAAACTGGCGACTCCACTGGGGAGTCCTCAAATCAAAACTTTTTGTTTTGATTTCTCCTCATAGACCTTGTCTCACACCTTGATTGTTTTCAGACCTGGTTCACCTATTTTTGATTGATTTCATGAGTTGATTGACTCCCTACCCCATCACACTTATCTTGATTAACGAGACTGGACTACAATTTTTGGATTTTTGACACTTTTAGGATATTTTTGAACCTGGCACCCCTGTGCCTGTGTTAACAAAGCACCAATGCTCCCTGAGTTCCTTACACAGAGTGCTATAATGCTCCTTGCCCTTTACAACAGAGCGCCAACCCTCTTTTGACCAAAAAACTTTCCAGAATTGCTCTTTTCAGGGTTTTTACCTCTGGGTTTCACTTGCTGAGTCTCCCTGTGATTCAATGCTTCTTCCTTTTCAGCTTTGACATCTTTCTTTTTGAAGATAAAACACCTTGTTGTTTATATTTTGTAGCCTTCTTCACTATTGTTTTGAGTTTTTCTATTGTTTGGAGTTTTGAAACCCATGCATTGTCTTTCTCTCCTTTTTGACTGAGCGAAAAACTCTGGTGAAGGTCATTAGAGGCCTATGGATCTTTTCATTTGGTTTTAGTTAAGATCATTGTTCTTCAACATTTCTTTTGGTGTGAAGTTCTTTATTTTTCTTTGATTTTTTCTTTTCATTCGCTTCTTGTTTTGATCACAACGAGAGGGTGTATTGTTTGTACGATTCCTGCTTGTGTTGATCTGATTTTCATTGATCCAAAAAGATAATTAGAAAGATGAGCATTGTTTTGAATCAATCATTATTCACATACAAACAATAAAGAAGCATCTTCATGATTGATTTTGCATATTAGAAGGTATTTCAAAAAGTTTTAGCACCACATCGGATTTGATTGAATAAAATTTGTTTGAGGACATTCCTTATTAGTGCTTGTTAGTGGAAAGAAATCTCTCTCTCTCTCCCTTAGATAGATGTTCATCGAAAAGAAATGAATGCTTATCATCTTTGATGCATTTTTTGGAGACTGAGTCATAAATTCCATCCGTTTCACTTCCATGCACCCCTTTTGAGTAAAGAACAGCTATAAAATGAACGCTAATTAAAAATTATCTAGAACATTTTCTTTTCTAGGATCCTCCACCAACAGTAGACTGGGATTAGTACTTTGGATTAAGCTATGAGCATAACTCTCCAAAGTTTCCAAAACAAACATTAGCATCCTGAGCTAGGGAGAGTCAAATCCAATTATCGTATAAGTCTGCTTGGGATCCCCCTCCCACAAAAGGGTTACGCACGAGGTTGCATTCGGGAGAGCTACGGAGATTATCCCTCGATGGTTTGACTGATTGTAGTGGTTAAATTGTATTATGGGGATCACTTAAAGGTAAATCCACAATTACTGCGTGGAATCCTTTCAAGTTGATTTCAGGCTAGATACCCTACCCGCACGTTCGAATCGGACTATCGACTATACCCGCCCAGGGACTGACTACGAATTGGTAACCTTAGTGGCCATAATATTTAGCGTCTTACACAAGGTGACAGTGAAGGTAAGTCTCACTGTACCTGGAGCGGACATTGGTCAAACTCACTCGGGCTCCTTGGAAGGTAAATCCACAATTACTGCGTGGAAGCTTACACCAAAGTGTAAGTCCATTAAGCAGGTCATCATTGTCACTGTTCCACCATATCCCCGCCCCTTCTTGACTTGATCACGCGACATTGGATTTCATCACCAACTAGTACGGTCATCGAGAGAAGGCCCTATTTTCTTGGTTGTGATTCTTAGATTCTATTAGCGTATGCTGTTTCTTTTCGGTAGTTGGCCATAGATCTTTTTCACTGACTCTTTTTCACTTACATCGACCCTCCACGCCGTTCGCGGAGGATACAGGGACTTCCTCCAGAAAATATGGAAGGGAACACCCCTTTACCCCCTCATTCTATGGAGGAATATCCTCAATAGAGCGAGGTTCAAGATACTACAACTTCCCAAGAAGAAGTTTCCACTCCTTTAGAGAATTTTCAAATTGTTTCAGAGTCTCTAGAAGCTTTCCGCATTCCGGAGGGATATGAACGACATGTCCTCCAACTGAATTCACTTCGTGAATTTATCGTCGTCAATCCTTCTGACATTCCAACTGGGTCTTGTTCAAACCCTTTAGCCGACGACCCCTTTTGGACCGCAGACATTGTTCGAAGTCCACCGTGCATGGTGTGGGATCTTTATGGAACAGGGATGGGTGCTGACGCACCCATCACCTACACCGTACCCCTAAATCATTTTACTGGTACCACCATTTTTACGGCCACACCATCCATTGGTCCAAACACATCGTCCGTTGGCCCAAGGTCTACTTTTCCTCTCCAGATGGCCCATTCTACAATGGTCCCTCACATCCCGACTATTCCCGCCAGTAATGCGGTGGTTAGCCAAGCTGCAATTGGCACACCAGTAACACCAAGACCTACATCATCACTCCCTTTTGGGTACAGAGCATTGAATTTTACCACTGCTACTACTACCCAAGTTATGCCGGGAAGTTCGATACCTATCCAACAACTCAGAGGGATCGGGCCGTGTGGTCTTAATCCATTCAGTGGTACCGGTCAGTCGTTTATGTCTGGTTCTCAAATTTCAGGAACTCTACCTCAAGATGGGGGGCATCCTCCCACCGGAGGAAAACTTCCATTTGGAGGGCACCCTCATGCTGGGGGGCAGCCTCAATTCGGAGCCTACCATCAACCATATGGAAAAAATGTGTCTGCCACACCTAATCCGTGGAATATCCCTTTTCCAAGAAACCCACAGTTCTCGTCAGGACACAATTCTCAAGCCCCACAACAACCCCCTTATGGACAAATGCCAAATCCAACTTATAATCCTCAAAACCCATCCGGTTATCCTCTGCTTGCACATGTTTCTCAAAACACCTCAAATCCTGTGTACCCTGGTCAACACCAACCTCATACAAGAGGGCCCACTAGTTACAATTATCCACATAACCCAGTGAACGGCCCCACTGGTGTCCCCATGCCACACCAGTATTACCCACAAGTTAACCGACAACTACCTTTTCTAGCTACCCTAGACCTTCCAGACTTGTCTTGGTTAACGAATGACCCTATTTATCATTCTCCAGTTTGGCCAGCTATTCCAGCTAAACTTCCTTCTGATATCCCAAAATTTGACGAAAAGTCCGGAGAAGACCCAAACAACCACGTGATGACTTTCCATTTGTGGTGTTCATCCAACTCCCTCATGGATGATTCTATACGTTTGCATCTTTTCCAATGAACGCTTATGGGTTCTGCAGCAAAATGGTATATTGAACTACCACGTGCCTCTTTTCACGATTTCAACTCCCTCGCCATGTCCTTCCTCACACACTTCCAACTACCCATTCGATACGAGATGGGTACTAAACTATTGACCTCCCTTCGTCAGACAACCTCCATACATATCTCTTATCATATTCATGAATGGAGATGACGACGAAGGCTAATCAAAGCGATCATTCCTGACCGACTATTAGCAGAATTGTTCACCAAATCACTGTTACCCCAGATCACTCGTGATGTTGCCATGGGTGGTGTAGTCACCGAGGAAGAAGCTATTGCCTGAGCTCAGTACTTAGACATAGTTTATTCACAATATGGTACTCTGTACGAGTTGATACCAAATGCTACATGTGCCACTAATGATCCATCCAAACCATCGTCTGCCTCACACGTGGATGGAGTTATTGGCTTCGTCAAAACCCAATCTACTTCCCAGTTGACTGGAACAACTCAGCGAACCACTTCAATGACTGCTCCCAGCCCGACTGCACCCTCTTATACCCCCCCTCAAACTCAGGTCTCTGAGGTGAATGCGGTCCAATCAACCCCTTCACAACAACTTGGGGGTAAGAAGAAAGTGAGAAATAAACCAAAGAAAAACAATAACAACGAACAACCAAAAAATCAACCGCAAACCCCTGCTACCGGAAAATAACCACAACGAAAACCGAAATTCCCATGTCTCATTTGTGGTGATGATCACTACACTCGAGACTGCCCACATCACGATGAAGTGGCCAAAATTTTTAAGGGAAATTCACAACCTATTGTGCTTACTCAGCCTTTCCCACAGCAGCAATCTTTGGTTGCTCAAACCCCCACTATAGGGGGCAGTTCCAACCAACTCCATGATGAGGCCTCGACAAGTGCCCACATTTACATGTTTAATGGGATTAATCTAACCACTTGCACTATGACATATGACACGCCAGTTAAACCTGATAAGCCAAAGACTACTAATGGTTCTGTACCAGACCCATTACCATCTTCCGTCAGTCCTCCATCTGCTAGCCCTCCATCTAGGCCACTTCAGATTGAGAAACCTTCATTTGAATCCATTTTACGCCCTCCTAAGAGCACTATCTGAAAATCTACCTTCAATCCTAATTCACGAGCTACCCAAAACTACAACATTGTTGAAGATTTGGCTCAAGCAACGTGTGCTATGTCTACCTTGGAAGTTCTACAACACTGTCCCAACCAACGTAGAATTCTCTTAGCTACTATCGATGCTTTCGATCCTGAGTCATCAAATAACCTCACGTTTAATCTGGATGATCATCAACCACGACTCTCCCACCAACTAGATTTTCAAATCGATGTTGTTGTTCACAATCAACAAATCCACCGAACTATCTTGGATGAGGGAGCCTCTACTTGTGTCATGTATTTATCTTGTTGGAAAGGCTTAAAATCATCTGCCCTTAACAAATCCCCTATTATGTTATGCACTTTTGATGGACGAGGTTTTCATCCTCACAGATTGTTACAATCCTTAGCCGTTCAGTTGGGCAGAAAAACTGTTACTGTTGATGTCGAGGTGGTCGATGCCCCCCTCGATTACAACCTACTACTTGGAAGAAGTTGGTTCTACGCTATGATTGTCGTTGCCTCATCGTTGTTTTGATGTGTAAAATTCCCCCATCAAGGAAAAATTGTCACTATCGATCAACTCGATTTCTGTACACCCGACGCTCGCGTCCCTATCACCAACAACATTCCCTTTTTGGGAGACCACCCAGTTACGTATGAAAGCATTGGTGTTGGATTATTGAAAGATTCTAGCCTCATGGGTACCTTCCCTACACCACTTCCACCTACCACACATCATATTGCCGCCATCAATATGATATCGACTATGCCTTATCAATCCTTGGAATCATCTGATCCTTGGATTGTACCCAGTCCTCTAGAATTTGATGTGCTTGGTGACACTATGCCACTTAGCCCAGTCGAGGCCACATACGTAGCTATTCAATATTCCTCTCCCTCTCCGAACAACCCACATTTATTGGCACCTGATGCCTACTCGGTGCCCTCATGGTTGGATTCCCTATCGTATGCCATCGATTACATTTCCCAAATCTTTCCTTTTGACGAATCTATTATGGAAATGCTTAGTATTGACGATCTACCTTGGGATGATAACCATCATTGATCCTCTTTTCTTCCACCCTTGGAAGAAATTAACCAAGACATACACTCTGTCTTCCCTCCCGATGTTACCGATGCTCTGCAATCTCCTATCCTCACACAAGATACTCTCTCTGAGGGGAATATGGGTAACATATATACTACGATCGTTTTTTATATTTCGATCAAAGAAGGTGTCGTGGAAAACATTAACCTTGGTGCTAATTGCACACCTGAAGAAGTGGTCTCTTACACCGCTTTGTTTAAAGAATTTTGTGATGTCTTCACATGGAGCTACAAGGAAATTCTAGGGATCGACCCTTCAATCGTCGTGCACGAAATCAAGACTTACCCTGGCGCGAAACCTGTTCGACAAAAGCTTCGCCCGGTTCATCCCAAGAAAATCCCAGCTATAAAGGTAGAAGTCGAGAAACTTCTAAAATCTGGCTTTATCTATCCCGTCCCTTTGAAAGAATGGGTCTCCAACCTTGTTCCGGTTGCCAAAAAACAAGGGACCATCTATGTTTGTGTTGACTATCGGGATCTCAACAAAGCATGTCCAAAGGAAAACTACCCTACACCCTTCATCGACCAAATCATCGATAATTACGCTGGGAGCGTAATATTCTCTTTCATGGATGGCTTCTCTGGCTATAAACAGATTGAAATCTTACCTGTTGATCAACATAAGACAACCTTTATCTGCCCATGGGGAACTTTTGCCTATCGAAATCTACCTTTTGGTCTCAAAAATGATGGTGCTACTTTCCAGCGGGCCATGTCGTATGCTTTCCACGATATCAAGCATATCGCAGAGCCTTACCTCGACGATTTACCTGCCCACTCATCCAATCGATCCGATCATGTTGATCACTTACGGGCTATTTTTCTTCGATGTCGGTTCTACCATATTCGCTTGAACCCACATAAGTGTATTTTTGTCGTCGAATCCAGTTGCCTCCCTGGTTGATCCCTAAAGACGGGATTAGGGTGGATCCCTTAAAGATTAAGGCCATTCTAGCCTTACCCCCACCTACCAATTTAACCCAACTCCAAAGTTTGCAAGGCAAAGAAAACTTCCTTCGTTGTTTCATTTGCAGCTACACTGAGATAACTAAAGGATTCATGCAGTTACTGCAAAAAAAACACCCCTTTCATCTTGGATGACACCACTCAACAGTCATTTGATGCTCTCAAGAACGCCTTGACCCATGCACCTTTGTTGCACCCTCCGGAGTATACAAAGGACTACATCCTTTACTTAGCCGCCTCCACTTCCACTATCGCGATGGTGTTAGTTTAGGAAGACCTCAACGATGAGGAACATGTGATATATTATCTGAACAAGAGTCTATCTGGACCCGAAATTTGATATTCACATGTAGAGAAACTGGCTCTGGCAGCCGTCATCGCTATACAGAGATTCTGCCATTACATGTTATTACGCACCACCATGGTGATTGCGGACTCCAACCCCATGTACCATGTCTTGACACATCAAGTACTTGGGGGAAAATATTCTAAATGGATCGTCATCCTTCAAGAATTCAATCTTGAATTTACGAAGTCCAAAGCCAAAAAGTCCCTGGTGTTTGCAGAGCTTATCTATGCTCTCCCTCGTGCCGATGAAGAAATTGAACCTAGAGATTCTCTCCTCGATGAATCTCTTTTCCTCATTAGCACCTCTGATCCTTGGTATGGAGACATCCTCCTTTACGTCCAAACCCAACGTTTTCAGCCTAACATTTCCCGTGAAGAGCATCGACGTATTTGCCACCATTCTTGTCATTATCTTATCGTCGGCGACACCTTGTATCGTCATGGTATTGACACTATCCTTCAACGATGTTTGGTTCACGAGGAGGCTGAATGCATTCTGAACGATTGTCGCCTTGGCACTTGTGGCGGTCACCTTTCTGGGATGGCCACAGCCCAAAAAATCCTACGAGCCGACTACTTTTGGCCCTTGATCTTCAAAGATTGTATTGAGGAAGTCAAGAAATTCCCACCCTGCCAAGTCTTTAACAAGAAGGCACGCACCCACCCTACTGCGCTACACCCCATTATCGCCATCGGCCCCTTCGCCAAGTGGGGTATCGATTTCATGCAGTGTAAGCCTACCTCAGCCGAGGGGCACAATTATATAATCGTCGCCGTTGACTACTTTACCAAATGGGCTAAGGCTATGCCTACCTTCCTGAATGATGGTCGTACAGTAGCTCTGCTCCTCTTTAACCATATCATAACTTGTTTTGGTGTACCACATGCCATTGTCACTGATCACGGTGCACACTTCAAGAACCAGATGATGAGCGAATTGGATGTCAAATTGGGTTTTCACCATGAAAACTCATCCCCTTACTATCCTCAGGCCAATGGACAAGTTGAGGCCATCAACAAAGTCCTAAAAACCATGTTTCAATGCATGGTAGGGGCAAACAAGACATCATGGCATCTACAACTTTTCTCCGCTCTCTGGGCTTATCGCACTTTCATGAAAACTGCAACTAGATTTACTCCTTTCCAGTTGGTGTATGGCATCGAAGCCGTTCTACCAATCGAGTGTGAGATTCCATCTCTAAAACTTAAAGTAGAAATCCTACCCCATACTTCTGTCGAAGAAGAACGCTCATGAAACACGTAGTGATGTCGCTCTCATTAACGAGGCACATCAGAAACGAATTAAAAATCAATACGACAAATCCGTCCATCCTTGGACCTTCTCAGAAGGAGACTTAGTCCTCGTCTATGACCAAGCTCATGGAAAATTGGGGATAGGTAATTTAGAACCTCTGTGGCATGGCCCTTACATCGTGAAACATGTTCTACACAGAGGTGCCTATGAATAAGTAGATTACGATGGAATTTCCCTAGGAGAGCCCTGAAATAGGCTTTACCTTAAAAAGTACTATGCTTAGATTACCTAGCATGTGTACTTTGTACATTATTGTATTTTAGTTTGGTGTGTCTATTTCTTTCGCGTGCTCGAGTCTTTACCTTTTCCACTCATGACTGTTCTTGTGTTTTCATGCGCAGATGACGTCTTACTTTCCTATCTTTTTCGGGTTTGCGGATGGCGCTAGTTGACATAGCCGGAACATTGCTTCGGCAGCATGGGTCATTTACCAATTTGACGAGGTGGTGATTTTAGGAGGTATCTGCTTAAGACCAGCAACCAATAACATGGCAGAATATCACGTTGTCATCGGACTGTTGACCCAATCCTCCTCCCTAGGTATCTCTTGTATCATTGTTTACTTAGACTCCCAACTCATGGTCTATCAACTCAACTGTATCTACGCTATCCGTAATCCTATCCTGCTACGTCTCCACCTGCACGTTTTCCGTCTTAAATGAATGTTTGATTACATTGAATATAGACACATTCCAAGAGAACTCAATAGTGTTTCGGATTCGTTAGCAAATTACATCATGGATCGGTATCTCACCCACATATAAGATTTAAGGAAAGCAAAATTGTACATCATATGTAAATTAAAATACATCATAGACATCATCATGTACAAATCATTTGGCACTGTAAAAACTCGGAACTGTGTATATATATATATATATATATATATATATATATATATATATATATATATATATATATATGGCGTGACTGAAATGTTTTGATTACATCAAAAATTATGTAGGAGAGCAAAATGTTGGGTCTTTACAGCCATACAACATCGCCTGACAAGGCATACAAAAATACGATCACCAAAGAGACTCTAATCTCCCTGCACTACATTGTGCTATGAGTAACATATCACTGCATGCACTACGCATCTCAGTAGAGAATTGACATTCTCTAGCACTCCCACAATGTGCCTCTGCAGATGTAAAGGCACTTCTCCCCTCCGTAGAGGAGGAATTCCCATCGTGAGGCCTTGGAGGTTTCTTTCAACCTCCCAGAGACCTATCACGGGTACTCCCGGATCTGCTACAACCGAAGCACCCCCACAACGTCTTGGTAGAAGTATATCGATCGGGCACACTGCTCCCTTGTCTGCATGTTGAAAACAATACATCTTTTAAAAACTCTTCTATATACCCAAAAAATATATATATACATTAAAAAACTTAAAAAAACAAAAACTAGACAAGGTGTTGCTCAGTCTCTTACCTGATGCATCCCAGTCTTCCCCCGTGGGTAGAATCAAATCCATTCTCCCGTGGAAATCTACCTCAACATATGGGAAGTCTTCTATCCAGAGATACTGTCGTCTCAGCCAAGCAAAGAAATCTCCAGTGAAACAGAACTCTGACTCCGTTACTAGCCTCAGAGATAGACTAGTTCACCTCTCCATCCTTGGTTCATCAACTGGTCGCACCACCAGTGCTACCTGAGGCTGCATCTGGGGGATGCGTTCTAGGAAAAATGAGACCAGAAAAGAGCCATAATCGAACTGTTTCTATCCCATCCTGTACCGTGAAACCTATTCCTTCACATTTCGAAGGAACCCTGCACTCCAATTGAACAGTGTTGGTTCCAAGCACTGTACGCCATAAGCCACCTATGATCTTGATGCTCGTCATGCTCATGATGGCAAACAAAATGGACCGGAGGGGTAGGTCTTGGATATCCTTGATAGGGATTCTACCCCCTACTAGTCTTGCTCCTGGGACACAGTGACGTGCCAGATACACGCCCACTTGTTCAGGTAGCACCCTCTGCCTGAAAAAAGATATGGGAACCCCTCTTTTCGAGAGGCTAGTAAAAAAATACACGTCTCCTAACTCGATGGTTAGAAGCTATTTTCCAATCCGGAATCCTTGCTCCACGACATCCCATAAGCTGATCATGTGCTCAAGCAACAAAATCTCCTTCTTCATTTTTTGCAATTTGAAGAATTTTAGTAAGCCACAAGCTCGCAATGCGGCCCATGTGCGAGGACTCCGCAAGGCAGCCAAGTCATCAATCTCATGCTCTCATTCTTTCCATTCGATCATGGTCATCAAATTCGCCTATAAAACAAAAAATAAAGAATTTCATTATTTCAATATTTTGACAATTTCGACAATTTCTGAAAGCAATTTAAAAACATGGAATCTAATGCCCACATTCTTTAAAGAGACCACGCCCTCTTTTATAATCATCATGCCCTCTCTTAGCCATTCAATATCCATCACACAACAATGAAACATTTTTAAATGAAAACGATTTCCCTTATGGCTGCGTGGGCATATGTGCGAATTTTTCATGGTTTCTTTGACAAAAACAACCCATCCACTTAGGTATTAAGACATTGGCATGATGGCTATCACTTTCTAAAACGTTCTTGCACAAAGAATGTCTTACTCCCATCATTTTTAAAACAGGTCGATTTGATCTTTTTGGGGCAACTTAGGGCTTCATTTTTTAAATTAAATACTACTATGAAAATGAATATTAAACCATGTAATTGAAAGAAGGAGAGATGAAGATCTACCTGGCCCAAACGACAAGAGAAATGGTCAACCGTAGCTCCGGTATCAAGTGAAACAAGATCCACCTCCAAAATGAGAATCTCCACTACTCCAAAATGGTAAATGGAATTTTCATTGTATTTCTATTTATAAATTTCCATTTTTTATAAGGTATAGTCATCTATCGGTTTCTCTAACAATATAATGGCTTCACTAAACTCCTGGTTTGTAGTTTTGACATTGCAGGTTTCCTGGCAGTTCTGATGGGTTATTTACCTTGTCGCACTCATGAGCATGGTCTTGGTTTGTTCTCAAGCTCGAAAATATGAGAACGCGTCGGGTAGACTTTTATCTCTTTTTCGGTCCCGCATGGACACATGAAAAAGGAACCCCCCTGGAGTCATCTTTAAACCCTTTTCAGACTCTCTAAATATGAAAAGATTTTCGAGTGACCTTGCTTCCTTTCACACTTGTTAAAAGGTTCGAAAGGGCATCTTTCGAGTGATAGTTTATCTCTTTTTCGGTTTCGTTAGACTACTGTACAAAAAAGGAACTGAGAGAGTTCTCTTTTAAGTGTTTTTCCAAACTCTATAATCCTGAAAAATCTTCGAGTTTTCTCTCTTTGGACTCACTAAAACACACATCGACAGACCCATACGAGATCGAACACTTACTCCTTCCAGTTCGTTAAACAAAGGAAGAGAAACTTATCGAAGGTGAGTTATATCAAGCATGTGTTATCCTCCTCGAGCTCATTAAATCAAAAAGAGGTACTTGTCTATCTGGATGGGGGAAAAATTGAAAGAAGCAAGCCAAGCAGTCTCTTGAGAACATTATCAAGTAATTCTTAGAGTCGCCCTTGAACATGGCACTTTGTCATATGCACACATTATAACCCGCTGAACCTCTACACTGAGCCAATCCTTTGAGTTTCTTTCACTCCTTTGGGTCACCCGACGCAAGTCACGACATCCATTGCATCATCAAGTTTTGGTCCATGTCATGTTTCTGCTATTGTGCCTCAGTGTTTAAGGGAAGTATCCGCCTCGAGAGTTGACCATCCCAAATATCTTGCCTCAAAACCTGTGTCAGTCCACATCCATTTGATCCACCAATTACATCTCTATGTCCGTTTCGTGTCATTGATGGGGAATACATCAAGGTCCTCCTTCGACGAGCCTAGTCCTGTCGACCTCAACACATTATCCGGGAATTAGGCTTAGAAACCAGTTAGTACTTTGGGACCTACATGCCTCAATGGCAGGCCTCCTCACATTCAACAGTAGGTTTACATCATTGACCTCTGATCGGATGATTCCACGGATGTTCAACTCCAGTTCATCCATTCACATTCGTTGGAATGTACTAGGGTACCTTGGGAATCATCAACATTAATGGTGATCTCCCTCGCACTTGTTAACGGTTCACATCATTGACCGGTAATCAAGTGGTTTCTACCATGTTCGACATAAGGACATCTATTCACATGGTTAGATTCGTATCACATTGGGATTGGTAAGAAGACCCTGGGTTGAGTGATCACTTTGATATATACTTTTCCCAGGTTGCGAAGGAGTTTCTCTTGGACGAATGATACATAGACTGTCACATAGATCCACTTTGTATTGGTCGTGGCTATGTCTTGTCATCTCGTAGATCCACTATGTATTTTTCATGGCTACGATCAGTTCAGGTCATCATAGTATAGATCCACATTGTATCTTTGGTGGCTATACCCCTTTTTCTCAATACAATTATGGATCCGCAGTGTATTTTATGGCGGCCTTCCTTGGGTTTTGAAATATGTCATGATATTTGTTGGATGTTTGTGTGCAGCTTCCGTCAGGTTCTCTGAGTCTATACCCTTTCTTGAACGTATACAAAGCATTTCAGTTATCGGTTCTCATCTTCTAACTTGATACTTTGGGTGGCAATCTGTTACACCTCGATATTGCTCAATTTGATAAGTGTCACATGTTCCTCGCAACCGTTGCAAGTATCGCATGTGTTCACAAGTGTCGCAAACATCAAACAAAGCATATTGCCATGATGACGACACCAAGGAGACACTTAGAATACCCCAGACACATGAATTAGAGGAAGGAGAATGATCTACTGAAGTCAAGAATCTTTTTCCATCTGAAAGGAGCTCTTGAAATAGGGTTTTGAGGGAGAGCTCTCCCCTACATCAGCCTTAGGAGCGCTGGCACTCCCCCACAATCTACTAGGGAGCGTTATAACAACAAACTACTTCTCTACAAGAGTGCTACCCATCCATGGAGTGTTGGCGCTCCCCTTGAGCCTCCTAGGGAGCGTTATAATGCCATGATGCCCCTTTTGAAGGAGCGTTGTCTAATTTGGGTAGTGGTTGGCCCGTTGAGGAGAATAAATGGAGGATCTTTCAAGTTTGGAAGGCAGTTGCATTCAAATTCTTGGTTCAATCAGAAGATCCCTGATCTAAGGAGGGAATTCCTCAACCTACCCTAAAGATATCTCAAGAGGTTAAGCCTCTCTTAACCTATATAAGCAGGCTCTATGATGGTGAAAAAGGGGAAGAATTGCTAGCATGAAACCTCTGATCTCATAGGAAACACACAGTGAACTAAAGGAAAGTGATCAGTGAAGTTGTTATCATCTAGGTAATGGATCTTTCAAGGAAGGGTTGGACAAAGGGGACTTGACGAAGCTGTCGCATTCGCATCTACGATTGTAAGTACTATTGTCATTGTTCTCATTAATATGACACGCTTGGCCTGTTTCTTTATAGTTTGTGTCTGATCTTACATAAACTTATCATTGATAGATAGATCTATTTTCAAGCTAATATCAATAGAGTAGGAATTGTTCGTACTTTGTCTGTCTACAGGGCTCATCGAGGAGTGAAAGATGAGAGCTCAACTCGGACCATGCAAGAACAAATGTCGATAAAGAGGTACTTATGTTCTCCTTCCTCCTCATGCATTAGTTTGTATAGATTTGAAAGGAAGTCATTGTCCACGTTAAGCACTTTCTGTCTTAGAGTTTAGGGTCTAGCTCTTTGAGGCAACCTACCTGTCCGCAGGGAGATTTTCCTACAACAATGCACACACGATTTCCTTCACTTACTATGTCACAACATCCCTTTTTACTAGGACGCCCATACCCAATAGTCCTTTGACAATCTTAAAACCACCCTCTTCAACGCACCTTTAATTAGTGCACCTGACTACAATCGTGACTATATCCTCTACGTATCAGCATTAGCTGTATCAGTAGCTGGCGTTCTCGTCCAGTTAGGTGATGAAAATCGTGAGCATGTCATTTATTACTTTAGTGAAAACCTCTCGGGGACACCCTTGAAGTATAAACACGAAGAGAAACTTGCTCTAGCAGTCGTCCTCGCAGTCCAGAAACTGCGCCACTACATTCTTCTTCGAACAACAAAGGTCATTGCAGATTCCAACTCTATGTAGTACTTGCTTAGTTGTCGACAAGTTAACAACAAATTTGCTCGATGGATCGTTATCTTTCAGGAGTACGACCTCGAGTTCTCAACACCTAAGAGTAAGAAGGCCCTCGTTCTCACCGAACTTGTCATGGCCCTCCCCTCCGACACCACGAGTGCCCCCATCAACACCGACTTTCCCGACGAACATCTCTTTTACATCACTTCGGATGATCCTTGGTACGGTGACCTCCTCATCTACCTCTGAACTCAAAATTTTGGTAACCACATTTCACGGGATGATCGTCGTCGTATTCGACATCAGGCCCCCCACTACCTCCTCATCGGAGACATCCTGTACCGACGGGGCGTCGACACCATTCTTCGTCGATGACTGACTATTGACGAGGCTAATAGAGTCTTAAACGACTGCCACAGTGGTGCATGTGGGGGCCATCTTTCGGGCATATCCACTGCTCAAAAGATTATCCGAGCCAGTTACTTTTGGCCTACCTTGTTTCATGATTGCATTCATGTCATGAAACGATGTGAGCAATGTCATATCTACGCCAATAAAGCCTGAGCTCCCCCCTCTCTTCTTCACCCTGTCATTACTACCGACCCCTTTTGTAAATGGGGCATCGACTTTATGACTTGTAATACCCCCTCCAGCAATGGTCACAAATACATTGTTGTCATCGTTGATTACTTCACCAAATGGGCAGAAGCTATGCCCACCTTCAACAACAGCGTTGACACTGCAATGCATTTTTTCTTTAACCACGTCATATCCCACTTTGGAGTACCCCTCCAACTCATTTCCAATCACGGGAAACACTTTGAGAATGATATCTTCGTCGAAATCTCATCTCGGTTAGGATTATGTCACGAGTTTGCCTCACCATATTACCCTCAATCTAACGGATAGGTCGAAGCAGTTAACAAAGTCCTCAAGACCATGTTATAGTGCACGGTTAATAAACATAAAACCAATTGACATCATATGTTATTTTCCATGCTATGGGCTTACCGAACGGCTGTAAAAACAGCTACTGGTTTCACACCATTTCATTTAGTCCATGGGGTTGAGGCCACTCTTCCCATCGAGTGTGAAATTCCCACCTTACGCACCGCAATTGAGCTATTACCCGTCACTGCTCCAATGGAGCAGCGCTTGCTGAACTTAGATTCTCTGGATGAAGATCGTTGATCTTCCTTATAGAACAACGAGGCAACTAAAAAATGATCCAAGGCTACCTTTGATTGCCATGCCAACCTTCGCTCATTTCACGAAGGCGACCTTGTCCTGGCTTATGATATCTCTCATGATACCTTTGGCCATGGAAAATTCGAGTCACTCTGGCATGGACCATACATTATCCAACATTGCCTCACCAAAGGCGCATACATCCTAGCCTCCCTCGAAGGCTTCTCTCTCAAAGAACCCGTCAACAGGTTGTATCTCAAGAAATTTTACACTTAAACATAGTCATTCTACTTTAGGTTATTTTCTTTTTATAGCATTTTTAATCTTTTTTCCCTCCCTCACGTCTAAACTATCCTTTTTTATATTGACATATGCTTCCTCCACCAACCTACCACATTGGTTACAATGACGACGCTAGCCATTGGACACAAAATCTCGCTTTGGCTGCTTGGGCTCTCTACACCCCCTCACATGAAATTCTCCATTTGAGCGGCATATGTTTGGGTTCAGAAACCAACAACCAAGCTGAATACATCGTCGTCATTGGCCTCCTGGACGATGCCTAGCATCATCGTATTCGTCACCTTAGCGTCTTCCTCGACTCTCAACTAGTCATACTCCAGCTCAACAATGTGTACCGCATCCGTGATCCTTGCGTCTTTCGCAAATACCTGCAGGATAGGCTTTTATCTCGACATTTTGATTCCCTTACATTTACACATATTCCAAGACAATTGAATCGAATTACAGATAACATAGCTAACATAGTGTTAGCTATGTTAGCTACCTCAAGCTACCTCCGCACATACATAAACATATCAAAACAACCTGTCACAACATATATATAGAATAGACATCATCAAAACATTAACAAAAAACATGTAAACACCACATAGATCTCAAAGATGTATACTCATGTATATATAAAGGTCCACAGTTCCCTCCGAATGTTTACATACAAAAAATACAAGTATTCACAGGCCAATAAAGCACCTTGGTACAAAATGGGCTCACCAGCCTATATACAAAAAATATATATACACCAAATACATTAGAGCACCACTCATGGTGCCTCTAGAGCACCACCACCTGTTCCTCCCTCAGGTGGTGGCAGCCCACCACCACCTGCCCTAGGCGGTGGTGGTCCACCCCCAACCGGCCCCTCCTGCCCCGGCGGCAGTCGTCCGGTCGTCATCGCAACAACCACTGCTTCCCGTCGTACTATGGCCCGCCATGGTGGCGACACCCCCACAAACTGCTCCAGGAAAGCCTCATCCTGGATGCGAGACCATATGCCCCCAGGAACATCCTGTAACACCGTCTCCAGATGACAACGTATGTCCTCAAAATCTACTCCGGCAGTCGCCGTAGGAGCGTGAGATGGCCCAACACTAGGGTCATCAAACTGGTGCCTCCTCGTTGCCCTCTCTGGCTCAGCTGGTCGCACCGCGGTGTCCTCACACCGACGTCTCTCTCCCCGCTGTGATCTCTCCGGTGCCCTATGCAACTCCACCTCACGTCGGTGAGGTGCCACATCTGCACATGCAAACAAACAACAGATAGTAAAGCATCTATATCATATGCATAAGGCATGCTATCTCAAAAAGCACAAAAACATACATATCAACATCATCAATCAACATACCTCGGTGGTCAAACACCTCCCCTAGAGGTAGCACCATGTCCGGGTCACCCCAGAAGTCAACCCCAGCATAGGGGTACCGTAGTATCACCTGCGGCATCTGCCGCCATACCTGCACCGCCTCTACCGTGAAGAAGTAGCCACCCTTGCCACCACCATGGCGAAGCAACACCATCGACCATCACCACAGTCACAACTCTCACACCCCAGGTGCACCCAATAAAATCCTAGGGCGCAGCATCGACACACTCTCCAGAAACCACACCACTTGGATAGACCCGAAGGAAAACTCCCTCGTATCCATGGACTGGCAGTGGTCCAGCTGCCCTACCATCCTGGCATGCAATGTCATCCCCCAAGAGAAATGGTCACCAACCAGTACTCTCTCCATGACCATCAGAGGCCCCCCACTGATCCACTGGGTTTCTAGTGACCCAATATACTCTCACAATCATCGCTGCTATACAGCGATGTGCCAAGGCATCTATTGACCCAATGCTCACAACCGTCCCGGACATAAATTTCTGACCTGAAAAGTATCTTCGTCCAACGGTCGCTAGGGCCAGATCCCTCGGTAGCACCAGCTCCGTCGATAGGGGAACACCCTGAAACGGGAGCCCAGTAAAGAAGTACACATCCTCCACCATAGTGAAGGGGATCAACTCTCCTCGCACAAGAAAGAAATGCAGCTCCAGACTCCACATCTGGATCAGGAACTGCAGGAGATACTCCTGCACCCGTATCAACGGGCACTCAAAGAACTTTAGCAACCCACAGGCTACCAAAGTCGCTCACACACCTGGCTCCTCAATAGCCACGAATTCTCGTAACTGGGACCAATCTCGCTCTCACCAACCCACTGGCATCATGCAAACTGTCCACCTGTAGCCACAACAAAGAGTCTTATATCAGCCCACGAGACCATCAACAACATCACAAATATCAATTTTACACCCGTCAACCTTGCCTCTAAGGCATGGCTGTTTCAACCCACAGGTGCGCACACATGCACACCTATTCACTACATAGGCACGCATGTATGCACACATGTTAGCTGCACAGGCGTGCTCTCAGGCGTGCCTGTTACCTACACAGGTGTGCACTGGTGTGCACCTATCCACACCACAGTCGTGCACACATGCGCAGCTGTACAGCCGACAAGCGCACACATAGTGCACTCCTGTTACCCCCTCACCAGTGCCCCCATGTGCGTCTATCCGATGGGAAGGCGCGCACATGTGCGCACCTACTTCTGGATCGCCTAGGCACATGGGGCCCACATCCACAAAATCCCTCTGTACGGCCCTCCGTCCAGCCTCTGCCCAAAAAATGAAATTCTATTTCTATGCAGGATGATCAAACCACTAACCTGAAGCTCACTAATCGCCAATCAGATGCCTCATCCTCCCTGAATCTCCAAATCTCCTCTGAAAACTACTCGTCTAGTCATTAACACAGCAGGTACAAATGAGGTGGCAATATGGGCCCTACAACTATATATAGGCCTTTTTGCCAAACTTCCACTCACCATTCCGAGAGCCCACGGTGTCCATTTCTCGATCTGTCTTCAGCCACGAGATCATCATCCCATCATCTACATCACAGCAGTCCCTAGGCCTCTTTTCATCCTAAGCTCCTGGGGCACCATTTTTTCCATACCTTGGTCAGGTACGCATGTGCATATTCACACTTATCAAATACATGCTCATATCTTCGATTCTCTTTAGATATTGTTCACGTTGGGTATTTGGTTTTCATGTGTGCAGGTACTTGATCATCATACATTGGCACAACCCCTTCAGGTATATACTTAGCATTGACATGTAGTCTTTCCCTCTGTATCACACTTACATTTCCAGTCACACCCTCTTACATTTGCCTCTAGGATCCCCATTCCTGGCTCTGCAGTACCCTCACCTCCATTTGCATTTTTGGTACTGTTATCCGGTAGCATTCTTACCCACATGAGTTGTCCCATTCATAGCACCTTTTGACACTTCTGACACTCATGCTGTTTTTTCAAAACCCTTTAGGGATGGGAGTCCCGATAGTCTTTCATCATGTCGCGAATCAACCACATACTTCTTCTCCTCATTTTGCTAGCTTTCCCACACAGACTCCCAGATTATCTCTTCACGGTTCTATTTTTTGACTACACCTCCACAGTATCATGAACCCTCCATTTCATCCACAATCAGTTTGCCCATATGCAAATCTACCTTCATTTCACCTACCTCATACAGAAACTCACCAATGGGGCCCCCACCCTTCATCAGTTCTCCGAGCAAATTATGCCCCACACGGGCCACCCATATCACACTGGGGCACCCATTTCTGTATTTGTACACTTCTCCCCAATTATTCATTATTTATTGTACAAACGCCTTTATTTCCAGTCATTACATTCCCTTTTTGTCGTCACCTTTGGGTGACCTACTTTCCTTTTTTGGCCAACCGCAACCCATGTCACCCTTGGTTGGAGCACTACTTATCATCTACCCTTGCCAGCATCGTCCATATCTTCAGAGTACCCCACAAGTCACTTACCTCTACCCTCTGAATTTGTTCACCTTGTCCCGCCTCTGGCACAACTTATCCCTGGTCTTGTCGTCCCCTTAACACTCGACCTCGTTGAACGGTTGCGGTCACTTTTTATCTCACACATACTCCAACCAAGGGCAGTCTTGAGTCTTCCCACATATTGACTTCGTTCGTGTACCTCCTCCACTTCCTCACCTCACCTAGTAGATTTCACGAAGCCATTTGCTTCTGGGAGTCACCTCCCCCTTTTTGTCGACATCAACACAGTTTCCAGAAGGGCGATAGTATCTTGATTCTCATTATCCACTCAATGAGAGATCTTGGACAGCACAGGGGTCACACCATTGCTCCCTATTGTCATTGACCCCCATAACATTCGATGCCAACACTTTCTCCTGTTACGGTGGGTCTTACTTTGCGACTATTGCAGTTAGTTCTTTCATTTTCCGAAGACCTTTGAACTTGGCAGGGCTATCAATGCCCACATAATCGCTGCTACTTATTACCACGATCACTGCCTACTATTCAGAGTATGTTCATTTGCAGACTTGTCCTCTGCCTTTATCATGACCACCCCCGAGGGCATTGTAGTTGTCTACACCAACACTTCAGTCACCTTTTTTCATAGTTACATGACACAAGCATGGGGCATGCCTGCCTCGTTTGTACACAGTTTTCTATTTTGCACACCTCATGGAAGGTCGGGTCCTACCGGTTCCTTTTTCCCTCCAACGAATCGCTCTGGATGATCCCACTATTGCTCTCTCTTACAACAACATTCTCAGTAGAAGAAACATTGATGGATTTCGGCTATACGTATGCTCCTATCCTCATCCATTAGGGGGCATCTGTTATCACTGAAATTTCGTCTGCACATGGTTACAAGAACTCAGCATCGTCAAACAGTGATGAAGTCATCCATGGACCTAAATTAATACCAAAGCATTCAAAAAAGGGTAAAAAACTATACAAATTAGTGAAAAATTGAAGAGCGATATGCAGACATTGGGCAAGCGCGCACATGCGCGAAACATGAATGCAGAAATCGCGCGCATGCGCATGATGCACGAATGTTATCGCAAAAATATGCGCACCTGCTAAACGATGCATTTATGAGAGTGGTCGGCCTCCCACCCACTTATGGTTCAGCTCCCAAGCTGATTTGACCCTCAAATCTGGACTGGATCTGACTGGTGGGCTGGTCAAAGACCTAGGAATGCCCTAATTAGCCTCTTTTCACACTACAAAGCAGTTAAACAAGAACCCAAAGGAATTCTATAAAAAGCCATGGATGCACCTCATTTTTTGAAGGAATTCAAAGTAATGTTATGCTGCCTCTATTCTCTTGAGGACTCCATCCTTGTCAAGAGCATATTGCCACCATTGCATTGGACAATCTATCTCACCCATTGAGTGGATTTGTGAAGAGTTCTTTCATCATTTTCCATTTTTCTTTGTTGTAAGAAGAGCTAGCTAGTGAGGGTCCAAGAGCCCTCCCTTGGAGGAAGAAGGGACTCATAGTCCCCTTTCTTCTTGGTGCTTTGTTTCACTAATAGATCAACCTCAACATTGGTGACATGGATCTTATGGTTCTTTTTGTTTCTATGTCCATGTGCTCATGAACTTAGTTTTTATTGCATCTCTTAGTTTAATTCTTAATTGTAGATTTTATTTTCTTTCCCTAACTCTTTTCCTTGCAGTTGTCTTGCTCAACAGACCCAACTGAGCTTGCAAGCACCTCTATTTTGCTCACCAAGGTGACAAAAGAGGCGCAACAATAACTATTGATTATTTCTCATATATTGTGCATGGTGTATTGTGGTGTATTGGTGTAACTCTTATACTATTGTTCATTTCTCATTAGATATAGTTGAATGGTTTAAGTATAAGGTGGAAAAGGTTTTAAATTTTACTTGATACTGATTCAGACCCTTCTCAGTATCAACAGACTCACCCCCCCTTCTCAATATTCTAACAATTGGTATCAAAGTGGGTCCTTCAGGAAGCAGTCTAACCACTGGAAGGATATCATGGACTACACTAATATTGGGGTACCACAATTTGACGGTCAAAACTATGACTTCTAGAGAAAATGAATGAAGACATATGTGCATGCACAAGGATTCGATGTTTGGCAAGCAGTAGTAGATGGATACAAAGCACCAGCCACTCCCCCAACATATAAGGATGGAAATAAACTTGAAGATAATGATGCAAGAACCAAAACTTTTATCTTAAATCATTTGAATGAATCAATATACACCAAGGTTATGCACTATGAATATGGAAAAGAAGTCAAGACAAACTGAAGAATATCTACGAAGGAGATGCCAAAGTCAAGGGAGCCAAGCTTCAAACCTTTAGAGCCAAGTTCGAATAACTGAAGATGAAGGAATATGAAAACATATTGCATCCTACTTTCTATGAGTCGATGAAATAGTGAACTCCATAAAATGCTTGGGAGACAAAATGAAGGAACAGTTTGTTGTTCAAAAATTACTAATGATTCTTCCGATGAGATTTGATCCAAAGATTTTAGCTCTAGAAGAAAGAGTGGACCTAGCTACAATGACCATGGATGAGTTACATGGGGTACTCATGGATTATAAGATGAGTATAGAGTAAGATAATCTAGTCATGAAGGAAGAAACATTTAAGTAATATAAGAATACAAATAAAAAGAACAAGAAAAGGCCAAAGTCAAATTGTAGTTGCAACGATGATTCGAAAGAAGATGAAGAAATGGAAAACTTTGTCAGAAAATTGAAAAGAGGAACTAACAAATACAAAGGTATGCTTCCATTCAAATGTTTTAATTATGGTGATATTGGTCATTTTTATTCTAAATGTCCTCATAAGAATAAGGAAAGTGATGACGAAGAATATTCTAAAAAGAAAGGAAAAAATCAAAAGAATAAAACAAATAATAAGAAATTCTTCAAGAAAAGTCTCTACACCAAGGAAGATAGTTCCTCATCGGATGAGGATGAAGAAAATGATAGTGATACCGAAAGAGTACTCTTCATGGAAGTAGAATATTTCAATGAAGAATATTCTGAAGAAGAATGTGAAGAAGGAGAAGTCGATTACATAGTAGAATTGATTAGTCCCCTAGAAGAACCAAAGAAAGAAAGAAATACAATCAGGTCATTCAAAGTTGAACTAAAAGGGAAAGAAGGATCTCAAAAATCCAATTCATAAGAAGTCAAGTAGATGATCAGAAAGTGAAAAATCCAAGTAGAAGAAGAAAAAAGAATTAAAGAAGCTCTCAGAGGTTAGTTATATATAAAGGACAAGATAATTGAAGGCTTAGAAGCAGAGATAGTCACTCTATGAAAATATCTTCAGAAGAAAGATATGAAACATAACAACACAAAAATATTGGATGAGATCATCAATAGTCAAAATACATACAATGATAGATCCAGACTAGGATATGACCCAACAGAGAAAGGCTCAATATCTAAGACAACAGAACGAAAAGTAAAACAAAGAAGCTATGTAGAAACAGTCAGAGGCACTCCTGAGAATAAAGAAGGAAATAAGATCAAAGAAGAAGATCATAGAGATATTGCACCACCTAGAATATTCATATTTTAGAATCAACAACATACAATAATAGAAAGACCTCGAGAAGAAGAAGGATTTAGAAGAGAAACACCATTCATAAGATCTTCTACCCCCATGTATCAAACTATTTTTCTTGGTATATGTTATTCATGTAAAAATTTTGGGCACAAAGTGGTGAATTGTAGAGAAAATACCAAGAACATAAGAAACTATGAAGGCTACACAAGAAATGTCTATCCAAGAAGGCCTCATGAAGCATAGAGCAAAAGCCACAACATATTTGAATCCTTGGGTGTCGAAGTAGAATGCTACAAGTGAAACAACTTTGGAAACATGTCCAAATATTGTATATTGATTGTTCCTCCTAGAGAATCACAACATAATTTCAATAGTCATAGACAAGAACTACAAAGGATATGGATAAGGAAGAAGGATAAACTCAACATTGAATAATGCATGCTTTCTCTACAAGATCAACACAAGAAACGTGGATGGTATGTTGATGGTGGCTACTCAAAGACTATGATGGGTGATAAGGACAATTTTATGACATTGAAGAAGGAAAGAGATGGATTGGTTTCAATTGGGAATGACAAATTAGCCAGAATTCTCGGAAGAGGCACAATCAATCTTGGAAGCAAGGATGCTAGGGAAGAAAATGTTCTACTAGTTGAAGACATGAAATACAATCTACTAAGTGTAAGTCAAATGTGTGACCAAGGAAACAAAATTATATTTGACTCACATAAATGAAATATAAGAAAAGTAGGATCAAACAAGTTGGTGGCTACAATTGTAAAAATCCCAAGAAACATATATGTACTAAATGAAATTGGAAAATAAAAATGTTTCTTAGGAAAGGAAGATGAAGTTTGGCTATGGCACAGAGGAATGGGTCATGTAAATTTTTATAATCTTGTTAAAATTAGAAAAAAGGAAGCAGTAAGAGAAATTCATCAGATCTTGAAGCCAACAAACACTTTACAAAAGCATTGTCTACAAGGAAAACAAACCAAGACCAAGTTCAAATCAAAAGAGTACTCCAGAACAAAACCACTGAAAATTGTACATATTGGTCTTCTTGGACCGACAAGAACAAAGAGATTGAATGGTGAACAATACTTTATGCTACTGGTTTATGACTACACAAGGATGACTGCATTTTGTTTTCTCAAAAAGAAGTCAGAGGCATTTGAACACTTCAAGATATACAAGGATATGATTGAAACTGAGACATAATTGAAAATCAAGTGTTTGGCATCAAACAATGGAGGAGAGTTTACATCAAAGGAATTTATGGACTTGTGTAGTGAGCATGGGATAGAGAGGCAATTCCCAGCAACCAAGACACCTCAACAAAATGGAGTTGTCGAAATGAAGAACATAACAGTACCGGAAATGGCCAGAACCATGTTAATGGATTCCAAGTTGACAAAATGTTTTTGGGTACAGGAAGTGCATATAGCAGTTCACATCCAGAACAAAGGAGTGCTTAGAAATAACAATTATAAGACTCCCTACAAGCTTTAGAAAGGAATTCCAATGAATGTAAAGCACTTCAAAGTATTTTGAAGAAAATTCTACATCAAAAGAGAAGATGGAAGAATTGGAAAATATGATTCTCGAGTTGATAAAGGAATACTGGTTGGGTACTCAAGAAAAGTAAAAGCATAAAAATTCTTCAATATAAGACTCAACAGAATAGTAGAAAGCATCAATGTGACGATTGATGAGACATATGGATGGAAGATAAAATAAGGAAGCAAAGATTCAATGAAACATGATCATGAAGAAAATTTAAAAGAAGAGGAAGTAGATGATGAAGAAGATGAAGAAGAAGATAAATCAGAAGTAGAGCAAGAGGAACAATATCTTTAGGTACCTCCAAAGACACCTAGCAAACGAGTGCAAAAAAATCATCCACCAGAACAGATCATTGGGAATAAAAATGTAGGAGTTGAAACCTGAAGAAGAATACATTCACCAGAACAATAACACCTAGCACTGCTATACACAATTTAGCCAAGCAGTTTTGAAGATGCCAACAAGGATGAATACTGGATCAAAGATATGGATGAAGAATTGGACCAGATAGAGAAGAATGATACGTGGGAACTTGTTCCAAGGCCGAAGAATAAGAACGTTATTGGTACAAAGTGGATCTTCAGAAATAAATTGAACGAGGATGGACAGGTTACCAGGAACAAAGCAAGATTGTTATGCAAAGGATACACTCATATTGAATGTATTTATTTTGAAGAGACGTTTTCCCTAGTTGCTAGAATGGAATTTTTTACCCCTTATCCTAGGGGTAACTAAGGATATCATGTCTCGAGGCCCACATGTTCTAGACATTGAGTGTTGAGAACCACATGGACAGAGCATAGCCCCGGAGGGCCCCTCTTTTAATCTTCCATGCATCCTACATATCACCAACAACAACATCCACCACACCAGCCTAGTCCCAGAAGATAGTGGATATTTATCCATGAGGTAATGAGTCCAGGTATCATGGTATGTATCACTTCAATATTTGAAGCACTTGAATATGTTGCAATGAATATTTCTTGATTTTAATTTGTTTACTTGGAATTTATGCTCCCTGCCTTGTTTAAACCTCGGGCGGGGTGGGGGGGTGACATGGTTCCCTAGTAAGTTGGTTTCCCTTAGGAATGGGTTGATACTTGGTGGTTCCTTGAAGAGTCATCATCCATTCCCTACCATACTTTTTACTTTCCATCTTTCCCTCCATATCCTCAACCTTTTGTGATCTTCGGGTGTATTGACCCAAGAAGGGATTGTACCTTACCTCATGGGAATAAGGGGATGAAGGTCTAGAGGGTAAAAGTAGCAAGGAAAAGACAAAATCCTTTCATTCAACTTTGAGATGCTTCTCCCAAGGACCCCCGAGAAAGAAATGATATTATTATCCACAATAAGTAGGGGACCTACAAAAATAATCACTCAGGGTGTTAGTTGGGGGATAGGAGGTCTCATCATGAGCTAGCCTACCATGATCATGGGTGCTTAGCGGTATGAAATTACCATCATATGGTCACCAAACCAAGGTAGTGGATCTTAGTTGCATGACTGAGGGAAAGGGGTTCTCATCACGAGCCATCCTTATCATTTCCGCAAAGTATTTGTTAATGACACTATCATACATGGACACCAAGTCAGGACAATGGCGTCCACCTAGTTCCTTGAAACATAAAAGAATAAAAAGGATTAATAAAATGACAATAAGTGTGATTGGAAATATTTTCATCATGGACAAAGGACCACTCACCCTCTACAAAGGCACCCATAGGTAATACAATACAAACCATTGTATGTCATGAACATTGTTCCCAAGAGTTTACCCCACATCATATCACATGCACACATGACTAGGATTGGTTCCACCTAGGAAACACCCTAAACCTAGTGGTTATTGACCCAATAGGACATCTTGAGACCCTTTCCAAACCTAAATTTGAGAGGTTTTATAACGTCTTTGAGTATTGTTTTGGGTTAGGGTGGTTTGATTCACATGTTCTGGTTCTTTGATTATTACATGTGATTTACTTTCCATGATGTTGAAACCCTTTCGTGCTCTTTGTTTTCCCCTCCCTTGTTCTATTTTCTCACCTCTTTACACCCTTTCTTTCCACCTTCTATTTTTTCCCGTTTTCCCATTTCCTATTTATCCCTTCTTTTTCCCTTTCTTGGTTACTATACTTAGCCATTTCCACATTCGCGGAGCGTCGGATCTGTGGACTGCCATACTTGTATTGCAGTTTTCCTCATTCACCTATGCATAATTTTGCCTCAACACTTAGACTTTTCTTTAAATTCACGGGTACACAGATTCAATTATTTTCCTTCCCCTCTGTAGCCTTCACATTGCACTTCAAATTCTTCATTCTACATTTCAACCATCACTTAAATTTTATTTTCATTGCGAATGTTGGGTTCCCAAATCTCCCATTTTTCTAATATTCGCGAGTCCAACCGATAGCCTTCTATACTTAGTTTATTTGGATCACTTATCCAACCATAGGTTCATAGGTTGGCAAGTTTACAAAATTTTCATGTTTATATTCTCTCATCTCTGTCCTCGCCATTTTTTTTTATTTTCCCAGTGCGCAATAAATGTTATTTAAATGCTAACAACTGTTTTGCAGACTTCGAAAAGGTCATTATTAATTGCGAATGGCTGGAGAAATATTCATTTAATCCTCATTTGTGAGGGGATTAAATTATTATTATCTCTTGAAAAATTTAATTTGTAAATATCATTCAACAGAAGGAATAGTTTGATCCAGGTGGATATTGGTGGCTAGATCTAGGTGGATATTGGTGGCCACCCACCTATTCCAACTAGCACCTCGTGTCCATTTTTGTTTAGCACGTTATTTTGTAATTATTTGTGATCATGGGTTATACACTTATGGGGATGTATGAATCCCCACACATCCTCCAGGTGGATATGTGTGGCCTCGTGCCTAATCCAACTGGATTATTTTGTATGTTTTCATGTCAGCACATCTTGTTGTACTTCCATGGCCATTTTGGGGCCCTAAACGTTTTTTTTTGGCTCACCACAATAAAAATATAGATGGAGTTAGAGTTTGATGGTGGAATGTGTATCTCTCTGAAATACCTTTCCAACGGGCTATCACGTGTCTAAAACAGAGGTCATATGCAAAAGTTACGACCCTGGGAAGGTGAGGTACCAAATTACACCAACTTACCCATAGGGCCCACATGATTTTTGGCGTTTCACCTTTTAGGGTTAGGTTTTTGGATGTCTAAGGTTTTTTCATTCATGAGTAATATCAAAAAGGCATTTGAAGCCTCATTGTAATCCATTCTACTCAGACAAATGCGTGTAGCAGCCACATCTCTTCTCAGAGATAGCTACCACCATTCGACCAAGTGTTTTAGTTATGCAGATTTACAATTTCAACCTATTTCATTATTTAATAGAAGATATTGTTCACTGGATATTTGTGTTATTATTCATATCTTTGTGTTTATTGTATTCAGATTGTTAATCAGTTCATTCGTTTCCTAAATCCGGATTAGTGGTATCAGAGCAATCTGCTCTTAATTTATTTTTCTTCGTGCATGTCCCTGAAAAGATTTGGGTACAAGAAGTTGGGACTTGAGCCGATAGATCCATTACAAGATCGATCACATCGAGCACAAAAAAAAACCATGGGGGATGAAAATAAAGATGATGGAGTAGGAGATCCTACTAAAATGTTACTCAAGGAAGCCCTCGCGCGAAAAAGGAACAAAATGATAGACAACTTCATGTAGATCCTTCGACGGCTACCCACAGGAGAAGCATATTCATCAAGCAGCCATGCAACCCCCTTCAAGGTACATGTAAATTTTGATATTCCATTATTTGAAGGACTGATAGATGTGAATCCTGTAGATAAATGGTTGAATATTCTCGAAGGATATTTTTCGATCCACAATTTTTCCGATAGAGAAAAGATCACTTTTTCACTCCTCAAGGTCGTTCCCCATGTGAAAGAATGGTGGGATACTTACTTAGAGAAAAGGGTCATGGAGGAATATACAATGTTTGTGGTGTCCCCTACATGGGATTCCTTCTGAGATGCCATTAAATAAAAGCACTACCTTGTTGGAAGCTACGAGGACCAGTACACTGGATGGACCACCCTACATCAAGAAAGGGACCAGACAGTACCATATTTCAGCAATATTTTCCATACCCTATGCACTAAATTGGGTATCAAAGACTCTGAGCATCATATGGTGCTCAAATACCTTGGTTGTTTGCATAGAAACATTCAAACAAATATGGAGTTCCTGGACATCGCCTCATTGGGAACGACTTATAGATACGTTGTAAGATCGAGTAGAAGTTTAAGCAGAAACGATGAGAGTTTGGATCTACAAATCCCTCACAGCCGAAGCAGGGAAAAGGCAGCCCCAACCCACATATAAAGGGACCAAGTCGATATGGCTTCCCTTAGGACAAACAGTCCAAGCCGCAACACAAGAAGGGCAATGAGAAGATGAAGAAGGACACAGGAAAATGGTGTGAGTACCATAAAATTCCTTGGCACAACATTGAAGAATGTCGCTCCAAGCAATCCCTCATGGCCAAGATGAAGGATTCTGAGTCAAAGGATGATTCTGATTCTGAATCAAATCCATAAGGAGGGAAGTGGATTATCGATGCTGAACCCAGTGCTACTGTCACTACCACCAAAGTCTGTCTAAGCAAACCAGAAGAACCAAAGGAAGGGAAACGCCTCTTTCACTCGCAGATGTGGGTCAAGGGGGATCCACTTAATTTCATTGTCGATAGCAGTAGTTAGAAGAAATTGATTTCAACATAGGTGACGACCTGCCAATGAAACCATACCTGCATCCCTACACCATCGCTCAGCTTCGCCAAGGAAGAGATCTTTGTGTCATCCAACAGTGTCATATGCCCTACGACATCAAGCCTTTCAAAGATGAGGTATTGTGTGATATTTATCCCCTTGAATTTTGTGATGTTCTTTTAGGACAACCATATTCTTGGAAGCGTCATGATGTGTATGAGTCTAGACCCCGCAGTGTTATTATTACTTTGGGTAGAAAATTTTACAGGATCCCAGAGGTAGCATCGCCTACTGCTATTTCTTTAATCTCTGCTAAGAAATGTAGTAAGGTCATTATACAGACCGAGAAGTTTGTCTTCTTTGTGATCCATTCTCATAGTAAGTAGAAGGTTTCCGCCACATTGATGGCCTCTACAAAGCACCTCTCTTTGCAGCATAAGAAAGTGGACGGGATCGTGGAAGAATACAGAGACATCTTCTCCTCACCTACAAGGGTACTGACACACTGCCAAGTCAAGAATCCAATTGATCTGACCCCCGACGCACCTCTACCTAATGGACCAATCTATTGACGCTCACTGATGGAGAATGATGAAATCAGATGTTAGATCTGAGAGCTTCTTCAAAAGGGGAAGATCATACCCAGCTCCTCCCCCTACAAAATCCCGATTGTATTGGTGCAGAAGAAGGACGGGACTTGGCGACTCTACATTGATTACAAATCCTTAAACAAAATCACAGTCAGGAACTGCTACCTCATTCCCAAGATTGATGACCTTCTTGACCAACTCAAGGGGGAAAATTTCTTCAGCAAGATTGACCTAAAGTCTGTCTACCACTAGGTTCCCATCGAACCAATTAATGTATGGAAGACAACCTTCAAGTCTAAATAAGGTCTCTACGAATGGCTAGTTATGCCCTTTGGTTTAACAAATGCACCAACCACTTTCATGAGGTGGATGGATGATGTATTGAGACCCTTCACCAACTCCTTTGTGGTGGTGTATTTGGATGACATCCTCATCTTCAACAGAACATGGGAGGATCACATGCGGCATATTCAATAGGTTTTGAGTACTCTGTGGCAACACAAGCTTTACGCCAACTTGGAAAAATGTTCTTTTGGCATGAACAAGGTCCAATAATTGGCCTACATTGTTGATGAGAATGGGATACATGTTGATCCATCTAAGATCCAAGTCATCTGTGACTGGAAAACCCCGACCACACTAACCGAGCTTCAGAGCTTTTTGGGACTAGCCAACTTCTACCGATGGTTCATGTTGGGATTCTTCCATATTGCATGGGCCCTCATATAGGTGACCAAGGGTGGTGGTAGGGCCAAGTTCATGTTGGGGAAGGAGAAGCAATGAAAATTCGATGATCTGAAGCATTGCTTGTGCTCAGCTCCAATACTCTCCTTTCCCGATCTGCAACAACCATTCGAGATTGAGACTGATGCATCTGAATATTTTGTGGGCGTAGTTCTCACTCAACACAGGTATCCTATGGCATACCATATTGAGACACTCTTTGATACTGTATGGAAATACCCCACCTATGACAAGGAAATGTATTCCATTGTACAAGATTGTTGTCAATGGAAATATTACATTCTGGGGAAAGATTTGATCATACACACTCATCACAAGCCTCTGTAGTTCATACAGACACAGGGGAAATTGCATAACGACCACCACCAGAAGTGGTCCACCTATGTTCAATAGTTCCATATCAACATCAAGTATAAGATAGGTATCTCCAATCATGTCGATGATTGCCTCAGTCGACCTCCTGTGGCTGCACTCACCACTGTGCTCCATTCTTGTGGACATGAATCATCTGAGTGGACCCAACTTTATCAGCAAGATCCAGATTTCTCCACCACATATCATCTCTTGGGTACAGGCGCAACTATCACTAATTTTCACATTCAGGAGAAACTCTTGTGCCACTTGGGCCATCTCTGTGTTCCTACAAGCAAGCATGAAAATATGATTTGGGAAGCCCACTACAGTCGGGTGGCATGACATTTTGGCGTAGAGAAAACTGTTGCCATTCTTTAGAAACATTTTTATTGGCCAAAACTTCGATAGGACGTCAGAAAGTATATTAGATATTGCACTGCCTGTGCCATTTCCAAGCCAACCCTCAATAAGAAAGGCTTGTACACCCCTCTTCCTATTCTCGAGAAGCCTTGTGAATCCATATCAATGGATTACATGTCTGGCTTGTCATCCACCAAGCAAGAAAATGACTGCGTGTTTGTGGTCATTGATTGGTTTTTGAGGATGGACATCCTCACAACCTGTAAGAAGAATGTCACATCGATAGATACTACCAAGCTCTTCCTCGAATGAGTGTGGGTCCACTTTGGGATACCATATACCATCATCTCTGACTGAGACAACGGGTTCCTCAACACCTTTTGGTCAAGTATTTGGTCTCTGTTGGACACCAAGATCACAAAATCCACTACTTTCCACCCCCAAACCGATGGCCAAACAAAGGTCGTCAATCAGATGATTGTGCACATCTTGTGCATGTACAATTCTAAGCATACACATACATGGGACGAGAGTCTCCCATATGTCCAACACAATTACAACATGGCTCTCCATAGTTCCATTGAACATAGCCCATTTCAGGTAGGTCTAGGATTCGAACCCTTGGGACCCATTAATATTGCACTTCCTCTTTCCACCGCAGAGACAAACTCTTCCCCTTATTAGTCTGTGTTCGACAAAGCCACCATATTCATTGAGCGGATTCAAAAAATCCGCCAACAGGTCCAATATATTTTCTATAAATTCAATGCTAAGTACAAGTAGCACCATGATCAACATAGGGTACCAAACTAGTTTCAGGTTGGTGACAAAGTCTGGTTACATTTGCAGAAGGAGAATCTCACCGAATCCCATCAAAATCTTCGCCCACTTCCTTATGGGCCTTACACTATCACCAAGGCTATGGGTAGCAATGCTTTTGAGCTCAACACTCCACCCTTCCTTGGTCTACATTCTATATTTAATGTGGACCTCCTTCGACCATATTTTCCACCATTATTGGACACCTCCGAGATCGTATAACAGCTGACACCAACAGAGCTCAACCCTGACTGCATGGAACAAGCATCCACTAATCAGATAGTGGACACACAGGTCAAGGGAACTTGCCAATAGTGGATCCAACTTTATGGGTTATCAAGGCAGGGCAACTCCTACACCAAGGTAAGTGGTTCACCTGAGGCCAAATCCAACAAAAGTTTCCTCACCTGATGGATGAACTCAACGCAATGGATACCATTGCTTCCTAAGGGGGGAGGATTGATCCAGGTGGATATTGGTGGCCAGATCCAGGTGGATATTGGTGGTCACTCACCTATTCCAACTGACTCCTTGTGTTCATTTTTTTTCAACACGTTCTTCTGTACTACTTCGTAATTGTGGTTTATACACCTCTAGGGATGTCTGAATCTCCACACATCCTCCAGGTGTATACAGGTGGCCTCTCTTCTAATCCAACTGGCTTATTTTGTATTATTTCATGTCAACACATCTTGTTGTACTTCCAGGGCCATTTTGGGGCCCTAAACATTTTTTTTTGGGCTCGCCACAGTCAAATTGTAGACGAAGTTAGATTTTGATGGGAAAATGTGTATTTCTCTGAAATACCTTTCCAACAGGATATCACGCACATAAAACGAAGGTCGTATGGAAAAGTTACGACCCTAGGAAGTTGAGGTACCAAATTACACCAACTTAGCCATAGGTCCCACATGACGTTTGGTGTTTCACCTTCTAGGGTTATGTTTTTGGATGTCTAGGGTTTTGGAATTCATGAGTAATATCAAAAACGCCTCTAGAGCCTCATTGTAATCCATTATTCTCAAACATATGCATGTAGCAACCACATCTCTTCTCAAAGATAGCTGCCACCATTCGAGCAAGTGTTTCAGGTTTGCATTTTTACATTTTCATCCTATTTAATTATTTAATAGAAGATATTGTTCACTGGATATTTTTGTTATTCTTCATATCTCTGTGTTTATTGTATTCAGTCTATTAATCAGTTCATTCTGCTCCTAAATCCAGATCACATTTCTATCAACTTAATTACAACATCATCTCAACAACAATTTTGTGGTGATACTTTGAATATTTTTGGCCACGAGGATTATAATTTTGAGTGGTCGAAAGATTATTGTTATTATTCCTCCCCTCCTGATGTTCAAATAAATGAGAACATGATTTGGACACTTGGGATTTCTCCTGTTGGTTTTGTTCCATAGGTTTTTTATTGTAAAGAAATTGTTGCATGTTGTGTCAACAAGTACATACTAAATCAAAGGTCTATACAACTCTAGGGAAATTCCACGATTTCTTTGTCGCCTCAAATATTTTGTAAAAAGTTAAAGTTGTCAAAGCCTACTCTCACCTTCAAAGGTGAAGTTTGCAAAGACTTTTTGAAGAAACATAATAATGGGCTTGAGCTCTTGCTAGAGTAGTTGGAGAATCATGCGTCTGTACCAGTGGACATAACTAGAATTCAGATAAACCCTTTGAAGAACCGTTGTCAAGAAATCACATGGTTATTCACCAGAATAACAGGTCAAGAGAATACTACTTCCATATCTTGGATGATTATGTACATCTTGTATTTTACAGTCCAAAAGAAAGCTATTTTTTACTGCGACAAGCTCGTTTTTGTAGAAATTTCTTCCCAATAATCGCATTGCAAAAGGGATAGGAAGGTATTTACGACTTCATATTTGATATTTTCTATCACACATTGTTATCATTTCCCAAATTTGACTATCAACAAGAGGGTAAATTGTGAAGCGAACCCTGTTACCTTTTGGGATTAGGCGTTATGGAGGCATAAAACCCCTTTATTTTTCTATGAAGTTTATAATGACTTCATTTCAATTTTCAAAAAACATTTATTTGGCAAAAGCACCTCCAGGATATCTATTGAAGCTGACAAATTTATAGAGAAGAAAGGAATGATAGAAAAAATGGAGAATTGTAGTATTATAAGAATATTTTGTTCAAAAGAAAATCCTTCCTTTCTTCCATATTATGTGTCTGATAAAATATTCATCACGGAGGTAGCAAGGTAATACAATTTATGGTTTCACTTTTTCCAAGAAAAAAGGAAAAATCGATTTATTCCTTTTCCCTCGAATATTGAAGAATTTGTATTGAGGAATATAAATAAAATTGATGAGTTTGGAGGTCATTTTAACAATGTCAATTTGAAGTATGATAAGAAGATCAAAGGTTTTGACCCAAGCAAGATATTTGTTGAACATATGCAATTAGTGGGGTTTAATAATACTTTCATTCAAATGGTTTTGAGTGAAGAAGAAGAAATCAATAGCTAGAAAACTCCTGCACATGATACTGCCAGTCTGGAAACCTTACACAATAACAACAATCATTACAAACAAAAGGGAAAAAGTTTCGGTGAAAGGAATGCTCAATCTCCAGTTGTCACTCTGAAAAATATTACATTGAGGAACAATGCTCCAACAGTCTCCCTAGTTAAGAAGGATGTCAACAATGGCTCTAGTGGAGGAGGAGATAAGAACCCTCCTTCCGGAAAAATTGGAAGTTCCCACAAACTCCCTGTAAGAAAGAAAAGAAAATCTCCATTGTAGGAGGAGAACAATATCTTAGAAAATGATATTCAAAGTTTCTCTTTGGAAGATATGGAATTGGAAGAAAATATTCAAAAGATATTTCCTGAAATAGAACAACAAGAGCATATTGTTCAACAAAATATTGTATTGGAAGTTGTCGAGAATGCAAGTTTCAGAGAAGAATATTTGCCTTCGCCCACCCAAATTAAACAGTTGAAATCCTACTGGATAGAAAATATTAAAAATCTAAAATATATTGTTCAAACTTGCAGTGAAGTCATAAAAAAGAGAGAAGAGTTATTCAAAAGGATTACATAAATAGAATTGGCAGGTAGTGTGTTAGGGACCAAACCTCCCTAACCCCTCATGTCGGTAGAATAATATATTTCCATGTAATAAAGGTCAATATTAATAAGGCCCACCAATAAGGTAAAATAAGTCAATTGTAAGAAGAACTAATAGAATCTTCCGCTTCTAGAAGGATCTTCCTCTAGATTGTTCTTTTGGATAAATAAATTTAGTATAAATAAGAGTAGAGGGTATGAGAAGTTTTGTCTTGGAAAATTATTGTAATAGATATCTGCTCTGTTGAAGGTTTCCCCCTAGAAGAGGCAAGTGAACATTGTTTCCTATCAATAAAGGTATAATTCTAGTGTTGTGGTTCCATATAATTTGTTGTTCCATTGTTATATTTGCAATATTTTTTTATTTTGTTGCTATCTCGGTATTATTCTATGCATTATTTCTCTATTCTGCTAATATAATAGATTTGGTACCTTACAAGTGGTATCAGAGCACTTTCCTCGGCAGAAAATTGTGGGTTAAATTTATTTTTAGGGTAGATATGTATTTCGGCATCTTAAAGCTACAAAGATATCGGGGAATCATACACGCAAGAAATACAAGTGGTACCTAAGCGCACATCTGTTGGCCACCCTTGTAACCCCTATTGGTACCCCTTCGAGTGGTAGTGAATTAGAAAACACATGTATACAGATAGACCTAGATCTCTTGAAGCCCTCTGTAGATAAATAGATTGGTCACCTGACTACTATAGTTCCACTGAGAACAACACTCAGGAATATACTCTCTAGTACCTGGGTAGTTGGGTAGTACGTCTAAGGGAACAATCTAGCCTCCTTAGTTGGTGCCCTGAGATATTGGGCTAAGTACTATTGTTGAACCCCACACGTATTTCAGAGAGCTATAGCACAGGGAAAACCCTTGTCTGTAGAAACCTTGAATACCCTAACCCTTGGGACAAAAACAAAAACAGACCAGACAAGATCTATTGTCACGCAACTATGCCTTTTGCATTCTGGTTGCGAAATTACTACACATTTATTCATGTTAATCATTTGGGAATTTAATCACTACAGTATTATTCAGGCCGGAGTATAACTCCGCAGGAGTAAAAAATAAATAAATAGAGTATAGTGATCCTGCTGACACACTTATTTGGGACCTATCCCATTGGATTCCCCTTTTCTTCCTGATCACAGTCATACCTTTCATTTTTAATTCTTTTTTTTTTTTTTTTCANTCCCATATTCCCTATTTTTCCACCTATTCCATTATATTTCCCTTCTCCCCCTCATCGTCGTGGTACCTATCACTTATAAGTCCTTTTTTGTGGTCCCACCCACCCATTTTTCCTCTCCCGCACTTCCTCTCTCCAAATGGCCACCACTCGCAACCAAGACTTGCAATCTTCTATCAATCATGTGACCTATGATATTGGATCTACCAATTCCCTCCTTTCACAATTAGAGGCCCAATTCGAGCACAAATTTGACACCATGGAAGCCATCTTCATGACCCAATTTAACACCCTCCAGTCTATTGTCAACCAGTTGTTGAACTGCCCTTCGGGTCCTTCCTCCTCAGACCAACCCGATGTTGTTGATTCCTCTCATTCTCTTCATTTTCGATCCAACTCATTTCAACGTGACCCCCGTCTTCCCCGTGTTAAGGTCAATAAATTTGATGGCTCTGATCCTACAAGTTGGGTCACTCAAATGGAACATTACTTTTCCCTACATGGTATTACTGGTGAGTTGGACAAACTTCGCTAGGATGTCCTCTATCTAGATCCTGAACGATGGAAATGGTGGCAATGATGTAAAAATTCATGTGAGGGGTATATTGCCTAGACCCAGTTTGTTGTCGATCTATATGACTGCTTTGACACTAATACCCACTATCTTAGTCGTTTGACCAAGTTGAAACAATCAGGCACATTGGAAGACTTTATAACTATAAATGTGTTGAACCTGCACAGAATAGATCTAGCTAAACAATAATACACACATTTGCAGAGAGAATTGGAGAAAGAAGAAGACAAAGAGAAAGAATGAAACAATTCTCATTAATTGTTGTGAATAAAGAATAATTTACACATGATATACTCTGTATAACTCAATGAGTGCGCACTCATTGAGTTATACAGAGTATATCATGTGTAAATTATTCATTATTCACAACGGTTAATGGGAATTCTTCCATTCTTTCTCTCCTTCTTCTTTCTCAATTTCTCTCTGCAAATGTGTGTAGTATTTTCTAGCTAGATCTATTTTGTGTAGGTTCAACACATTTACATGGTATCAAAGCCCACAGACTTCTAAGCAAAAGATACACCAATTTGTTTTGCAGGTACAAAGATTGAAGACAACGGAAAGATGAATTTCCAAAAAGAATTCATTCTTACACCTTACAACTATTTTGCATGGAAGGAGAAAATAGCCATACATATCTGAACCAGAGGGTTGTACAGGTTACCCTTGAATACAGATATAGAACTGACATCATCCATAGAAAAATCCAAGTATTTAAATCGCATGGATGAGGCACTCAGAACAATTTGCAGTCTTATTTCTCCCGATCTCCTTTTTCACATATCTTCCTGTAAGACTCCCAATGAAGCCTGGACCATCTTGAAAGGGCTCTTTGTAAAATAGGATGAGATGAGGGGACACATGTTGGAGGTGGATCTGCTCACATTGGATCCAAAAATCTTTGATAATATCCAATATTTCTTTACAAAATTCAAGGATTTATTGTCACAACTCAAAGCTTGCAGGGTTGATAAATCAAAGGAGGAGAAACAAATGGTTCTCACCATTCTCTCCAAGCTTGGTCCCGAATAATCTATATTCATATCCACATTCCATTCTGTCAGATTCGCCTATGGATCCACCTGGAAGATGCCTTCTCTTGAGGACTTTATCAAATCCCTAACACAAGAGCAAACCAAGCTCATCAACATGGGTACAATCAAAGGCCCAAGGGTGCATGCACTCACTATGAATGATGGCAGCCACAAATATCATAAATCTAAAGATAAAGATAAATGGAAATTCCATGCACATCTGAAGAAAGAAGGGTACACAAAACCCTTCACCAATGCCTCCAGATCAAAAGGGGAAAAGGGAAGAAAAGGGGAGAAATTCTCGTACTCTCACAAAGGATTCCATCCAAAATCCTCATGCATGCAAAACAAAATAATCTAATGTCTCAAATACTTTATCAAAACAACCTTGGAGATCGCATCCTCGAGGGTGCCAAGAAGAAGAAGCCAAAAGATCTGAATTCCAAGAAAGGAAATTCTAGCCATGCCTTGATTGCCATCAACTCCTCTCTTGATGCTTGGATAGTTGATTAACGAGAATCACATCATATGGATGCATCAAAAGCAATATATTCTTCTTTGGATGCATGTAAAGGTCCTCCTATTCTGATGGGGGACAAATCTTCTGTCAAAGTCACCGACAAAGGAAGGATTGAACTCACCAACAGAAGTTTCGAGAATGTGTTGCATGTTCTCAAGATTTCTTTCAACCTTCTCTCCATGTATCAGATGATGAATTCTGACACCGGAAAGAAAGTCATATTCACACCAAATTCCGTGGACATATACGACATACAAACCAACTCCAGGGTTGCTACTGGTGAGGTAAATCATCAGTCTAGATTGTATACTTTTTCTAAATTCATTGAACCTGATTCTACTTTACTCCTTACTCATGTTGATGAAAGTAGTAGGATATGGCATGAAAGGTTTGGACATTTTAATTTCATATACATGCAACATCTTAGCAAGAAAATATTGGTTGATGGTCTACCACACATCCATTTCTCCAAGGGAGTATGTGAGAGATGTGTTCTCGAGAAAACACCCTCAAGAGAAATTCGACAAAGGAAAGTCTCAGCAAGCTTCCACACCTTTGGATCTGATCCACAGTGACCTTATGGGTCCTTTTCTGCATCCATCCATTAGAAAAGTGAGGTTTGTTCTCATTTTTGTTGATGATTTCCCATGTTTTACTTGGATCTACTTTCTCAGGAAAAAATCCGAGGTCTTTGAACACCTCAAAGATTTCAAAGCCCTGGTTGAGACACAGTCCGGAAAGAAGACCAAAGTCCTCCGAAATGATAATGGGGGAGAGTATGTAAATCATGAGATCCATAATATTTTCCATGAGGCATGGATTCAGTTGCAGCACACATTCCCTATACTCTGCAGCAGAACGAAGTTGTTGAGAGGAAAAACAGATCTCTAAAGGAGATGGCATCTTGCATGCTGCATGCAAAGTCACTACCACAAAGACTATGGGTCGAAGAGATTAATTGTGCAACATACATCCAAAACATATCTCCTCATAGATTTGTCAAGGATAAGACCCCCTATGAGGCTTGGAGTGGCCTTAAACCGGAAGTGACCCACTTTCGCATTTTCGGTTCATGTGCATGGGCCCAAATTCCCTATGAAAAGAGGAAGGCACTTGATCCACAGAGCACTAAGTGTATTTTTGTTGGATACCCTGACAATGTGAAGGGATATAGGCTTATTGATATTTCCTCAGACTGGCTCATCATTGAGCATAGTGTCCAATTCGAGAAAAGTGTCTCCCATGTACCTCAGCAGCCACATGCAAACACCTTCACTCTTCCACCTATTTGAGATGATGAGAATGCACATGCCGACTCTTCTTTAGATGATAGTTTTGATTCAGAGGAATCAAATGATTCAGTCTCAGAGTTAGTACAATTAGATGCAGATTAAGAGCATCCAAATGCAGTTGCAAAGCCAAAGCAGAGGCCCAGGAGGGCACAGATCAGTTCCAGTGAGAGGTTCTAGGGGCATTTTTAAAAATAGCGATTCCTAGGTATTTAAAGTCCTCCCAATTAGTGTGCCCTTCCATCCCTAGAGCTCTTGTTATTGCCAACATTTCATTTGGAGTGATATTCCAACCGTAGATGTTACTCTTGGCCTGGCTTATTTCACTTCCGGAGGCTGCTACATAAGCATCCAATTCTTCCTTAAACTTTTTTTCTATTATCGGACTTGCTCCTCCCAATAGCAGTGTATCATCCACGAATTGTGCATGTTTTATGTCTTTCACCCCTTGCACTATTCTTAATCCCTGGAGATTTTTGTGAACTTGGGCGTTTCCCAGCTGGTAGCTTAGGACTGATGCTTGAATTGCATAGAGTAGGGACAACAGGGGGCACCCTTGTATTAAGCCCCTGGAGGCTTCGAAGAAGTTTGTTACCTTTCCATTCACCAACGGGGCTATCCATGGTGATCCAATGCAGGCTTTTATCCAATTTACAAATTTCGTGTCAAAACCAAACTTCCTCATGACTTCAAATAAAAATTCATGTCTGACTCTATCAAATGCATTAGCGAGGTCCARTTTAATAAYCATRCCTTTTTMTTTCCTTYRKAMACTGGAGTGGATAGCCTMTTGAAVYAGGATGATGTTATCGGCAATATGCCTTCCTTTGACAAAGCCACCTTGGTTTTCAGGAACGATGAGAGGGAGGAGTGCCTTGAGTCAATTGGCTATAACTTTGGTGAGGATTTTATAGCTTGTGTTGCATAGAGAGATTGGTCTGAATTGATTGAAGGAAAGTGCTCCTTTTTCTTTCGAGATGAGTGCCAGGAAGGATGAATTGGTGCTTCCTCCTAGCTTGCTGCTCTGCTGCGATTTCTTGATCATTTTGGTTAAATGCTTTTTGATTATATTCCATCACTGCTGATAGAATATAGCAGTGAACCCATTCGGTCCCGGGGCCTTGTCTGGGTTCATCTAATCAAGAGCCTCCTTTATCTCTTGCTGCATTACCTCCCTTGTCAACTTGTTGTTGGTGTCCTCATTTATTATCCTTGGGATAACAGTGAGGGGGTACCTCTGCTGGTCCGTTTCTATTCCTTTTGGTTCTGTGGGGCTGAATCTGAAGGGGATGGGCCCTCTGACTTGATCTTTGTTAATTTCTAGTCGAATTGGCTTGTGATCAGAAACACTGTGGGGCAAAATTTCTGATTTTGCTGTGAGTCCTAGCAGCAGGAGGGATGGCCTTGGCTTGCTTCCTTGTTTGATGAACACTAATCAGTTGCTTGATGGTGGGTTGTGACCCGTTGAGGACATCTTTGTAGGTTTCCTGGTCTCTCTCAGCTTTTTTTGTTTTCCTGCCCCTTCCTGTTTTCTTTGGGGTGACCCAAACTTCGTTTGCATCCTCTGAATCACTACCTATGGTGATCTCCCCTTCCTCTATGTTCTGACTGCCTTCCAGTCTGTGGGGGGAGTTATTTTGCGCCCCTTCTTCTTCTATTGGCTGGTTTCCTTTGTCTTTGGAGTTCTAGTCTCCTTTTGCTCCCTCTTGCACTTCATTACTTGGAATTGGTTCTCCTTCGTCCACTTCTTTAGCCAGGATATTGAAGTTGTTCTCCGTGTCCTTGGTCCCTGAAGATTTAGCATTCGGTGGGACTATCTGTTCATTTATTTGTCCCTTTGGTTTGGATTTCCCCTTTCGGGCCTGTTGCCAAACTTCTTCCCCTGCTTTCTCTGTGGGGGGATTCTTTGGGCAGTTCCTTTGGAAGTGGCCGTATTCGTGACATCCTCTACACTTGAACGGGAGCTGTTCATAATCCAGCTTTTGGAAGTGGTGCCAGTCACCGAATTTTAGTTTTATTGCTTCAGGTAGACCTACCTCTAGATCCACCTCCACATAGATCCACACATAGGAGTACTGGTCTCTTGGCTATGCTCGGTCAATGTAGCATCCTAGACCATTCCCTATTCCCTGAAGCGAGGTGGGGTTCCAGTAGTGAATCGGCAGGTTAGGGAGTCTCACCCAGACTGGAACATCCTTGGGGAATTTTGAAGCAGGATCAAAGCTTGGGGTCCATTGGTTGAAGTAGAGTCTTTGGGTGCCCATGAAGTACGGGCCATTTCTGAATATCATATCTCTATCCTCCTGAGAGATAAATTCGAAAATGAAGTATCCTCGCCCGACCACATAGCATGTAACACTACTTGTGATCAGCGGCCTCCAGTTTCGCTGTATCCAGTTGTCTGTGGATCTGGTTGAGGGCCAAAGGCCCATGAACTGACCAACCAGTCCGCGTTCAGAGAGGGAAAGGGCTACTTTCATTGGAAGTTCGGGCGACAGATCAATCTCTGGAATAACGTCTAATTTTTTGAAAAAGCTCGGGGGTGCTACGGAGGTCGGCCTCTTGCTGCAAGTTGCAACCAGCTTTCGAAAGGAGGTGGAGGGGGAAGGAGGGGGCGACAGCTCCCCTCCTTGAGCTTCCATGGCGGTGCACAAGAGAACCCGAGGCTTTACCAGGGCACGAGGTCAAGATGCGATCAATTTCTTTTTGGGTCCGGGTTTTTTAGAAGAGTTTCATAGATCCATGATAGTCAATGTTATCTTAAACTTTAAATTAAGTTAAAATATTTAAATCTAGAGGTTTTAGGACTTATGGATGTTTCTATGTAGAAGGGCCAATATGAGAGCAATTTATGTTAAGGTCTCATATAGGTAAAGGAAACTAGACTTGAGAAAGAGCCTTAGAAAGATA